>VZTI01001966.1:303685-373222 GCA_013397865.1 Struthidea cinerea
GTCTCCATTGTACTAGGCAGTTCTTCCTTCCTGATCACGCCTGGCATGTGTCTCGGTTTAAAGACAAGGTTAGGAGAAAACACTCTGGAATGAGTGTTTCCTCTAAAAAAAGATTTCAACAATCCCTTTCTGCCAATGAGAGATTAACACTAGTGGATGAAAGTGAAAAAACCCAACCATTTACTGACAAACAGAGTGCCAACACGGCACGGGAAAAAAAATTGTGAATAAACGATAAATATTGAACTGTCAGACCTTGCCCTCCCCATACGCACGCACACACACACACGCCGCAGCAAAAAAAAAGAGAGAGGAAAAACAACGGCGGACGACGTGGCGGGGAGGAAGAAAATGGCGCCCGGCTTCTGTCTCAGGGAAGAAAAAAATGAAAAGGTTCATGCACCAGCTCAGGGAAAAAAACAGATGGGAACCTGGTAAATCTCTGATGTTGGTCTCCTCCTCACAGCAGATGAAGCTGGTGGATTTGGTGTCCTTTCTCTTGTGGTTCGGCTTTTCTGAGGTCCGGGGCCGGGACGGAGTGGCTCCTCGGCTCCCTGCCAGTTCCCTGCTTCTGCCGTCGACTCTCTGACCTCAGACCAAAACCAAACCAAACAGTTCAGGAGAAGAAAAAACTGCTGAAGGATTGCTGTTGAAGTCTCTAAGGCCAGGGAAAGGAAAAAAACCTTCTTGCCTAAGCTAACAAAAACTGACCAACAAAGTAATGCCGGTCGGCAGGGAACCAGGAGCGAGAGTGAGGCGCCAGAGCCCCCAGGCTCCCCCTTCCCCGGCCCCACCTTTAAGCGACAGCAACCATTTCTGGGCATAGAGCAGACTATTAGGGAATAGAGTATCATCATAAAATCACCCCAAGACAGCATGGAGCAGGTAATGACCCAGCTGTTCCTTGCTGGGAACTGCCTTTGCCAATGCCTGGGCATCTGGGCATGCCTCTAGTGTAAATCCTCCATAGTTATTTATTGTTTTCCAAAGTATATAGGTTCCTCAGGCACTTAATTGATTTAAAAAACAGCAAAGCCATTTAGAAGTCCCAGAATGCACTGACAATCAGCGGGATTCAGGGTGGGCTTCTGGTCTTGACAAGGCCATCTGAGGTCCTTAATTGCCAAGGGTATGTCAATGACATATTGATCAGGCTCCCACTGAATATCTTGAATATCAAGATATCCCCAGATATCTTGACAGAGTGGGACTGAGACACTCTGAACAGCCAACTCTGATAATGTGAAGCATGCCTAGGTTTTTAATGAAAACTCAAGAAATAAGTAAACTCATTATAAACCAGACAACAAAAATTGTACCTCATACCCCATGCCCCAACAGTCCCAGCTGAATCCATCTTTAACCCCTAAAGGAGCTGGTGAGCAAAGCATCTGTCAGCACTAGCTGGAAACTTTCTGTGCCCCAAGTCCTGCCTCTGGCCCTTAGAGCTGGCGTTGGTCTTCAGCAGACACCAGCATTCTGAGGCTAAAGAAGATGTTGTAATGTTGCAGCGTGATTATTTTTGCCCATGCGGTGTATGGAGAACTAAGTCACAGTCTGCATGGATGCACCAACCTGGGAATGTCCTCAGGTCTGCAGTGCTGCACAGAGGAGTTAGCCAGAGTCAGATTAACAGTGTAGTGGGAAAAGTCTTTGTCACACTTGCAAATCATATTCCTCTGTGGATCACTGAAAGGTGGTAAATCATCCACAATCTTGTGAGAGCAGCTGCCTGCACACTGCCACCTCTGTGAATGGAGCTGAGCTGATCTTTATAAAACCAGCATTTTGAAATGTGGGAATTATTTCTAGCTAACCTAATACTTGGTTTCAAAATTGTCACTTCGTAGAGAATATCTTGAAGCTTTAGCCAGTCTTTTTAAAAGTCCTTTCTTTTCCATTTCAAATTGATGTTTTTCATGAAATGCTTTCATAACCTCCCCCCCAGCCCCCACCCCCCACACAAATGGAAAGACAGATCTCTGGTTCTTTGGAGACCAAATACCCTTCAATTCATATTCCACAAAGTATTTTTGCATATTTTTAATAGAGTAGGTAGAAACATTTTTCTTGGGTGTACGATGTTTTAATTGAGGTGAAAATCCAGAGCTGAGCATTTTCATAAACTGAAAATTAAAAATATATGACTAGGCTTGAAACATTTTATTTCTAATTTCTCTCATTTATAACGCTTTCTCTTTTTTTAAAAATGTGTTTTCAAAGGCAAAAGGAAGCAGAGTATCAGAACTATTAAGAGAAGCTTCATAGCTTAAAGCTCACACAAGAAATTCCTCAAAACTGACTTCTACCATGATTATTTTGCTAAAAATAAATCAACATCTTACAGTAAAAACTCCCTGTTAAAAAGATTCTGATCAGCAAAAGTATCACAACTTGTGCCTGTGCATGGTCTCCTCTTTTCCAAAGGCATCCAGAAAATTTTCTGTGTTGTTTTCCATAGGACTCATTCCATGCCTATTTCAGATGCAGTTTTCCATTGATGCCGAATTGATTTTTGCCTTTTTTCTTTTATATATTTTACGTATTCTTTACACATGTATTTGTATCCTTCTAGTATATTTATAGTCCCAGTATTTTTCCCTTCCTTTTTCCCTAGGCAGAAAGACAAAACATATTGAAGAGCTCCAAGCCCCGGGGGGTACAAGGCCCCTATCCTATCTTGGTTCTCCCTAGGAACCAAGGTCAAAACCAGCTCTTTGAGACACATTTTCATCAAGAATGTTTAGTCCCTAAAAAGGGGGGGTGGGATTCAGAGAAGAGTTGAACCAGAGAAAATTGCCTCACCATTTATGTCTCTAATTGGTGATTTTTGTCAATTATACTAATTTCCTAAACTTAGAAAACTGTATTCACCCCAGGGGGGTGGTGGGGGAGGGAGAGGGGGTTGGCATTCTGTGGACATTTTCCATATCTACCCCTGGAGGCCTCCAATAAACACCAACCTTTACATTACCTCCTATACTAATATAATCTCGAAAGTGTCTGTTGTTTCGTTACTAGGTTCTTTAAGACATCACCATGGGTAGAAGAAGCTGGGACACACCCTTCCTTGTGGAACACTGGACCTGTTCATTGCTATCTGATTTCAAAAGGCTTTCCAGGCCTAATGGGCTGGTGGGATTGTTCATTGTCGCTGATGTCTCCCTATATAGTAGCGTGTGTCCTATTGCTGGAAGGGCCAGTGTGGCCCTTAGTGAGTGTGGTATGAAGGGACATGTAGCAGCTTGAAATTAACCGAAGAGAAAAGAATACTTAGAATGTCATTTGAAATTTCTAAGGTGTTGCACAAACATGAATCATTGGCAGAGAAATTTTCCAGCTTTCTGCAGCACTCTGTGAGAGCTGTTTCTCTGTAGCTCTCTGTAGAACAGTGCTACAATTTTGTAAGCAAAACTTCCTCTATCTTGCACCTGCAGCTGTTGTGTAATATTGTTACGATATGGTCTGGGAAAAATATTCTGAAAGGTTTTAGCCAACCGGTATGGGAGGCGGATGGTCGGTGACCAACGACCTTATGCCATGCTGGCGACCCAAGTTATATAAACCGATTTATAATTAAATAAATGGGTTATTATTGCTCCTGAACTGGTGTGTCCTTCCTCGCCACTTGTGCCGCTCACAGCGACAATGAATTATTCTTTGCATTTACTGAAAAGATAAAAACAGCTGCTATTACCAAGCCAACATGATAAGGGTAAGAGCCAGGATACAGTTATTACTGTTTTTATATCTTGTCCATATTATAGGATCATAGAATGGTTTGCATGGGAAGGGACCTTAAAGTTCATCCAGTTCCAACCCCTCTGCCATGGGCAGGGATGCTTCTCACTAGACACTCATGTTGCTCAGGGTCCCGTCCAGCCTGGCCTTCAACTCTTCCAGGGATGGGGCAGCCACAACCTCTCTGGGAAACCTGTTCACTACTTCTCCACCCTCGCACTAATGAATTAGTTCCTAACATCTAGTCTAAGCCTGCCCTCTTTCCGTTTAGAACCACTGCCCCTTGTCCTGTCCCTATGTGCCTGTACAAAAAATCCCTCTCCCTCCTTTTCGTAAGCACCCTCAAGGTACTCAAAGACCACAATGAGGTCTCCCCAGATCCTTCTCTTCTCCAGACTGGACAACTCCAGCTCTCTCAGCCTGTTTTCATAGGAAAGGTTCTCCAGCCCTCTCATCATCCAGACCCTCTCTAACAGGTCCACATTTTTCTTGTGCTGAGGACCCCAGAGCTGGATGCAGCACTTCAGGTGGCATCTCACCAAAGTGGAGAAGAGGGGAAGAATCACTTCCCTCAGCCTGTTGGCCACATTTCTTTTGATGCAGCCCAAGATAGGGATGGCCTTCTGGACTGTGAGTGCACGCTGTTGGCTCCTGTCCAGCTTGTCATCTATGAGAACCCCAAATCCTTCTCCACAGGGCTGCTCCCAGTGCCTCCTCTCAGTCTGTACCCATGCCTGGGATTGCCCTGACCCGAGTGCAGCACCTTGCCCTTGGATTTGTTGAACTTGAAGAGGTTCTTGGGGGCCCACTTCTCAAATTTGCCCTGGGATGCATGTCATACTGTCCCTGCCCCTGGGCTATCCAGCTTCATCAAGTGGTCCTGAGCCTGTTCTTCACTTACAGTGGGTATTACTCCCTGCACACCCACACAGAGGATGAGGGACTTGAGAGGTGCAGGAAGCCTGACTGCCAGTGAAGACTGAGACAAAGAACTCATTGAGTCCGTCAGCCTTCTCTGTATCAGTCGCTACCAGTTCACCCTTCTTGCTTATCAGGGGTATACCCTCCTTGGCCTTTTTTTTATGACCTATGTATTTAGAGAATCCCTTCTTGTTACTCTTCACATCCCTTGCCAAGTCCTGTTCCAGCTTTGCCTTGGTTTTCCTGACCCCATCCCTACACTTTCAAACTGTATCCCTTTACTCTCCCTGGGTCACCTGTCCCTGCTTCCCCTGGCTGTGCATTTTTCTTCCTCCTCAGTTTGAGGAGCACATCCTTTCTCAGCCATGCCAGGTTCCGTTCTGCCTTGCTCCATTTCCTGCACAGTGGGATACTGAGCTCTTGTGCTCTAGGAAAAGTGGCTTTAAAGAGCTGCCAGCTCTGCTCAGCCTCTTCATTCACCAAATACATAAAAACAGTTGGAAGTTTGCTCTGGCAAAGTTCAGGGTCCTGACTTTGCTCCTCACCGGGCTCATGCTCCTTGAGATCACAAACCCACCCAAGGGCTTGGTCACTACAGCCCAGGCTGCCACCAATCTGAACTCCTTTAATGAGCTCCTCTGGATTGGTGAGCACCAGGTCCAGGAATACCTTACCTCTGGATGGCTCGTCTAATACCTGGATCAAGAAGTTGTCCTCTACATGCTTCAGGAGTGCCCTTGGTTGCTTGCAGCCAGCTGTATTACTTTCCCCGCAGATATTGGTGAGGTAGATGTTAAAGAATATATTCAGTGCAGGTAACTCAGGATGCAGCTGCATTACAAGATGCAGGTTGAGCTCTGGAGGGGCAGGAGCCCAAGCACAAGGCAAGAGGCCGTGAACTACCCTTTGCATTACAAAGGGCACAGGGATCTGTGGGGCAGCCAGGGGACCAGGCACTCAGAGAGACAGCAGGAGGTGATGACCCCCAGACTTTCATGACCTTAGACTGTGAGGGGATAAAAGTGCAAGGGGTTCCTTTATTCCAGGTCCCTCCTCAGAGGCACCAGCTTGAGGTTATTTTGTTATTTAGATACTGCACCATGATTAAACTATTCTGAGGAGCTGGACATCTGTGACTCTGCTATGGGAAACCCAGGGTTAAGCTGGTAAGGAAACCTGGTCTGACTGTGTGAGTGTGGAGGGTATAGCTGTGAAGGCCTTTGGTCCCACATCAGGTGATGTGAGAGCGACTCCAGAGTGGCTCTTGGGTGGTTGGACAGGGAAGTTTCCTTAACCTTTCCCCCCTTCACAGCCTCTCACTTCTGAAAAGGCCGATGGCATCAGCTGCAGTGCTCCAGTTGGGGAAGTGTCCCAGCTTGCTTCCATGATGAAAATTTGATCATAGTTAGGTTTGGAAGGGACCTAAAAGTTATCTGGTTCCGATGCCCCTGCCATAGGCAGGGACACCTTCCACTAGACCAGCTGCCTCAAAGCCCTATCCAGCCTGGCCTTCAACACTTCCATGGATGGGGCAGCCACAATCTCTCTGGGCAACCTGTGACAGTGCCTCACCACTCTTATAGTCCAGCATTTCTTCCTAATATCTAATAAAAACAGCTTAAGGCCATTCTCCCTCTTCCCTGCTTGCCCTTGGGAAGAGGCCCTCTCCAGCCTTCTTATAGGCCCCCAGCAGGTCCTGGAAGGGTTTCTAGAAGTTCTACAAGGTCAACAACAACAACAGCCGTTGGTCATTTACCGTGACCTTTGGCAGTCATGAGCCCAGCATTCTGTAGTCCGGGAGTTAGAGGGACAGACCAATCAGAAGGCTCCGATCCAGGTGACATCACAATGACTGAAGAACACCTGAGGCAGTTGGAGGGGCAGAGCAGCAGAAGGACAGTGCAGAGTGGGCTCCTGTCTTGCTTCCCTCTTGTCCCCTTTGGATATTGGTGTCATTCTGTGGAAGTCACCCAGGATCTTCTTGAGTCAGAAGAGGAACACCTAAAGAAATGGGTAGAATTAGTCGTTTGATGGACCTTCCTACCTGTGAACTCCACAGACTTGGAGAGATTGCAGACTTAGTGACCTCTGTTCGCCTCTCACGTGTCCGTAAGGAAAAGCTAGCGCTGGCCTTAAAGAATGAAGACTATATTCCAAAGCTGCTACAGCTTTTCCAAGTCTGTGAGAATGCAAAGAACACTGAAGGCTTGCATCTTCTGTTTGACATTGTGAGAGGAATTTTGTACCTGGACAAAGCCATTCTGTTTGAGGTGATGTTTTCTGACCAGTATATTCTGGGTGTTGCCGGATGCCTTGAGTATGATCCATGTTTGGCTCAACCAGGATGGCACAGGGAATTCTTGACCAAAACAGCAAAGCGTCAGGAGGTTATTCCTATCAGAGACCCTGCACTCAGGCAAAAAATCCACCAGACATCCAGGGCAGAGTACATTCAGGCCATCATCTTGCCTAATCCATCCGATTTTGAAGAGGGTTTTCTTTCTACCCTCAATTCCTTCATCAGCTCCAGCAAAGAGGAGATTTTACATGGGTTGCAGGTAAGAGTTTTGTAATGTGGCTTAGATGGGATCTGTAGAGAACCCTCTGGCTGTAGTTTGGAAATGGTTTACAGCTAGTGAACACTGTATAAGTTAATCACAGGCACTTTCATTTGCACAATGTTTTGAATGCTCTCCTTTCTGATCCCTTGGATTTTGTATTTTTGAAATGATAAATTTCAGGTGAGTATCTTAATACTTTTTATGGGCTGTAACGAGATAAAGTCCTTCTCTTTGATTGCCAAGCAAACCTTCGGAGCTAGTTTTGTATAAGTATTTAAGGAACATGCATCTTATGGTATTTTGTTTCAGGGACATTTATTACATTGTTTTCCATGTAAAGGGGTGCAGAGAAATGGGTGGACAGAGATGGCAGAAAGTGCCAAAACACTTGAGAGATGATAATGTTCCTAGGTTTTTTGGAGTCTGAAGCATGAAATGCTTTACAAGCAAGAAGTGAAGTGTTGTCCTACATATCCTTAAATATCCCATAGCAGTAGGGGATGTGAATTGGAAAAGCAAATAATAGTCACAAAAGTTTCCCATCTTGGCAAAGCAGAGTGCCTGCATGTGGGAGAGCTGGTTTTACTGCAAGTAAGATTCAGGAGAATGTGGCTGCAGCCAACCTGTACCCTGTCCCCTTGCAGAGGTGGACTGAACAGATGCTTTGCAATGCTGCAGATCCAAAAGAGGGAAACTGATCCCCACGGGATGTTCACAGTGTAGTATGAACGGTGCAGGTACAGTAGGGTCAAAGTTTTCTCTTGGTTAGCACTTTTTAAGTCAGAAGTGTATCAGTTGCTTCCCTGGAAGAAGTGCAAAGTGCAGCGAGGGAGTCTGAAACAAATTAGCACTGTCCTTTTCTGTCCTTTTGATGCATATGTGGGTGTGGCAAATCCCACAGGGAGTCCGTGGGGTGGACAGAACTGCAAAGCATAGGGGTGGCACGGCAGAGAAGGAAAGGCAATGTCACACTCTGTAGAGATGAATTTAGGGATCAGCTTTAGGGATCATCCCCTGTGTCCAGCTTCACCTGTGGCTCTGGTGTCCTGGAGCTGTTTCGCCTGCACAGAAGGAGTGCTGAATGACGGGAAATGATCCTGCTGGAAGTGTACTCTAGCATTTGCCTTCCTTGTGATAAAAATAATGGCAGTGTAGAAAGTTTGACTTTGTGCAGTGTGGGATCCTAGAAAGATCATGTTTTCACTTTCCAGAGGCACTGTGTAATTTGTGGGGTTTTTGTGTGCTCCACAGAATGATGAGGAATTTTTGCCTGAAGTTTTTGCACAATTAACAAATGAAGCTACAGCTGGCGAGCAACGATGTGAATTGGTAAGTCAGTAGTCTTGGTGGTTCCTCAAAGGCTTTAAATAAGAGGGATGGAGTAGAAAGTGAAACTGTTCTGACAGTTCTGCAGTCTTAGAAGTACTTCTGGAGAATCAGCCAGTACCCCCCCTGATACAAATTGTAACTGTTTCCTCCTTTCAGAGAGTTTTCTGACTCAAATACACAAAACGGTTTTTTTTTCCCTGTGCACCAGATGAAGTTTTTCAAGGAATTCTGTGCCTTTTCTTTCACGTCACCTGACAAAAGAGATGAATTGCTTCAAACTTTGGCAAAGTTGGGAATTCTTCCAACTCTTGAAATATTAATGGTAAGTGAAAACTTAGAACTGGTTTTAATAAAACTAGAAAAGCCCACAGCCATATAGCCTTTTTTTTTTCTATCTGCTGAGCACCTTTGTGTAAGTCTGATTGGAGAGCTTTGCTCTGCTGAAGGTGGAGATTTCTGGTAATGTTCAGAATGCAGAAGCTGCCCACAGTTCTACTCTGGAGCAGCCTGGCTTGACTGCTCTTACTGTTTTTACTTTTCATGATGGAGAAGTCTGAGGGCAGTGAAGTCCTTGTGACAAGGTAGTCAAAAGGTGAAAGAGATTTTTTCATGTGGCAGCTTGATTTTTGGTTTTTTATCAGAGAAAATCACAACCTTTAAGGAAAGGTCTGAATTCTTGTTGCCTGTAAATGGGCACAGAAACTGTTGTACCCCATGATTTGTACAGTTGGTCCTTTAGTACAAAATGAATAAATTGTGGATAACAGGTATAGAATATCAAAAAAGTCTTAGATATTCAAGCAAGTAGGATGTTGTGGATGTTTCCAGCCTAAGTTAGGGCTCTCAAATTCACAGAAAGCCTTGTGTCTTTTCTAAAGGAGGAAAATAGTAGGGACAGGATTTGCCTGGTTCCTTGTTGTTTTTTGGTAACCATATTATCGTGTTTCTCATGAAAATTTTTGCAATGAAATGTTCTCCAGTCTTTGCCTCTTATTTGCAGCTTCACGGGATAATAAATACCAAACTTGATTTACTCTAACAAATTAATCTCTCTTCTTTGTGAGGGAATGGATGATCTGCAAGTTAGATCTGCTGCTACAGATATATTGTCTTATCTAGTAGAATTTAGTCCAGCCATGGTCCAAGAATGTGTAATGCAAGAGGCCCATCAGAGTGAGAATGTAAGTAAAAGTGGTTTGGAGTTTGTTGAATGTATCAGTTTTAGGGCAAACAGGAAAGTAACCAGCCAAATAAAGTCTCAATTTCTGTGTTTTTTTAGTTTTTGTTTTTAAAATTTGCAGAAAGTGGGGAAGTCATTCCATTCTTATGAGTAATTATTTTGTGTTTTCTTTGTTTGGGTTTTTTTTTTGCAGGATACCCAACTCATCACTGTCATCATTAAGCAGATGATCTGTAGTCCTGACCCTGAATTTGGAGGAGATAATCAGTTAATGGAGATTTTGTGTGCTCTGATCGATCCAGAGAAAATGCTGGCCATAGCTGGTGTAAGAGAACATGAATGGCAGAAGACATGATTCTGTCTTGGCAAACTTAAAAGCCTGATACTCTCTATTGCTATTATTGTGGGCAGAGGATAAAAAATTATAGGGTGTTTTTATTGAGTGGAGTGTGGTCTGATAGTGATTGTAAAGAAGCAAAATATAAGTTAATTTTGCTAATGAACGGTATGTGTCTGGGGCATCGTGCAGGTATTAAACCATGCAGTCCCATGTGTCAGTGCCATAGCACTGTCTGACCATAGCTCGCTCTATCTGGATGGTAAATCCTGAAAGATTTTAATACATTGTAATATACCGGAATACCTGTAAAATGGTTTACAGGTTGTTCTGGGCAAAAGTAACTGCATTTCAGAATGGTTTAAGGACACTTTGTCAAGCACTTTGAGTCACTGATGTTTTTTCCAGTATATATTTGCATCCATGCTGGGGATTCCTTTAATGATAGCTAGGTTGGTTGGATGTCTCACAAATTCTTCCCAAAATAAAGAAATTGATCTTGTGTGAAGACAGTGCTGCAGGCCCAAAGAACTCAGTAGAATTCTTTGTAGGCTGGTTCTTCTGTTACTACACTTTTTTATTTAAAAGGTTGGATGTGAATGCCAGTGTTTAATTAAGTGATTTTTGTTTTAGAATTTAGAAATATTTGAATTTCTCGATATCTTCTATGATCGTTACATTCATGTTCTTACTGCGCCGCTTCTGGCTGATACATCAGAAAACTGGTATGAAATAGGTAATGACAATTTTAATTTTTTTTCCTTTGAAAGTCCTTACAATCCTGGTAACAGCAATCGACTTCTGATGCATGCTGGGAATACGCTTGCTTCAAGCTGCTGTTCCTCCAGGGACACAGATTCTGTGGGCAGTTTTCATTTCTTGAAGCTGTGAATGCTGACATATCTTGATAGTGTACTTTGTAAAGATGCACTTCCTTTATGTATATTGAGAATCATGTCATAGTTTTACTAGTCTAATTTTAAAGAATATTTACTGTAAAGCCGCAGTTATGTTTGTTGTTTTTTTCTGACCCAATGTCCTACTTCCCAAAGCAATCCAGCAAAACAAAAATCCACTAAAAATATGTCAGGAACTGCAGTAGCACTGAGCTCAGTGTGCACTGACAGTACATTATTTATTTTTTTGTACAACTTAAGGCATTAATTTTTCTTGTAGATAATTATCAAACAGCAGAAATACTTGCCTCAGTTTTGGAGCTGCTATCTTTTTGTGTGGAACGGCACAAGTATCACATGAAGATTTACATTATCAACAAAGATCTGCTAAGAAGAACACTGGTCTTGATGAAATCCAAACACAAATTTCTGGCCTTGTGTGAGTATGGAGATGTTGTGATTTCCTTCTTCGAGGCTTTGCGTGTCCTGTGTGGAAGGTGTACCAGTATCAATGTACAGTTGAACTCAGAATTCCTGTTCATTTGCTGTGTTTTACTGGCTACAATTAAGCAATTTGGAAAAAAAAAGAGGTAGCAGCTGTCTGTAAGCACAGACCAATGCAGTTTCTGGTGGGAGGAGGATTTTTGTTTCTTTTGAAGTCTGCAGGTATTCTTTCAAGTCTTCATGACAGGATCCTTCGTAATCAGATTTCTTGCCTCATTTCACTGGAAATTGTGTCCTTTCTTAATAATGTCCTAAATCTGGTTCTTCTTATGGAGAGTGAATGAAATTCTGTCAACCAGGATCTTTAAAGACTCAAGGCTGTTTCTGGGAGGGGAACAAGGGAAAAAGCACAGGATGGAGTTAACAGTTTAACTTCATGCATGCTGGAGTGTATTGCTGCTGGACTTGAGAAAGAAATCCATGGCTCCTGATGACCTTCAAATACCCAGGAAAGTCCAAGAAGGAAAGAAAGGTGACCTGTCAACAAATGTTGCTTCTGCACTTTGGGGGTGCATCTTCCTCTCAGGACAACACCAGGTTTTTCAATTCTTCCGCAAGAAGATGAGAGCCCTGGCATGTGGTTGTTGAATGCTTGAATGTCTTTCTTCACACAGGCGCTCTTCGCTTTATGAGGAGGATAATTGGCCTGAAAGATGAACTTTATAACCGTTACATCACTCTGGGAAACCTGTTTGAACCAGTTGTAAATGCTGTGTTGGATAACAGGAATAGGTGCAACCTCCTCAAGTCTGCCTTGATGGAGCTGTTTGAATTCATCCAAATGGTAAGTTCAGCAGCAGTCTCAGCACTGACACGTCCATGACCTTGCAGGGCAAGAGGCAAAAGGCAGATTTCCAAGATAGCAAACATCCTGTTTTAATGGAAGGGTCACAAATGGAACTGGGATGTTGCTGAATCTATTGTCCATTTCTAAGAGAAGTTTAATAATTCTTTCTAGATCTCAGCTCTTTTCCTAAGAATAAATCTGATTGCTTCCCATGTGTTCTTGACAAGAATATTTTGGCTCTGGATAAGGAATCAGTTACTTTCCAAAATTAAATTAAAAGCTTTCTGACTTTCTGCATGTGAACATTTGAGACTGAAATCCTATTTTGTTCTTATTCAGGAAGATATTCAGTTCCTTATTGCACATATAGTTGAGAACTTCTCTGATGCACTGGAGTCTGTCAAATACATTCACACATTCCAGGGACTGAAGACAAAATATGAGCAAGAAAAAGACCGGCAAAATGAGAAACTGAGCAGGTATGGCCCAGTTTCTGTCTTATGAGGCTGCCACTGACTGCCATTCTGCAGGTCTACTGGCTGGTTTTTAATTTCCCAGAGAGCAGCAGAAGCAGGTGTCTGGGATTGGGGTTGGGTTTCATTCTTGCTGAAAACTTCTTGGGTTAGAGTAAATACCCATCTACCTTTCTTTAAGTAGAGCTGATGTGGTCATTAAATTAAATGTTCCATTCAGCTTATGAAGAACAAAATCTTGCTTTGTCCTTCTGAATTAGGATTCAGTCTGCCTCATTATCACCTGGGTATGGGTGAAGCTTACGGTCAGGGTGGAAGCAGGGATGGAGCTGGATTGCCTTCTCCAACGCACTTAATTCATTCTAAAGCTTTGGAAGCCATTTCTGACCTGGCTGAGTCTGAAACATCAGGCAAAGGTTCAATCACTTGTCCTATGTCTCTTGCAGTGTCTCCTCCATATTGCCTGGTGAAACATTTGTCAAAGAAGCAATAGTCTTACCGGTGGATGAAGATCTGCAGTTCAGTGAAGGTGAAGACAAGGCACCTTCAATGTCACCAGCAAGCTCCAATAGCTCCTATCCAACGTACACAACCCTGACCACAGTGGTGACAGCCCCCAAGGTGGGAGAGAACTTGTATGGAAGCTCCTGTCCTCATGTAGGACAGCAGAGCAGCCTCGTGGGGCTTTACTGGGTGTAATGCAGCACAGTCAGCAATAGCCTTGTACAGGGTATCTTAGTTAGGGATAAAGTCACCCAAATCCCTGTCAAGTGAAACCCTGACTAGTTTGGGGTAAGGTTTAAGGAGGATAAGGTGGGACTGGAGCCTGTTGTTAATCTGGTGGGCACAGATTAATTTTGCCTCTTCTGCATGATTGAATTGTTGCTACTCCTTGGCTTTCTTCCCTGCCCAGCTGGTGGCCTGTGTGTGTGATATACAGATGGGCTGGCATTTTTTGGATTCTATTCTCCATGAGGGAATTAGTAAGTGTTGTTAAGCAGATAAAATGCAGGAAGTGATACCTTTTTTGTGCCTTTCACAGCTGAGCATTATTTAAATCTTAGCTTCTGAGCAGCTACAGAAAAGTGTGGCAAGAATTTTATTGCCCACTCCTAAGATTTGGGGGCAAAACAGATGTGCAGTGTGTATTTTTTCAATGTAGGAATTTAATTTTTTTACCTTTTTCTAATCGGCAGAGAGGTCTATTTGAAATATTTGGTTATCCTGAGGATGAAGATGATGAGACATCTCCAAAGAAAAGAGGTCGCCTGGGTTCCTAAAGGAAACTGAAATTTTTAAATAAGAACTTTTATTATGGGGTTCCAGTGCTGCAACTGTTTAATGTTAAAATACAGAACCAGCTGCAATCCATCACATGGATCTCTCTTGTGATATATGTTATTATATAACAATAATGTAATGTAGCAGTAATATGTTTGTAATATAACATAATACAAAATAAGTAATATAATTAATATTATGCAATATAGTAGTAATATATAGTAACATAGGTCCATTTCTCCTGGAACAGTTTAATGTGAAGCCATTTCTATGTTTTGGAGATTTAGTTAGTAGTTAGTTTAGGGTTGTAGTTAGTTTTAATTGTAGCTCTTGTTTAGAAAAAAAACCTGTTTTCTGTAAAGTTATATAAGATAGTTTGTTCCATCAACCAAGTTTATTTTGTATTAAAGATCCCAATGTGCTTGTTTTACACCATTTGTAAATATGTGGCAATATTAATGCTGAGCTGTAAAATTCAGGAATTAA
The DNA here is from genome assembly GCA_013397865.1 of Struthidea cinerea. NCBI lineage: Eukaryota > Metazoa > Chordata > Aves > Passeriformes > Corcoracidae > Struthidea > Struthidea cinerea. The sequence continues at coordinate 318,182 of VZTI01001966.1, forward strand.
AATTGGACTCTGTAATTTCATAAGATATGCTATTTGTAAGTACTATTTTAATAAAATTTACATGAAACCTGACTGGGTGGGTTTGCTTCTTTTCCTGACAGTGACTGTTGCAGTCAGTGATGTCATGCTGTGTGCAAAGGGTAAGCCCGCTCTTGGCTTCAGTCTGTCAAGGCCAAACCAGTACAGGGTTTTAAAAAGATTTCTACTCTTTTGAAACTGAATTGCAGGTGACATCTCAAACTTTGCAATTAAAGCAATTATTTTTGCTTAAAGTTGCATTATTTTAGCAGATTTCAGTATTTGGTTTTACTTGATAGGCTCTCAAGAGGCTGAGGCCAGTGATTGAGCAACTCTGTGCACTGCAGGGATGCTCAACAGCCCTGCTGCTGAACACATCAGTGAGTTTCCAGCAATCTGGAAAGTCAATGTCCATATAATTTGAAATACTGATATATAAAGTACTGAGCTGCTTGTCTGAAAGTTCAATGAAACCAAGTGTAAAATTAGAAAACAAATCCCTTTGCTCAGTGATGGTATAATTTATTCTCAAAATATCCATCTTTTCTTGGGGTCTGTGATGAGCTTCTTAACACCACTGCTTCCTTCCAACTTCTTCTTTGCCTTTGAACTGAAAGACACCCTGAATCAGGGACTAACAGCCAGCTCAAGCTCCTCCAGCAGTGCACTTTCTTCCTGTTCTGCGCTTCCAACTCTCCCACTGACTTGGTTTTTCCATTGAGGCAACTTGGCAGGTGATGGCAGCACCTACCCTTCCGAGTGCCTTGTCCTTCCAAAATGTATCAGCATCATGTCACTTCTGTTCCCTTGGCTGAGGGATACAGAGGAAGGATTTCATAATTTGAAAACTCCCAAAGAGGAATGAAAGAACAGAGCAAATTTTTTATCTTTGTAAAATAAGACTTTTCAATAGAAAAACGGTTTTTTCTTCCACTCAGCTGGGGGGAAAACAAATCCCTGAGAGTGATGAGAGCCTAAACAGTAGGTCACAGATTAGGAGAAAAACAGCCTTTTAGCCATTCATTGGTTATGTTATGGTTATCACAGATGTAGCATTTATTCCTATTAAGCTGCAGCAATCCCCATTAATGTGACATTTCATCTTGCATCAGGAAAATGGGGTTTTCCAAAAACATTCCGTGTCTATCTAAACCACTTCTGCTGAAGTTCTGCTAATGCCATGTGCTTGAGAAAACTTACTTGAAGGTTTTATACTTTTGTCATCTTGGCTGGGTATGAAATGAGAAAAGAAAATAAGAAGCAATGAGCTGAACTGTCAACCCAAATCACTTCAGCAGAAATCTTTAGTATATTTGTCAGAGCACTTTATTTAGAAATCCGTAACAGAAACTCATTTTTTATTTAACAGGACAGAAGAAACTTTCAGGTCCCAGACCTTATGGATCAGGGGGAAATTTAATTATTATTTCTAGAATAGTTTGTTATACAATTTTTTAAAATCACTTATTCTTAAGGTTTCTGTGAGGAGCTGCCCTCTTGACTACTCAGGGCTGATAATTACTGTGTCTGGAAAGAGGGGATAAAGAAATTGGGTAAGATTATCCCTGAAATGAGGTGGAGTGCTGCAGGGTGGGAGTGAAATGCAAAATTAGGAAAATTGAAAATGGATAAAATTTAGTTAAGTAGAGACATTTTATGGTGAAAATAAATTTATATTAAAAAAAAAACAAACAACAACAACAACCAAAACCCACCAAACTAGAATAAATGTAACAACTGTATGATGGCTCTTGACCAAGGCTGGCTTTTTAATGGTAGTCTAGACTTGAAAAGATTTAAGTTTTTTACTTCAAATGTGTGTGAAGAGATATTGCCTTCCCTCCACACAAACAGGGAAATTTAGGCCTTACTTAATAAGAGAGAGTGCAGGCGCCATGAAATCATGAGTTCGAAGTGCTTCTCTGAATTATTTGTCTATTTATGAAGAAATCTCTCTGTTACAGAAATCTCTCTGCATGGAAAATAAATGTGGTTACAAATACTTTTTGAGGCTATTTAGATATACCTCATGTTGGTGACTGTCCTATTCCAAATTAGAGAAATGCAAAAGGATCAACATTTCTCTAAACAAGAATTAATGTGCAACTCTTACACTGGTTGCATTTCTTGTCCCCAGAAAGCAGGAAAAATCTGGGTGGTTTTACCTCTTAAGATTCTACGTACGAGTGGACATAAAAGTTTGTATTTGTGCAAGTGGAGGTTCAAGAGTAGGCCAAATACACGGTTCTTCCATATCTTCTAGCTAGCTGTGGGATCAGGAGGGCTTGTTTTGGGTGACTCTCATGTATGTGCTAACACTGCCACAAGAAGTACGTGTAGCTTGCAGACTGCTCACCACATAAAGCTATTTATTTTCTAGAGCCTTCTCTCTACTGACAGCTTATATTCAACATTTAGGAGAGACAAAATCATGAAGCTGTGTTTATGGAGAAAAAATGCAGTTTCATCCTCTGAAGCTGTTGCATAAGGTAATTCCTTGTTTCAGGAGTTTGCTGCAGATGTATTTCTGGTGTGCTTTGACAACCTGAGAGTTAACAAGCATCTTAAAGCAACCCTGGTGTTCTCTCTCTTCCTGCCTGTCTTTCTGGCGGTCACAAATAACAAAGGCATAGAGTATCATTCTGTGCCATATCGCCATGCTTCTATCACTGAGGGCTCTTTTTTGTTTGATTTCCAGTTTCTGTGGTTACCTTCTAGTGAAATAAAACACAGGATCAACATGAATGACAGAGAGAGATGTCAGAAAAGCTATTAATAGTGATTATAAAATTCATATGCTTTTTGTGCCCTGAAAGTATTCAAAGCATTAATTTCCTGAAATGCCCAAGCCAAATGGATTGGGTTTTTTTCTTTTTTTGTTTATTTCCTAATTTTCTGTTTTATCTTAATCTTTGTCATCCTCCTCCTTCTATACTCTGGAAGAGGCCCACAGCTGCCTATACCTTTCCTCATGTTTACACTGAGTACCATATTCTGCTGCAGTGTCCCCACCTGTTAAAGGAGGAGAATGACCCCACCATAAGAAGTCACGGGAAAGTCGTAGGGAAAAAAACAACACATGTGATCTTAGAGTTCCATTAAGATGATAATGGATGATGCACAGAAATGAAGAAAAAGTAATAGTGGAGGAAGAAAAAGGAAATAACTGGAGGGTGTCTTGCGGCAGGAGGTTTTTTAGAGTGCCAAGAAATGGGTGGAATATGTCCATGTGGTCTGCCTTCATTAATCTTGAGGGCTGAGCAGTTCTCAGGAAAAGTGATTGCCTGATAGATATTTGCCATGACATCAGCGAGGTAACATTACAAACAATTTAGCTCGTTTAACAAGACAAATATGAGAAATCAAGGAGGCGGGGAAGCAAGCCAGAGGGCCATCCTTTGGTTCTTGAGGCAGCAGTGCAGTGGTTGCAAATAGTGCTCAGCTTTTCATTCCTAGAGGACATGACTCAGATGACATTCACTGAGGCTGGAGAGCACAAATAAGACGGACTCCAGAGCTCAGGGAACATGCAGGAATGTAACTCCACTGGTGTCAGCCCCTGGAGGTATTAGCCACATAGTCTGGATTTTCCAAATTACTTCAGTCTGCCCAGCTCAGAGCAGCCAGCCAGACATCTTAGGTGGTGCAATCCCATGTAACTAGATTGGAAGATGCTCCTGGGATTGAGATGCCAGTCCATATAAAACCACCTGGAGCCACTTTTATTATTCTCAGCTCTGCTCTTTTGTACAAGGCCAGGACACGCCCCACTATGGAATAAGTCTCCAACACCTTACATCAGTAATTCCATGTTTGTGTCCCTGCCTGCGGGCAAGATGCTGCACTCAGGTGCTCAGCTTGACAGGCCTCTTCGCTGCTGTCGGGTGATGCTTTTGCAGTGAGCATGTGGGCTCTCTTGGTACTACACATTGCTCATTTAACTCTCTACTAACTGTGAAAAAGCAGCTGAACCAAACTGTCTCACTAAGGGAAGAGTAACTAGAGGCAAGACCTCATTTAAAAAGAAAAAAACCCAACCATGTAACCCCAAAATCCAGAAAAGCCATTGGGAAAGAGTGGTAACTCATTTAAGAACCTTTATTAGCAATCTAAAAATTCATTTAAAAGACTAAAACCTTATGAATCTGCAAGATATTATTAGATTTATTTTTTCAGAAACAGCCTATTTAGCATTGCCCTGCAGAATTTTGAGAGAGATATCCCTGGTGCATTCTGGCCTTCTGGAAACCAGAACAAAACTCCTCCAAAAGAAACATCATGGAACACCTGACCTCTCATGCAATGAAATACTAAACAAATACATTTCAGAAATATTTGAATGATGTATTCTAGTTATACTACATCAGTCTAAGTTATCCATCACTCTGTAGTTCCCCCAGGAGGGAAGGAAAGGGCAAACATCTCTCATGTTTAAGGAGTTTCAAGGTAATGCTTGTCTGAACCTTTGCAGTTCCTCCTGCTGGGAAATCTCAATGGCACAATCAGGAAAATGCAAACACCACAACTCAACTTTAATCTTTTTTTTTTTTTTTAATAGGGATGTGTAAACTGAAAAATTAAGAAGTAGATGTGTTGCTGCAGTGGAAGCATGGAGGAGAAGAGAAAATGTAAAAAAAGGCAGGAATATGAGCTGCCATTCATGTTTCTTGTAGTGTCTTGGAGCCCAGTCCTCTCCTTGGTGGGCTGGGTTTCTTCTGTCTTTACTCAATCTCATGCAATGCAAGGAAGTGCACTGTTCTCACCATCTTTACCCAGCTCAGGAAGGATTGTGTATCAATCATTATATTATTGACTTATGAGTTCTCAGCTTTACTACATGAGGTGAAGGGGACCAGGAGTAAGGGTGCTCATCACCAAGCTCCCCATCCTGCTACAACAACATTACTGTTGCCATTTGAATGTATTTAAAGTTTGTAATGGATTTTAAAAGATCAGATTAAGGAAGATTTATGGTATTTTTCAGTACCATTACTTTCAATGTATTTAAATAATTATATCAGATATATGAGGTAGATTATCTCAGATATGTGAGATTTCTTTCTTGGCAGATCAGTAAGGCAAAAAGCAACACTTCATTGATTAATAGTTCTTCTCCCTCTCTCTGTTTCCTTACTAGATTAGAAACCTACAGAAATACTTTGCTACAGATTATTGTATTTACTTTCTTTTGATTCCTCTTTTTTATCTTCCTGGTTTGATCAGAAGATTGAGCTGAAAAATATCAGTAATTTGATACATAATACTACACCAAGGTTCCTAACCTAGATAGATGTCGGCTACTACTGCTTCTTCACCAAATTACTTTATCTTCAATCCTGATTTAATTCTCAAGGAATGGTTTCATTTCGTATGTGTAGATGGTTAGATTCAGGAAATTACTCTCCATTCGCATATTTTGATTCTTGTATAATTCTCTGTTGCACTTTTGCTAGCTACTTCCTTTTGAGTCTTCCTCATTTAACATCTTCAGATACTAAAGAGAGGAGAAAGAGAGTTTCTAGCCTCACCAGAATATCATGTATGGAACTATATTTTCAGGGGTTCTTTTGGTCATTGTATCTTTCCATACTTAAATTACCCTTTTGTCTGGGGGAATCTCTCCTAAAATGTTGAATTGTAAGCTGCTCACTCTGTTGAAATCTAGTCAAGTCACATCACTGTGATGCAAAGAATTGCTGTAATTATGTTTTACAAGTGTGGAAATAATGCCCACACAGACAAATAGCAACAGATCAGACTCTGCTCAGGAGTAATAAAACAGAAGGTGTTAAATGCCTTGAGTTCTTGAAAACTTCGTAGGAGATGCTTCTGCTCTTGTTTGGAGCTCAGCTCTGCCAGTAGAAATGCTGGACACTTAATAGAAAAGATCTTTGTAATCCCATAATGAGAAACTGTGTGGGATTTGCCAAGAGGCAAGAGTTTGCTATTAAGCAAATCCTGCACTGAGACGCAGCGATTTGTTATATTCCAAGGGTGCCAGAGAGGGTGAGCCTGAAGAGGTGTATCCATATGCAGTCACAGGTGTCTGAGTCTTTGCCCTCACACAGCTGCTCAGTGCTGGGGTGCACTGTTGATGTGTTGATGCTGACCTGTTATTTCACAAGTATTCCATATATCGTAATCCATGATATTTCAGTGGTGCAGTTCCTGCCCTTGGGTCTGGTTCTGCAAGGTGTTTTAAGGACTGGATTTGAAATTTTATTTTTCAGTGCAGGGCAGAAGGACAGTTTTCATATATTTATCAAAAGTGGAATCTGTCCAAATTAGACATGGAAGTCAAGAGGAAAAAATTCTTTCCAGTGTAGCAAATGGCTTCAAACTTCTCAAGATGAGTTCTCTGCTCCTTCAGTTTAGCAAAATCAGGACTCAGTGCTCTCTGCAAAATTGGCTCTGAAAGTAGTGTTAACTCCTGAGTTAATTAAATCAGAGCTAATTAACTCAGAGTTAATTACCATGCCAAACACATGTTACTGTGGCTGTACAGCTACAGAGATGCTACCATAACTTGGGTATATTTACTTCCACTACGGCACTGTGGACATATCCAGTAAGCTTATCATAGTCTTAACCCTCTCTTTTAGATCCTAAATTGATTCAGTTTCCCCTGTTTCACATTGTAAACCTCTCTGGATTCTGGAGACCTTTTCTTAACTTCCTTCTGAAACCTTCCCAAGGCTACAGTGCCATGAACACTAGACCTATTGTCCACATACAGGTAATAATTCCCTATTGCAATCTTGACAGTCATCTACTTGTACAAGGGGATTGATGATGGGAAGAGGTTAATGAGGAGAAAAGGTGGAAAATGTTGTCATAATTGCTTTGTACATTATTGCAAAAGATTTTAAAAGGGGGAAAAGACAGTTTTTCTATTATTTTGACCTAAAATACTATAAAATATTATAAGGAAGATGAGTACTACTGTGAAATTTTTTGTTTATTTGAAAAGATTAATTATTCTTGAATGCCTTGATGGTAAGGTTTCAGTCAGCTCTGACTATTGATCAAATGGCTGAAAGCCAACAGTTATTTACTACCCAAGTGTCACTTAGGCAGACAATCAAGGGCATTATCCCAGTTATACAATGATTATTTTGGAAGAAGAATGTACCATTTGAATCCATAAATAATGCACTTCACCATCTTAGCATTGTGAAGGGGGGCACTGGCACTTGGTAACTGCAGACTTCTGAGAAATTGCTTTGTGGAGATTTTCAAAGATGCCATCATGGAGGCAGGTGTCTGGCTCCTGGAAGTCAGATGGCAAATGGATATTACTTAAGTTCTTCCGGATTGCTGCTTTCTTTTCCGAGGACCACCACTGCTGCATGGTCTGTCATGTACTCTGGAGCAAAACAGGGGCTTGGAGTCAGAGCTGCTGCTTGGACCTTCCCCTGTATTTCCAGTGACAGACTCTACCAGCTTCTCTCTTGGCAGACTCATATCTGTCCTCCTTGTTTGAAGTACCTCAGTGTAATGCTGGAGATGGCAGTTATCCCTACAGATAGTCACTCACACCATGTTCTCACACACAGACTTGAGTTTTTCATGTTGGACCTTCCACTTCTGAGCTTGATGACTTCCCCCAAGCAGTGCTATAGTAATGCGTGGAGTGCCAGCAGGGAAAATTTTAGTGTCGCGTTCACCTTAGGATCTGAAATGATGTCAAGTAATTTGATCTGGAGTCTATAGGTGTTTAGTGAGAAGAGTAAAGTATCCAGCAATGATGGGTTAAGAGTTCTTAAATAAAACAGTGTAATATCATGTTTTAAAAGGCTATGTCTTAATGTACAGGAATATCAATTACATTGGCATATCCTGATTTTTTTTTCCTGAACTTTAGTACTTGCTATATATTACTTTGATTCTATTTAATTCTGATGATTTGGTTGCCTGCATCCCTGGTGTCCTTTCAGCTTTCCTGAATATAAAAATGAAGGTAACAGTCAAGCTGATCACTTGGAATATGGACTTCAAGATGTAGATTTTTGACTTATTTATAAAAGTAAAGGCCTCATCTTTACTTTGTCTGTTCTTCTTAAGGTACTAAACTCTCTTTCCCCCAGCTGAGATTTTCAGAATGTAAAAAAATCTCTTTACTTCTGCTAATACATGCAAAACTGACATTTGACCAGTAGCATTGTTTGGCCATGACATTTTTAGAGTAGACAAAAGCCATCCCTGTGATCACCAGCTCACTTACTTGTCTTGGCTTTTTCAGTTTGTGAGGCCCATGGCAAGGTCTGCTGTAGGGCATGTCCCCCTGCCATAGTAGAGCTTATCTGTTGCTCGTTAGCTGACGAAATAACTCAGGCCATCTCACTCTCACGTAAGCCTCACATGAGCCTTGGTGAAATGACTCAATCAAGACAGTTTGATTTGCAATGAGTTATTTCAGCACCATGGAATTGATGCTTTCAGGTGACAGGTGCTGTGGAAGCACATGTAGAAAGATAAGATGGAATTTCTGACAGACACTTCACTTTACAAACTATAAAAGCTACACCAAACTTTCACAAAGCAGAAACCTTCTGCACATTCCCTGGAAACATGTGGAGCTTTCTCCCCAAAGTCATGACACTGGCTCTTTGTGGTTACTCTGCTGGGGATTGAGTGAAAGGACTCTGTGAACACTATCATCATTTCAGTGATAAATTACATTGATTCCTAATCTAAACTATTTCTTTGCTAGCTTTAATATAGGTACCCTAATCTTGTGCACTGATTCGTGTAATCTACTAGTAGTTCTTTTTTGTCTTATACTGTGTAGAAAGTAGCTCTGTTTCAAAGGCCTTTTGACTCTTAATCTCCTGTCTATTCAATAAGTAATTCATTTTATAATGGACCTAATCTGCCATTCTTGACAATTTGTGGGCTGAAGCGACTTAGGTGCAGGCTGCCTAAATTCAAGCTGCTGCCAAAAATCTTAGCCTAAGGCAGGGCTTGTCTGAAGCTCCCATTCGACCTGTAACAAGGTCAAATAGGAAAAATGGGAGAATGCTTTCTAGCTGGAATCTCTGAGTTAGATTTCAGTTCAAAAGGTCAGATTTGTGTCTTACCCACCTTTCCTGACTCCTCTGGGTCAACTGACAAGAACATCCTGCCATAACCTAGGTCCTAGCTGGGATTGTCTTGCTATCTTCAGTGAAGCTACTCTAGAGGTGTCTTTTTGTTACTGAGGAAGGGGGTGTAATTTACAGTGTAAATTTTGATGAGAGAAATGAAGGCCAACAGAAATTATATGTGGAGTTTATAGACTGGAAGATTGCTCCTAAGGCTAAAGTGCCATGTAAAAATATTTTCTGTAAGACATTGGGGAACACCCAAATCCACAGAGAGGGAAGAGATAAAAGTCAGAGCTTCATCCCAGTTAATTTTTTAGAGATTCTTCTGTATTATGAATATGATTTATTTGTTATATTCCTAGTTGAAGAGTTTGTATTTGTAACTTCTTTTGGTCATCAGTTCCTTAGCTCTAGAGTAGTCTTTTCCACAGTGTGTTCAAAGTAACATATACAATATTTCTTGAACACAAGTATAAGATGCACATTCTACTTGGTTTCTCAGATGCTATTTTATAGTGAAGTACTGAAAATTCAAGTACTGAAGAAATTTTGTTACCTGTAGTTTTCAATAACTGAAGTCACAAAACACTGATACCTCTACCAGTGATACTATGTAGGAAATAAATATTACACCTTTCTAAGTTTTAGAAACAATGTACATAGTTTATAAATTCTCATCTTGTTTTGCTTTATATTGATAAATCATGCCTTGCTTTTGATGACACCCAGACAAAAACAAGAGAAAATATAGTTTGTGTAGATTAAGATGAAGCTTTTCTGTTTATAGACACTGAGAAAAAATTTCAAATATAAGACCCCATGCAAGACCTGATTTCCTGAACATCTCTCAACCCCACTGAAATTAGTGGGACCGGAGTCAAAGCTGCCCTACCAGAGTAAAGACACTTTATTCTTCCGTGTATTCAAAAGTTACAAAGAAGGTTCAGGCATTCTTTGGGAAAATGGAGACAAATGCTGTTTATTTACCATTCTACACCTGTTCATTGGCCATGTAACAGGCAACAGTATATTGTATTCGTAGACTGAGTTATTGCCTATCTGTAACTAAAATATTCATGGAGCATCTCTGAACAGTTTCAGAAGTCATCCATTATAAATTCAGGTCATGGTTTGCAGTCTGTATTTTCACTTGTTTTGATGCAGAGCAGCAAAACCTCTGCTTTGCAGCTTAAGAGAGTAAACCCAGATGCCACAAACACAGTAGGAGGAGAAGGCTAGGACTCTATCCCATGTGGAAAAGTCTGACTCTTTACTCTGTTCCTGTGCTCTTCCATCCAGCTGGATCCTCCTCGTATGGCCAGGCATGAACCTACGGAAACAATGAAGTCTTACAGGGCACGAAAGTGCAAAAAGAGAGAAGTGAAAAAACCAAGGGCAAAAACAACTGATACCAGGGGACAACAAATAACAATAATTAACAGGATACAGAACAGCCTACTTCTGTATTCACAATTAGAGGGAGAATACTGACCTCTGCAGACCTTTGGTTTGACACATTTTATCTACTTTCAAGTTATTATCCCCAAGTCTGGAGGTGGTCAGAAAGAAACTGTACATTTATGCAAAAAATTTGCCCTCTAAAAAAAGTCTTCTACTAACTTCTGGATGTGAGAATTTGGTTATGCTTCAAAGTGAGAGAATTTACACTTCTTTCTAAGCAAAATTGCTGCTTCTCATTCCTGCACTGTCACTTGTTTAACCCATCCTAGGACTTTTCCTTTAATGTGAAAAATATCAAAAGCCAAGTGCTGTGTGCTGTGGATCAATTGTTATTTGTGTGCAGCTCTCTGCCTTAGGCCACCTCTCATGAAATTTGACATGAATTGGTTTCATGGGGATGGGAACTTGTTTTCTGATGGATTATTATTACCAAAATACACTGCTGTCTGTCAGTCTGCAGAGGGGTGTAGAGCAAAATCATGCTCTCTTCATATGTAACTTTTTCTCTATTACTGATATTGTCCTCTACTCCTCCAAAGCCAGCATCCCTCTGCTGTCTGGGTTATTATGATAAGTTTTGTGTACTTCATCCCTCTGAGAGAAAAAAAAAGAAGTTTGTGAAAAACAACCTGTGGAAAGAAACTTGGAAAATACCTTGTTTGTATCCACTGTCAAAGTGACAAAGTTATTTTTTCTCATATTAAAGTAGCTCACAGCAGGATGTTCTCATCCTAAATAAACTAATGCCATAAACAAAACATGAAAACATAATACACTCTGCAAAATAAGTGGATTTTCTACCCAGCTGTCTATTTGCAAGCTTAAGAGGTGTGCAAAATCTCTACCCAAATTTGGCTGATTTTGGGATGTGAGTTATGCTGGGAGAAATAAGTACTAGGACTGGTTGCACATAAACAGTGCAGTTGTATGGGCTTCATTGCTGCAGGACATCATGCCGTAACATGAGCCCTCAAAGTTTTTGTCAGAATTTTATTTCATGAGAACAGCTTCTAATTTTTTTCCAAATTGAATATTTAAGTGGTTTTAATTTTTCTTTACATTTTTACAGAATGCAGTAAAAAGAGTAACTATGATAAAACACATCAGAGCACTTTGATGATGTCACCATTCACAGTGTCAGCATTTTGCCTTGAGATGAATGTCAAAGCTGGTGTTCCATGTTCTGATTTAAGCTAAAAGAAAACAGCAGTAATTAAAAACAGTTCACACAGAAAAACTCCTGAAGGTTTTCAACTTTACTAAAACACTAGAACAAGCTAAATGCTTCTCTTACTTTGAAATGGCTAATAACATTTCAGTGCAAATGAAGCCAGATTTGCTGTAGGTCTGAGCAGAATTCAGAACTGCCTCCCCAGGAAGCACTTTATGGGCTGAGGGGTATCCCTAAGGGTACCTCTGTCTTGGAGGGATGCTAATGAGGGCAGGACCACCCATCTTGTCCCAGCACTGCCCCTTTACATTCTGCTTGTTGGTATCTCAGATTCTGAGGCTTCTCCTTTGCTCACAGTTTGAGAAATGAAAGGCTGGGTGAGCCTTGAGGTTAATGTTTTATGAAGGTGATGGGAGAGGAGGAGTTGCTGGGAAATACAAGGTTTTCTCAAGTTTCTGGTTTTCCGGTATGTGTTTTGTGCATCTCATGCCTCAGGGCTGATAATCCTGTTATCACTTGTGAACCCTGAATTCATGGAAAAGGCTTTTTAAAGTGTATTTTTCAAGAGGGTTTTCAGTTAGAAATCATTAAAGAGAAGGACCTTTTTGTGATTCTACAGCAAATTTAACAACTTCGCTCTTTGTAGCATCAAGTATACTTCTTATCTGTACCCACAGGAGCTGGCATCAGCTACCTACTAAATTGCTCCGTGGATTTATTGATTGACTGAGTGGGTCAGAGTGAACAAGTGACAGGTATGTTCTGCCTGATTTGCAGTTGAAGTATTTTAGAGGAATTCTCTTTAAATTTTCCTTGTTCCCTGGCTTTGCCTGGGGTAATATCTCTATACATAGTATAGATATAATATAATGATCTGTTACTTGAACAAATAAAAAAAACTCTGCCTCTATGTGAGGGTCTGCTAACTGTAGCCAACAAAAAAAGCTGGGGTTAAAATGACATCTGTTCCTTCAAATGAAAGCTAATAATTTTTGATTGCTTACCTTTGGGCACAAGTATTTTCAATTAATAAATAAACAAGAAACAAATAAACTTTAGGTGAGACATCTGAAACACTAATTTAGCAGACAGGTGATCATTCTGAAGACCACTGAATTCTGAAGCATCTATATTGTAGTTATTGGCTATCATTTATCTTACAGTAGCAGCTAAAAGCCTCCACTGAGATTGGAAGCAAAATTCTGTTCTATACCACAGTGAGAGGCAGGACCTCCCCCAAAGGATTTATTACTTCAACAGAGAGGGGGAAATAACATAGCAAATGTGCAAGGAGCCTGTAGGGAACATGAAAATCTCTCACATGTAGAAATGTGACCCTCTGTAGAGCTGAGTGCTCTGTAGGAAGAGCTTTGGTCCCTTTGGTTTCCAGAAAGAGCCAAAAGTAGCCATCATCTGTCATGTGTTGCTAAGGAGAAACCTGACTCTGATATTTTGTTGCAGAAAACAGGAGTTTAGGTGTTAACTCCATACATACACTGCAAAACCTGCAGCCTGATGCTATCACTTTAATTTCTTACTTGTAGACACACTAATTTCAAACCTGTATTAAATGTTTTTCTGCTCAGGGACTGTAACTAGCTTGTATGCAGTAACTCCAGAAAGATGACTGTAACGTTTTTCAGATTCACTGTATCATGGGATATCAGCTGGGTTCACTGTCACACAGCTCCTGGAAACAAGTTACAATTTAGGAGCAGGATTTAGATTTTTACCATACCAGAAAAATCCAAAATTTAGCTAACTGGGAGTGACAGAAGCATCAGTGACTAGTAGTGACTGAGAAAGGTCCAGCATTTGAATCCCATTTACCGGGTATGCATGCTCAGTCGCTTTTACCCTGTGCTTGTGGACACTTTAATGCCTACAAAAAGTTATAGACCAAGCAAGAAAAAAGAGATTCTCCCTGTGCTGGGAATGGGTAAAGGGATGGACTTACAGAGCATGCAAAAACATATCTTTGAGTAAAAGGTGACTTATTTCACAAAGGGTCTGATTCAAAAGGTACAAGAGTGTTTTCAACAGAATTTCTGAGTGAATTCTGAGTGAAAAAGGTGAGTCACCTTTTGAGCTGTAGAAGGGTCTTGGAAGTACCTGTGCTAAGTTTGGAGGTGAGAGTGGCTTCTTCCATTGCAGCTGGAAGGACAGATGTACAAATTGTGCAGTTTCCACACCTGCCTTGTCCGTCACCATCCTCCAGCTTTCATGATGTAAATAAGCACTCATAGCCTGTTTCAATGCAACCCAGAGAGGCATTATTTATCACTTCCTAGCCCCAAAGTGGATTATAAACCCTCACTGCAGCTCAGTAGCTTCTTAACCACACAAAGATCTGACCATATAGAAAGGCTTATCCTGCCTGTAACTCCCCCACTGATCTGTACAGATGTGCCTGTAGCATCACAGATTTTCAAGAGAATCTAAAAAGAACACCTTTGGGCAAGGCAGGGAGTCAGGGCATGCAGCACCCACCTTGGAGTGAGTGCTGGAGTCAGATGTAGACAGTTAAGGATTTTTCTTTCCAGTCCTGGCCTCCAAGCATGATCTTGTGTGCCTTTACTGTGAAGCTCCTGTTCATGGTGATGGCACTTTCTTTGGAAATCAGTGTTGCGGATGTTAGCAAAAGCTGAAGAAGAAGATATTTTTCTGTTCCAGCATGAATATTAACTTTTCAAGTGGTAATCACTACCAGCTGCTGGATGGCAAAAGCAACATGCAAATGTAATAAGGCAGATGGGACCAGATGAGAAATAGTAAAGCTGGAATGAAAGGCATAAATCTAAAATGTGCATAAGGATAATTTACCATTTTTTTAATAGATAAATACGTGGAAACAAGAGAAGATATAGAATGGCTAGAGCTTTTATGTTGAGTAAGAATTAATGTGACCAGACTGACACTGACCAGACTTGAAACAACTTTTACTAGATTTTATAAATGCTTCAAATATGGGGGGCTTTATTACTGCTTTCTTTAGCAAGAACAGAGAACTACAAGACATTTATCTAGACTCTGTTCCTATGAGATAACAAATTTACTTATTCAGTTTCAAATTTGATGTAGTGTGGAAAAATATTTGTGCTCACCTTGTCGTATTTAGTTGATGTGTGTTACCCAACACACATCTTTGCTACATACTGTTCTGGATGGAGCTCGGTCCCTACTGACCAATACATCCTGTTTTAAGTAAGTTCTAACTACACATGGCAAACTTCTGCACCTTGTGGATAACTCATTGACTATCAGGAACAAGAAGTCCATTTATGTGTTTTCAAATCCAAATCTACCAAAAAGGCCTAGGTGCAAACAGTATAATCCATTAGGTTAACCTACAATATAATCCATTATGCTAATGACTTGATAGAGGGAAAGCATTCACCTTCTTAGCAGGATGATAAAACAATGATTTTCTGATCTGGCTCTTTGCATAGTTCCTGAGGCCCTGCTTTATCTGCAAGGGTATGAACTGTCACCAGGGTTTAGGTTCACTTCTCTTGTCTCTCAAACTCACTTAGATCCCTTTCCTTCAGCAGAATCCAAATAAGTCAATTGAACATCTGGCTTCTTTCTTACATGAAAAACTGTTTGCCTGTGTAAGGTGATCTATCATTTTGTTACCCTGTGGTGACCTGACAAGAAGATTAGAGCCAGACATTTCTCATCCATTTATATTTAATTAGAAATAGCCATTACCAAGACTGGGACTTTCAATAATTGTGTATTTCCTGCTTGCATTTGTTTTTCCTTATCACTGCTTTCATGTAACTCTTACATTAACCAATAATGATGCACTAATTGATTGTGAAGTTGTAAATAGTAGACAGAACTTGTGAGTGCTTTTGATTCAATACAGGAACAGCAAGGCTCCTGGTAGCTGAGAAACACTTCATAATATCAGATTTTTATATTTATTCATACTGAATTACATACTATTGTTTAGGTCCTTCAAATGGCCTTGATGGACTTCAATACTATCTTGGAATAAAATGTCTCTTGAATACCAGTTACAGCGTCAAAAGCCCATCCTAAGCAGCTTACTAAGAACATTTGCACTTTCTGAGAAGCTCATTAAAACATTGATATCAATTCTCATAAATTTTAGAATAGTGCATTTTTATTTCAGTAAATGCTAAGCACCACAAAGAGGTAAGTTGCTGTTAGCAGTTACTCTAGAACAGATTGGTTTGGATACCCTTCAAAAATCAATTTGCACCCATTTAAAAATACTGTGATAATGAATTGCATTAATTGTTAATGTTTACTTTCAGTGTCATTACAGAACCCATCCTAAATCCCTCCCATAGAACAACCAATTGGCAGTATGTGCTGAGAAGAGAAATGCAAGGATCCTGAGTGTAATTATTTGTTTGTAATGGCTCAAGACCCATTACTTACTTAGGAGAGCAATTTTGTTCACATGTTCAAACTCTTGGCAGCTCACTGGCAGAGGTCCCTGGCAGATTTATGTGAGCTGCTCACTTTGAATCCACAAGATATGTGTAGCCCAAGTAACAGGGCCAAAATTACTTAAGAAGTATCAGCTACCATGTTCTGACACTGTTCAGATAAGCCAGCAGCATTTTAAAAAAACACACAGACTATTTCTCAAAAGGTTATGATATGAAGCAAAGCAACAATTAAAATATTGTCCCGGTTTGGACAAATTTGGAGGAAAATATCCTCTGAGAGAATACAGGTTACAATCCCCCCTCCCCCCACCAGGTTTGGGAAAAAAAGAAATTTTCCTCGAAGGAAAGTGAAAGAGATAAAAACTATTTATTTAACAAACACACAGGAAAAGGATAATAATGCTAAATAATGAAATCTCTCGCTATGGAGAGAAACCTGGGAATATTTCAGAGTCCTTCTGTAGGTGTGGTCTCTCTCCTCCTTGGAGCTGGGACGGGGTGGGCCCCCCTCCCCTGGGGCCTTAGTGGAAAATTCTCCTGATGTGTTCTGGTGTTGAAACAGTCCAGGAAAAGAAAAGGAAAACCCGAACATACAGGAAAAACCAAAGTTCAACTCTCCAGAGGAAAAAAAACAGAAGTTGGAAAAAAACCAGGGTGCTTCTCCGCTCCTCTTGCCACACCGGCCGAAGCCAGAGCAGAGCCCTCTGCTATCTGTGTCCTTGAAGTTTTTTTTCTTCTCTGTCTCCGCTCAGGCTCAGTTTAAAGGCACAAAGTTAATTTCTGGGCAATAGAGCAGTGATATGGGATATACATCATAAAGTCACCCCAAGACAAATATACACACCAAACTACATCCTGTGGGAATTTTAAATTAGAAGGCGTGCTTATTTTCATTCATTGCTAGTTTTATACTGCTTAGGGGTTATTCTGGGTGTTATATTTTTATTCTTTCTCCTGTCTCTGTGCAGTATCTGGGGGGTCCCAGATTATCTTCATTATCTTCATGAGATGAGAAATAACTTTCAATCCTTAAAAGACCTTTCTTCTCCTGGTGGTTAACTGTTCTTTGTTGTTTGATTGATGGATTGATTGAGCATTCACTGTCTCTTGGCTCCAGCTACATCCAGGAGGGTTATTCAGCACAGAGACTAAGCATACCCAGTTGAGGAGCAGAAAAGTGTGATTTGATGATTAAGTCATAGGATCAAGATTCACATTCTTGGAGATATTACTGTGCCTTCTAATGCTTTAATTTGTCACTTGAAAAATGAGAGGGCGTCAGGAGTTTTATATCTGGTGTTTTATGAACATGTTGGTAACTGTTTACAGGACCAGAGAAAATAGAACTTTCCATTATAAACCTTTTTGGAAATGTTGGAATTCACTAGGTCAAAATCAAAAACATTTGAAATATGTTCTGGTTTTGCTATATATGTCTAGAAATATGTTCGGCTGTTTTGCTAAAATTTCTAAGGGGAAAAAAAATCTTTAAAGCAGTTTGTAACTATCAAAACCTTTTGCAGTGCCTCTGATAAAATCCCAGCTGGGCTGACTCCACTTGTACCCTGACTGTTTGAATTTATCCTGATTGACAAAATAAAAAGCCTGGGGAAATCAGTGAAATGTGAATATGAGAGGTTTCCAAAGGCAACTCTTCCCATGTAACTGCCAGATAAAACTTACAGTTCTTCTCTACAAATCAAAGGTCGGTTATTTGGGAGGACAGACACATAAGAGAAAAGGCTGAGTGACATTTGCAAAAGGAAGTTGGACTAGTGAAACAGAGAGAATGAAGGGTGAAAAGTTTAAGATCCAAGAGAAAAATGAGAAGTGAGTGCTGGAGTAGTACAGAACTCAGCCAGCAAGTACCTTTAAGGATTTCGGTCCCTTTGATCGCATGGCAGGGGACAGCTGTGCAAAGTAAATAAGGAGGGAAGTATGCAGAAAGTATTGTAGTCTTTTTCTCATAGGGGAAACATATGGCAAATTCACCTGCTGTTGAATGCCAGCTGCCCTGATAGGAGACAGCAGGCAAATTCAGAGAGCTGCCATAGCACACAGGCTGCTCTGCAGGGTTGGCCATCACATACTCCCTCGTTGAAGCCAGTCCACTTTCCAGAACAGAATTAAATATCTGTAAGGCAGAACAATATAAAATTTATTTCATTTGGTTGTTTCTTATGAAGTAGCTTCTATTAGCACACGTAAAACCTCTCTTCCCCTTGTCCTGAAACCAGTGGCAGTGAAACAGCAGGATACACGTCTCACTGCCGCTCATTAACAGAGTCATGCTGGTGCCTAATTGTTGGTCATGGTTCATATGCTTGTTTGCAGGCTGCCTGAGGAGTCACAGACAAGACACCATCTACCAAGTTCTTGGATAGTTAAAATCCTGCTGTATTGTCAGCACGGCAGATGCTGGCATAGGTTGAACCTTACTGAGGGAATCATGTTGAAGAGACAGGGTATCTTTCCCAGAAAACAGCAGTTCATGGGTAGGTACATTTTGACCCTTCAAGCTTTTGCAGCTGCTTTACACCACTTGAAGGCCCTGCATGTTCTTGATCTGTATAATAAACTGTACTCATTAGGTCAAATTTAGAGTAGCGTATGAATTAGCTGAAAGAAATGGGGCACATTCAATAGATGATGCTCTGGAACACTGCTGAGGTTGGGAGTGCACTGAAGTGGCTCATAATGTGTTACTCAAAGGCATTTCTGCTTCATTTTTGAAAAATGACTAATGAAAGAGGCAGACAGCAATACATAGTGAATACTCTTGCTCTGATGTGTACTATCATCAGATTTCAGGTAGGCTGCAACTGACTAGATACCATAAAGGTTTTTAGTGAAGCTGTGAGTAACACAGAAGCACAGCACCATCAGCAGCATGGTTACATTAACAAGGAGAAGGTCAGTGAGAGGTGCAGGTGATCAATATCTCTTGGGGACTGGCTCAGGAGCAGCTTTGGAACAATCTGTCCAAATATGCCTAACTTTCTCTTTTTCAAGCGTCAACAGCCACACATCATCTCCCAAAATGCAGACGTCTGCTGTTTGAAGATGCCAGCATGTAACACAACTGATATTCTGCTATTCAGAATGATCACAAACATTACAAGACTGGAGGTCTGGAGGTGAGCTCAGGAGAATTGGAGCTCATCATTATTCAAATGCTGGCCTGGTAGAACACAGTTTATTTTCCACTTTGGTGAGTGCTGTGGGAGTTCACTGTGCCAAATCCCTTCATCTCTTACAACCTGAGCATGTACCTATGCCTACCCTGCAACAGCAGAGACAGAAACAAACTCCTGAGTCTTAAGACTGTGCCTCAGCTTACACCCAAACAAAGATTTTTCACCTACTCATAAATTTAAGAACTTCTCATGCAAGGTATGTTCTCTTCTTAAAATTAGGAAGTTACAGTTCTCCAGCCAAGAGGCAGGAAATTACCTGTAAATGATCCCTGGCTGCTGTGAAAGCAAAGGCAAGAGTCAGCTCTTACCTTTTCCCTTGCCTCAGCTTTGAGAGGAGCAATGCACCTGCAAGGTGACAGTATTGCATTTCAGCAATTTTTTATAAGGAGCAGTGGGAATTCAGGTATTTTACACTGATAGAAGAGCTTTTTGGACCAAGGAATCCTTGCTTCTTTTTGTGCAGTTTGCAGGACTTGAGGGTGGTCTCACTTTACCACCTTGAATGGGTATCCCAAACATGAGGAAAATACCATTTCCTCTGCAATCTTAGCACAAGGGGCAAGACTAAGTCTGATCAGAGCATAAACAGGCATATTTCCCTGAGATGTTACCTATCCAGGTCATGGGTGTGGTGTACTGATACATTTTTACTGTGGGAAAGGGAAAAGAAAAGAGCTTTCAAACTCCTATATTCAGAGAATCACAGGATTAACTAGGTTGGGAAAGACCTCTGAGATCAAGTCCAACCTATGACCTAACAACACCTTGTCAACTAGACCCTGGCACTGAGTGCCACATCCAGTCTTTTCTTAAACACCTTGAGAGACGGTGACTCCACCACCTCCCTGAGCAGACCATTCCAGTGCCCAATCACTCTTCCTGTGAAGAACTTCTTCCTAATATGCAGCCCAAACTTCCCTTGGAGCAGCGTAAGGGTGGGTCCTCTTGTCCTGTCTCACTGGTTGCCTAGAGACCAACCCCCACCTGGCTACACCCTCCTGTCAAGGAGTTATAGACAGTGATAAGGTCTCCCCTGAGCCTCCTCTCCTCCAGGCTAAACAACCCCAGCTCCCTCAACCACTCCTCATAGGGCTTGTGTTCTAGACCCTTCGTCAGCCTTCTTGCCCTTCTCTGGACATGCTCCACCATCTCAACATCCTTCCTAAATTGAGGCACCCAGAACACAGCAATCAAGGTGCTATCTAATCAGTGCCAAATACAAGGGAAGAATGATTTCCCTCGTCCTGCTGGCCACACTGCTCCTGATACAGGCCAGGATGCCACAGGCCTTCTTGGCCACCTGGGCACACCGCTGGCTCATGTTCAGCTGACTGTTGACCAGGACCCTGTTGGGGTTAGGCTTTTTTTTCCCCCAGGGAATTTTTTTCCCATTTGTCACCCTGGAGATGATGAATGATGGTACTTAAGAGACAAAAGACCTAGCTGGGCATCTTGGAATTCCATTTGAAATGGTTCTGGGGAGGAGGGGGAAGATGATGTCGTTGCAGCAGTCTCTTAGCTGGGGGGAGGGAGTCCTTGCCAAGGTAGGAGGACAGATGGTTGTGGTTTTGGTGTTGGACTGCTGCTGTGGAAAAGATTCATTGTTGCTGCAGAGTTTTTTCCTTCACTGCTTCTCCTTACTGTGGGTGAGCCTCTGCTCACAAGAGCGGCCATTGAACTGGGACTTTTCAACACCCAACCACACTGGGAGGGACCCTCACCATCTGCTTGCATGCCTCAGGGGAAACCCGAGACCCCCACCTCCTCCCTCTCTCTGCAGGAAGCACCTCCTGGCAGCTTGCCAGAGCCTGGCTGCTGCTGGTGTCACCAGGATGTCACACAGGACATGTGAGAGCCAGGGGAAACCCAAAACACACCTCCTCCACCTTCTCTCTTTTCCCAGGCCCACTTAGCCCCCGCTGTTTCTGACACTGCTTCAGGGCTTTTTCAACGCTTTAGCTTGACACCCCGGGTCTGCCCGGTCCCACGCTGTTCCTGCCACCCCTTCAAGGTTATTGCTACACTTTGTTTGCTGCCGCAGGTCAGCTCACCTCTCCTGTTCCAGCTCACCACTCCAAGATTACTGCTACAGTCTAGCTCACCACCTGGAATAGCACTGAGACCAGCTGCTCCCTGTGGGTTTTGCAAAGGAAGCCACCTCCCCTTTTCCCTGTCACCTCAGTCGCCATTGTCATGTGCAGATGTGGCCGAGCTCACGCCACAGCGCCCCCTGCAGCTGCGGGGGAATCATCGCACCCGCCCTGCCCGGCCGGGAGCCACCAGCGCCCCTGCCGGCTGTGAGCAGAACTGCACCGAAGGGGAAAGTGCCCGCGGCTGAGAGACGGCTGTTACTGGGCTTCTGGTTTTGTTGGTTGTTGCTGCCGGTGTTGTTGTTTCTTTGCCTTGTTATACATATATATATACACTAGTAAAGAACTGTTATTCCTTTTCCCATTTCTTTGCCTGAAAGCCTCGTAATTTTAAAGTTATATTAATTTGGAGGGAAGAGGGTCATATTTTCCATTACAGGAAGATTCCCGCCTTCCTTGGTAGACACCTATCTTTTAAACCAGGATACTTCCCCAGGTCCCTTTCTGCTTGGCCTCTGTCCAGTCACTCTGTCCCCAGCCTGTAGAGCTGCAGGGGGTTGTTGTGGCCAAAGTGCAGAACCTGACACTTGGTCTTGTTAAACCTTGTACCACTGAATTTGGCCCATCTATCCAGCCTGTCCAAGTCCCTCTGCAGAGGCCTCCTACCCTCCAGCAGATCAACGCTGGCACCCAACTTGGTCTCATCTGGTAGAGTCAAACCTCTGATCCAGACTATCAATAAAGATATTAAGCAGGACTGGGCCCAACACGGATCCCTGGGGGACACCACTAGTGACTGGCCACCAACTGGATGCAGCACCGTTCACCACCACTCTGGGCTCGGCCATACAGCCAATTCTTAAACCAAGAGTTTGCACCTGTCCAAGCCATGGGCTGCCACCTTTTCCAGAAGTGTACCATGGGAGATGGTATCAAAGACTTTGCTGAAGTCCAGGTAGACAACGTCCACAGCGTTCCCCTCATCCACCAGGAGGGTCAACTGGTCATAAAAGGAGATCAGGCTGGTCAGGCAGGACTTGCCCCTCCTAAATCCATGCTGGCTGGGTCTGATCCTTGGGCTGTCCTGTAGGTGCCATGTGACCACACTCAATATGATCTATTCCATAACCTTGCTGGGCACTGAGGTCAGGCTGACAGGCCTGGAGTTTCCCAGAGCCTCCTTCCAGCCCTTCTTTGGGATGGGGTCACATTGGCATCTCCAGTCATCTGGGACCTCCCTAGTGAGCCGGGACTGATGGTAAATCATGGAGAGTGACTTGGCAAACTCTTCCACCAGCTCCCTCATCACCCTAGGATGGATCCCCTCTGGTCCCATAGACTTATGAGCATCTAAGTAGCTAAGCAAGCCACTAACTGCTTCCTTCTAGATTATAGGGGAACTATTCTGCTCCCCATCCCTGTCTACCAGCCCAGGGGTCAGTTGTCCTGAGGACGACCTGTCATAGTTGAAAACTGAGGCAAAGATGGTCTTAAGTACCTCAGCCTTTTCCTCATCTTTGGTAACTATATTTCCCCCCACATCCAATAAAGAATGGAGATTTTCCTTGGCCCTCCTTTTGCCATTAATGTATTTATAAAAACATTTTTTATTATTCTTCACAAAAGTGGCCAGATTAAGTTCTAATTGGGCTTTTGCCTCTCTAATTTTCTTTCTACATGACCTAGTGACATCCTTAAACATTTCCTGAGTTGTCTGCCCCTCTTTCCAAAAGTGATATACCCTTTTTTTTCCCCTTAGTTCTTTCAAAACCTCCCTGCCCATCCAGGCTGGTCGTCTTCCCCATCAGTTGATCTTTCGGCACATAGGGATAGGCTGCTCCTGCACCTTTAAGACTTCTTTCTTTCTTAAAGTATGTCCATCCTTCCTGGACCCCTTTGTTTTGAAGGGCTGTTTCCCAAGGTACTCTCCTAATCAATCTCTTGAATAAGATGAAGACTGCCCTCTGGAAGTCCAGTGTGGAAGTTTTGTTGATGCCCCTCCTTGTTTCACAGAACATTAAGAACTGTTATTTCACGGTCACTGTTCCCCGGACAGTCTCCAAGCACCACATCTCCCACCAGCCCTTCTCTGTCTGTAAACAGCAGGTCTAGCAGAGCCCCACCCCGGTAGGCTCACTCACCAGCTGTGACAAGAAGCTCTTCTCCATTCACTCTAAGAACCTCCTAGATTGCCTCTTCTCTGCTGCTTGAGTTCCCAGCAGATGTCTGGCAGGTTAAAGTCTCCTACAAGAACAAGGTCTTGAAACATGCTCCAGTTGCTTATAGAGTAATTCATCCACCTCTTCATCCTGGTTGGGTGGTCTATAACAGACTCCCACCAGGATATTGGCCTTGTTGGCCTTCCCTGTGACGTTTACCTATGGGCACTCAACCTTATCATCATTAATCTCAGGTTCTGGAGTGTCAAGAGCCTCCCTTATAAACAGAGCCACTCCGCCACCTCTTCTCCCTCACCTGTCTCTTCTGAAGAGCTTGTAGCCATCCATTGCAGCGCTCCAGTTATGCGAGTCATCCCACAACCTTTCCGTGATGGCGACGACATCACAGCTTTCCTGCTGTATCATGGCTTCCAGCTTCTCTTGTTTGTTACCCATGCTGCGTGCGTTAGTGTACATGCACTTCAGCAGGCCTGCTGATTTCACCCAACTCTCGCTTACAACCCTTAGGGTCCTCTCTGGAGAGCCCGGTTTCATCCCCTTCCCCCTTCAAACATGGTTTAAAGCCCTCTCAATCAGCCCTGCCAACTCATGGGCTAGAATTCTTTTGCTCTTGTTAAATAAATGGAGCCCGTCTGACTTAAGCAAGCCTGGTGCCATAAAAGTAGCCCCATGATCAAAAAATCCAAAATTCCTCTGATGGCACCAGCCCTCAAGCCATTCATTGATAAAGTGGGTTTTCTTGTTCCTTTCATCATTCGTCCCTGCTACTGAAGAAACCTGTGCTCCTGTCCAATCAACCAATCAACCCAGAGCCTTGAAATCCTTTTAAATTACCCTGTTACCCTTCTTGTCAACCTCATCACTGCCAACCTGGACAACCAGCAACAGGTAATAATCAGAGGGCTGAATTAGTTCAGGGAGTCTCCTGGTGATATCCCATACCTGGGCCCCAGGGAGACAGCAGACCTCCCTGTGGGATGGTTCTGATCGATATACTGGGCCCTCTGTTCCCCTCAGAAGGGGATCACCTACTACAACTACTGTGAGAAACAAGTTAGTGGAAATTGGCTTTCGCAAAATATTATATGAATTGATATTAAATATTTCAATGTTGGCCTTGGAAAATATTAAAATAATGGTACCTGTTAAAAGTGGTTAATGTTGTTACAATAGCCTGGTTATGAGGTTGGCTTTCACAAGGGTTGGGTGATTAGTGTACTGTAATGTTAGTATTGTGAGTTTGCATTGGACGAGCTGTTGCTAGCCAAACTTCTAAAACGTGATCATAAAAGGAGTGGGATTCCATCCAATGAGGACCACAACAACCACAGCGACGGAATTGCGCCGGCGCCAAGAGGAGTGACATAGGGCGAGACTACACAAAACCAAAAGTAAATATGCATAAGGCTGATGCAATCTCAGGGGTATAAAAAGCGGAACCACCATTTTGTGAGAGAGCCTCTGGCATTTTGTCACGCTCCCAGCGCTGTCCCTTTTGCTTTACTGATTTTTTATAGTTCTCAATAAAATTTTTATAACTCATTTCCACTCGGAATCTGAGTCATTTATAACAACTACCCTTCTTTTCCTCTTAATACTTGAGGTTGTGATCCATCTGACAGACAAAGTGCAAATGGGGGACCCTTCAGACAGATTTTTTCTTTAGTGTCACCTGCCTGACTTTCTGGATTCAGAGCCTCATATTTATTCTGTAAGGGCATGTGGGAAGGTGATGGGGGTTGGGAGGGAATTTTATTACCTCCCCGAGCAAAGACCCAATTCCACCCCCTGCATCTACTGGTCTTCTTCTGCCTGATGGAAAGAGGGGCAGGGCTCCTGTGATTTGTGGTGAGTTTCTCTCAGGGTTGGAAGGGTGTAACTTCACCAGTTTATTTCTCTTTCCCTCTCCCTACCACTACTCCTTAGACTATTCACTTCTTCCTTAAGCTCTGCCACCAGACAGAGCAGAACATTCACCTGCTCACATCGCGTGCAGATGTGTGGGGAGAGATAGGATGGAATTGAGCTGCGGGCTGTGAGACACGCCTGCAGAACGCCATGGCAGCACAAAGAAGCTTGTCACTGCCTGACCTTTGTAAGGAGGAGATGCCACACGGCAGAGCCCTGCAGAGAGGAGCCTGCTGGAAACTGCCGGATGGCTGGGCAGTGCGTGATCACCCCCACATAAGGACATAAAGAAAGTGTGCTGCTAACGTAGCAATGCATGATAGGTCACTTAGTGAAAAATACCATATAAGGAACTACTGGGTCTTGAAAAAGTGTATAAAGCCAGCTCGTTTCTTTGAATAAACATCTCAGATTCCTTGCCGGTCTGAGTTTGTGCCTTAGTCATCACATCACAGATGTTGTGTGCACTGTCCTCTGGTACTAACACCAGGCTCAGACAGTCTCTGCAACCAGTGGCTTGGACAGCTGCATGCTTCTTGGGGGGTTCTGTTTGGCTTAGCACACTCTTGCTGGCAGCAGCAGCAATGGGTTTGGATCATTTGTAGACCATTACTGGGGAAAAAACAAAACAAAACAAAACAAAACAAAGCACACAATACCCTACAACCAGCCAAAACACCACAGCCACCTAACACACAACCCACCACCATGCGGGTGGCTCTGCCCTTCCTGCTCATCCTTGCCTGTGCCAACTGCCGTGCCACACCCTCACTGTCCTGCCATGCCCCTGTTCACTGCTCCAGATCGACAGCACGCCCTAGAGCCTTTTTAAATCCCCTGCAAATGGCCCAGAGATCACCCCTGTCTTGCCTCAGTGGCTGACAAGAGGGCCATTAATCATGCCGATTACACAAAAAGCCTGTTCCTGAAGGGACATCCTTGCAGAAGTATGTATTTTGGAGAAATACTTGGCTTTTCATGAAACAGAGAGTTTCAGGGGCAGAATATCAGAGTAAAGTGATGAAAGGAAGTCATCCATAGTCTGTAAGTCTCCCAGCCTCACTGGCACAATCTTTCACTAAGCCATGCAGTCCCCATGTCTCGCTCATGCCAAGTCTCACCTCTGTATCTCTCTTACCTGATCCAACCTCACAAAAGCAATTCTGAGAAGTAGGGCTTGGTCATTTTAAGCTCAGCAGCATGCTGACATGTAACCTGATTTCTAGGGAAAATTTTCTACATGTAATAATATCAAGAGCTTGAAGGGCAGACACGCATCTGAGTATATTTCTCCAGAAGCCCAAGTTTAAAAATACACGAGTATGTGTACATATGTACTGAAAAAGATACAAAAGCCATTTAAAAAGTTCAAAATTGTAATTACTTTCTCAGGAATGGCCATAACTGTTACACACTGCAGCTCTGGCAAGGGCATCCTTTACTCCTTTCACCCATATTGTATGAAAATAAATAAACCAGAACTAAAAACTCAGCCACAAGACATGTAAGATCCATTGTTCCAAAATTAAGTGAACAGTTAATGATATTCTCCAAGGTAGGAAAGAGGCCACATTTCCCTTTTCAGGGAAGTCTGAATATATTAATTCAAATTATCTGGAAAAATGTCCAGGCCTTCAACAATTACTAATACTTGTTTTAACATTTTCAACAATTTTAATTGGTGACATGATACAACCAAAGTGTGATTCAGATAAGAATTTACTGGAGGATGGGAGAAGTCTCACAAGATACCTGTTTTCATTGTTTTCTGCCAGCTTTTGGTCTTTGTGGTAGACAGTGTAAGAGACAATTGCTCAGTGAACTCTTTTTTAACCTAATTTGCTCTCATGGTCAAAGCACTCACAGCCCACCTCTCTCAAGAACATCTATAATGCTTTTTCTGTTGATAGCAGCTGAGGACAGGAGCAGAACAAAATATGAAGCATGCTCATTAAGGCACAGGACAGACCGATGGCTAAATACGTGGCTTAACTTGGTCTGTGAAACCCAGAGAATGACTTCCATAGGAAGCTGGTGCCCACATTCAAGCTTCAGCTTTGGGATGAGTGTGTTTGTTTTACACTGCATGGCTTTATAGAACTGATCTGTCTCACTGGATGACTCAGCTGCTCTCACCTTAGGGTTTGTTCTCCAAAAGGACCCATGGGAGGGCTCCAGTTTGTCTGATCAGTTCTAAGTGCATTTACCCTGCAGCCTCACAATTCATGGTAGGGAACTCACTTGGAAAAAAGAGATTGCAATTTTATTTCCTTCCTCATTGTGAAAGATTGATTTTCACTTGGCTTTCCTTTCTCTCTCTCCTTGGATGGCTGCAAAAACTGAAAATGTTCCACCTTAGAAATAATATCTGCCAGCATATATTGCCAAGCAATTATCAAAAGAGAGCCCTGGATATAGATAAGAGAGCGTAACTGCACCACTAGCAAGGCAAGGTCCTGAGCCTTCAGCTCTGTCTTTCAATACTTTTTGCCACAGGTTTTGATCATGGCTCAGCCAATGCAGCTGTGGATTTATAGCTGAAACGACACAACGTAAGTCTATGACTGCCACGGTGCTGAGCCGGCTAGCACGCTATTCCAGCACTGGGCAATGTTCTACCTGCCCCAGGTGGGGGGGATGGAGGCCGATCGCGGCGCTGGAGGGCAGGCGAAGCACCAGCTCGGGTTCGCTTTGCCCACCGATGGCAGGGTGTGCGAAGGGGGGAGGAAAAAGCGGAGGGACTTCCTCGTGGGACAGGGAAAGGTTTATTCTAGGGAGAAGCCACGAGGAGAACTGATAAAATTAGGCGGGCAGGGGGTTTTATACCCCTACATAATAGGTGTGGAGAACATATAATAACCAATAAAATACCAGTTAGGGGGTCTTACAAAAGGAGGGAGAAGGGATTAGGGCAAATGGGAGAAGGAGTGGGGGGTAGAGGAGTAACATGGGCCAATTAGCAACCGAGGATCATAGACCTTTCCAGAGAAATAATCAAATATGAACTATAATGAGGAGGAGTGGCAGCAGCCAATGGTCAGCGCGCTTCACACAGCCTTTTGTGTGCTCACTGTCCTTATGCTGTGGAGGCATCAAACCACTGGACCTGTTGGTCTGCTTGGTCCTGCTGACCATGGCTCTGGCCATGGCTCACTGCAACATATGACATTAGACCCGTTCATTTAGCATACAAATCCTTTTAACATGATTAATATTTTGTTGAAATCAATAAACATTTTGACTTAAAAGGCACTAACAGAGCCTGTCCTAATGGCTTCTCCTAATTTCTTCTCTGTACTTCTCTCTACCCCCTATAAAAACAAAACAGAGCGGAAAATAACTCCTATGTATTTCTCATTAAATCGTGTTTCAAGTGACATCTGATTTTTCCACTGTCTTTTTAAAGCAGCAAATTCAGTCTTCCCATGCTGTGCATCTTTACAGAAGCCATTCTAGCATATGTTATGATACTTAGCCAAGAGTAGATGTGAAAATACTCCTGCTGACAGCTACTGCCTTCTACAAACAGAACACTGATTCTGATCCTGTTCTTTTGAAGTAGATGAAAATTGGTCCACTGTTCACTTAAATTTGGCCAATTCACGGGAAAAGGAAAAGAGAAAGCAAGAATATCACATTATCCCCTGTCATTCAGATAACGTGATACCCCAGGTATCAAAAAACATCAGTCTTTATTGTTATTCAGCACATACATTATCAAAATGCTTAATATCTGTGTCTGTGGAATAGGACCTGTTTGTGATAAATGAGTGAACGATAAATGTTGTCTTTTGCATATAGGATTTTAACATTCATGAGTGATAATGTACTATGTAGAAATAGTGTTAAGGTAAAATATAGTTAAGTAGAAACGAGATTAAGGTGAATTGTAGCTTCGAAATAGTTGTAATATGTTAAGAAATGTAGTAATAAACACATGGTAATAAATGTCTTTTGAGTTGAGAAACTACAGAGCCAGGAACCAAGACATCTTAGAGAAACAAAGAAGATAAACCGCATGCATCCCAGGAAGTCTGTTATCTCATCAAAACTCACACCTCCCAAGGAAACTGTCAGCTACAAATTAGACTGGAGACTGGGGAGGCACTGGAGAGAGGGTGCCTATCTTCAATTCTGAAGCTATCCAGAGGACCGAAGTGGCACAGTGCTGGCAGAAGGGGGCAGAGACCGGAGAGTAAATTACTTTCTGAGTTTAATGAATATGTAACAGTTTAAGAGAGTACTTAAGTCCACAGTAAAATAAATGGAGCGCGCCTCTGGCAATATTGCTAAGCGCCCCAGCCTGTGATATGCCTCTGTTCTACTAATAAATGTTCAATATTCTATTGCTAAAAATTCAGCTCCTGAATTAATTTTTCTTATGTCGCACTGAATATTATGACAGTCCTCCTCACAGGAGTTTTACAGAGTATAGAAAAGGCCAGTGGGTACAGATGTCTAGGAAATATTGGGATTATGAGGGGAGAAAAAGGCACCTGACTTCAGACAACCCACAGCCAGACATATGGAGCCAGACATACGAAGCTCCTTTTCAACTGTCTTGAAAATTAATTCCCATAGCTGTAATTTCAAGCTTTATGACTGCTCCATGCATCCTCTGAAATACCCAGTTTAATGTGTCCCAAAAAAATGGGAAGTTTTAGTTCTTTCTCTTTGCACCTGCTTATTAAAATATGAAAGGCTTGTTCATGTAATCTCTTTCAAAAACTACCAGTGTACCTCATGATGGACAACCAAACTGTATCCAGACTGTTTGAAGTGTTAAAATCTTCCAGTGAGACCCCTTTTGCAGGGGCAGCCATTGAGGTGTGACAGCCACTTTTGTCTGACGAGGATGGATCTATGAGAGGTATGTTATATGTACTGAATGGTAACAGTAATTTTGCTGACAACAGTGAAGTAGAAAGCTTCAAAGAAAAACATTAGTAGCAAATGCCTTAGAAATACATAATACCAGCTGGCTGGTCCCCCCAGCAGGCAAACTTTTTTTTTTTTTTTTAATTAAAAGGTCTTTCACTTTACATGGTCTGTTTGTTTATCTGTCGTAATTTGACAGCGTATGAAAATGATACCTAGATTTATTTCTCAGACGATAATTGCCCTGGCATTTAGTTTATGTGTCTTCTAAATCTTTCCAATACTTTGCTCTTCTGTTTTCAGGCAGATTCTACATTTCCTAAATGAAGTGGTATTTTCCCTCACACAGGCAGTCACTTAGTGGCTGTCACCAACAGAAAATACGTGCTTGCACAAGTAGATGAGCAACAGGAAGGAATGGATGCATCAGACAGGCAATTCTTCTGGTACCTGGGGACTCTTTCCAGCACACTTCACACACCAGGTAAAAAAAAATCATCTTTCCTTGCAGCTTTCTTTGATGCCTGGCAAGGTGTATGTGTGTAATGAATGTCACAGGATCTTCCAGCGGGAACCTGTAATGCCAATCCTGGCCATTCCCTGGCATCCATTCCATTTTGTCTTCACGTCCTGCCATATCAATCTTACTGCAAGGAAGCAGAATGATTGCAGGCACAGCTCTGGGACATCCAGCAGTTTTGGGAGAGTGCTAATCCTCATCACCTGTCAGATTATTGATTGTGCCAGTTTCTCTCTAGTTCTCAAGGATTACATGTCCAAAAAGACACTGAAGGGGATTAAGGTTGCCCATAACCACCAAAAAATGTAAAACTCACAAAGATTTTGTTTGGCACCTGTCAGAGGCTGAAATATTATAGTTTATGACTTAAACATTTTCATGAAGGACTTTTAAAACTGTATTACAAAAGCTGCAGAGAAGACCAACACACCCTGAATGCGGCCCTGACTGAGGCCTTACACCGCTCGCTGATGAAGATAAGATAAAGTAACAGCTCGGGGCTGGGGACATTCACAAAGCACGAGTTTAACACCTCCAAGGTGGAGACCACAGCCCCACAGCTATCGGTTGCCAGGCTCGCACAGACCCTCGCACCAAAGGGTGGGGGGAGGAGAGGCTTTGGGGGTCTTGGAAAAACCTCTGGTAAGAGGCGCAGTGACTGCCCATCCTCCACTGTGCAGAGGAGCCCAGCTGAGGGGCCCTCACCAGGCGGAGGGAAAGCTTATCCGCAGCAGAAGGGTGCCGCGGTGCTCTCTCCAGCCAGCCCGCTGCCCTAGCACCAGGCAATGTTCCACCTGCCCCAGGTGGGGGGACAGAAGTCGATCGTGGCGCTGGAGGGCAGGTGAACCTCCGGCTTGGGTTCACCTTGCCCACCGATGGCAAGGTGCGCGAAGGAGGAAGGAATGAGGCGGAGGGGCTTCTTCGGCAGGGAAGGGTTTATTGGAGAACACAAAACCCACGGGGAAAGCCACGAAGAAAGCCGAGAAAATGAGGCGGGTGTAGGGTTTTATACCCCTACATAATGGGCATGGAGAACACATAATAACCAATAAAATACCAGTCAGGGGGTGTTACAAAAGGGGGGCAGAAGGGATCAGAGTGAATGGGAGAAGGAGTTGGGGGAGAGGAGTAACAGGGGCCAATCAACTACCGAGTAACATAGAACTTTCTGGAGAAATAACCAAATATGAAACATAAGGGAAGGGCAGCAGCCAATGGTCATCGTGCTTTACGCAGCCTTTTGGGTGCTCACTGTACCTTCGAGCCCTTGTGCTGTGGAGGCATCAAACCAATGGACCTGTTGGTCTGCTTGGTCCAGCTGACCATGGCTCTGGCCATGGCTCATTGCAACAGAAGGGGATTGTGAAAGACAAGGTTCACTCTCCTGTTAGGATTGAAAAGTTTAATAAAGGACAATAAGGGACAAAGATAATAAAGCAAAATTCACTGGGTGCTTTGGCACTCAGCCAAGAGCACACCTGCTACTTCGGAAACCCCCTTTACATCCACATCAGTCTATTACATATTCATAAACAATCATGCATATTCAAACTTTTTAAGCATATTCAAACTTTTCTTCAAACTCGTTTACATGTTCCAGGAACTGTTTAGCACGGCTCCTCCTTGGGTCCGCCTTTTTAGAGCATGCGCATTTCTTGGCTGTGGTTTTAGTCCGCTTCCATTATCACCTCCGGAGTGGGCTTTGGTCCATGGTCTCTGCAGACGGTGATCACTGATAGTTGGCGTGTCAGTAGCAGGGGTCCTCAACACATGTTGGTTGGACGTTATCCAACCAAGCAGACAGCTCACAGGCATAGCTATGTTATAAATGAATCTGCCAATTTAATAATTAGAGTTTATAAATAATCAAAGTATAAATTTTGAAGAAGCCACAAGCAAAGCAGCACCAAGCCAGGCGATCGGCACTGGGTGAATTGAGTCTGAACACTATCTGTTTCGAACCCCTCTAGTTCACGAATGCTGTTTTGATGGGGTATCTTTTTATACTTTTTTTGGCTTTGTTAATCTTATCCTTTTTAGCATATTAATGTAGTTTTCCTTATCTTGCTGAAAGTCTGAGTACAGTTCCTGGAACCAGCTGCTGGAATAAGCTTTTTGGCGACGAATATTATCTTATGCATATCGCATACATATCGCTGGAGCCTTGCCAGACGAGGAAATCTTTCGGAATACTCATCTTTGGTATGCATATTGAATGCACCTTGCTGGGGTTCATTCAGATGAAAATCCTTTGAAATGCATATTTTGGCGGCTACATGTCTCTGGTATTTGTATTTTCTCTCAGCTTCAGTAAAAATGCTGTAATCTTAAATTTTAGCACGAATTACTTTGCAACATATACTACAGCTATTTCAATATTATGTTTAAATTTTAGGTTAAAATGACAGAAAAAAAGGCACCAGCCACTGCCAAAAAAAGAAACCACATCCTCACAACAAAG
The DNA here is from genome assembly GCA_013397865.1 of Struthidea cinerea. Lineage (NCBI taxonomy): Eukaryota > Metazoa > Chordata > Aves > Passeriformes > Corcoracidae > Struthidea > Struthidea cinerea. Next base: position 351,579 of record VZTI01001966.1, read on the forward strand.
CCACAGCATCCATCTGTAATAAAGCTACTTTTACACATATAGCATCTATTTGTAGAAAGCCACTATTATAATATCTATTACAAAAGCTACTTTAACATCATTCATGTTAACATTTGCAGAAAACCAATATTATAGCATCTATCTATCACAGGGTGACACGGCCCATCACAGGGGCCCCCCTCAAAGGGGTCCTCAGACTCTGCACCAGAGCACCAGAGATGATGCAACAGACCCTCAGTGTTGCAAGGGACGGTGTGTCATGCTAGCCCCTGCAAGGACGACACATGGGCATTCCCACCTGGCCCAAAGTGTATATTAATCCACGGGATTCTGTACTCTGCGGCGTGTGGTAGCGTGGCGCAGCGTGGCCATAGCGGCGATGGGGGACCCTCACCACCAAGAAGACCAGATGGAGGGGAGCAACGAGACGTCGTTGGGACCCTCGGATGGGTGATACGCTTCCACCTAACCCCTTTCACCTCTCCCTGTCCCCCCACCCCCCACGCACCCTTCTTTTTCTATTTCTTTCTTTCTTTCTTTCTTTCTTTCTTTTCTCTTTCTTTCCCTTTGCCTCTCTACTATTAAATAAAATACCTCAATTTTTTGGCATCAACATTTAATCTCGTTTGGTTTTAATATCCTTTCTGGGAATATTCTGAACCTTCTAAATTCTTTCTGGTTTATGCAGAGAGACTTAGCTTTCTTTGCTTTTCTGGGCTTAAACCGGATTGTAACAGCACCAGAAACCAAAAAGGTTAATTGTCATTAGATTGTGAGCATAAAAAACTAAAAATTCTGTGCTCCTACTGAAAGGAATGAGATAGATTTGTCTTTACAAACAAACTGTGGATCTGCTGATAGGTAAAAGCTAGATACTGAGAGGTCAAAGAAGCAATGGGAGGAATTCCACTGATTGATGAAAGGAGTGAGAGGGATTTGTCTTTACAAACAAACTGTGGGTTTGCTGATAGGTAAAGATAGATACTGAGAGACAAAAGAAGCAATGGGAAGAACCATAAATTCCATAGGAAAAGAAAAGGGGGCGGGATATACATTAGAAGGGGGTCTGTATTAAGTGATTCAGGAAGTCTGTACCTCTCAAGTACCTCAGCCAGTGGGGAGAGAGAGAGGGAAATGTGGCTGGGAAATTAGGATAAACAGGAGGCTGTGTCCTCTAACAATTTGAGAGACCCCAGGGGAATGCCCCATGGCCTCTCCCTTTATTCGAATAAAGTAACAGAACTCCTCTGTCTCCTTTTTGGACATAAACCTCTGGTGTTTATGTATTAATTTTCCTGACACTACCCTCAGAGGATAACTATAATTTTGTGACAAATAGTATCTGTAATTGAAGATTTAAGCACATGGAGTAATGTGGTGTCACTGGCCTGTGCAAGATTTGCCTCATGAGACACTTCTTTACACTTTATCATTTTTCCATTCTGAAGTCAACACATTTCTCCTCTCACTTCACACATTCTCCACCCCCACCCCCACTCCCCATGCCCAGATTTGTTACATAGAAATTTTGCTAAGATTCTTTTTGAGCCTTTTGCAATCAGTAGGACTCTGGCTTTCAGATTCAATATATATTACATTCAGGCATCTAAAATTATTTTTACTGCAAAGAACAGTGGTGCCCTATTATGGCCCACACATTTGATGTGGTCAGTGTGCATTTGTTAATGAAAGGCACACCCAGGCATCAAACCTGCACTTGTGATACATCATGAACATGTAGTTTGAAGTAAGAGCCTTCTGGGTCCCAACACAGCCCTGTGAAGGAGGCTCAGACAGCAGCACCCCAGACCCAGACACACAGCCCAGCCTGGCAGTGCCATGTAGTTTGACTTCTCCCAGGAGGCAGCTCAGAGAAAACAACCCCTATATCATGTTATTCTGCACATTATGGATCAGCTGGAATAAAAATCCTCAAGACAGGGTAGTGCAAGAGTGGCTCATCCTCTGGGAACACCTGGTTGAACCCAGTAACAGTGGTGCAGTGATACCAGATGACAGCACTTAGTGGGAAGCCAGTTCATTCAGCGTCATTGTAAATGGCAAAATAGCAGAAAGCTACTCTGCAAGAAAGGGAAGGGAGGAGTGAATTAGACTCAGATGATGGTAGTTAACAGCTGGCTGGCAGCGAGGCATTTTGTCTGCCCAGCAGTTGAAAGCTCTTTATTACAGATAACCTCCCAGCAGAGCCTCGGTATTGCAACATGCCTCTTAGAATGTTGGAAGTGGGGAAGCAAGCTGCTGTCTTACGTTGATGAATGTGCTACAGTTTTGTTAGGTAAACAGTGTGTTAATTTTTCATTTTCACAAAATATATCCTTCAGGATGCAGTTATGGGAAATTCACCCTGGAGCTCTAATATTGAATTTATTAGGAAAACAGTATCCTCAGTCCCGGACTAAAAGCAAAAAAAAAAAAAAAAATATTCTTAAGAGACATGTATGGGAAAATTGTTTATCCTTTGGTAAAACAGATAAACACAGATTGTGAATACTAGAACTTTGCTTTCTAAACCAGCATTTTTGGGGGGAATCTTTTAAAATGATGCTGAAATTTTCCAGGTTTAATTTTATCTTATGTGGCATTACAAATAGTAAGTTGATTAATAGAATCAAACCTACTGATCCCACCTGTTAAAGAGTGAGACCTTGTTCATAACTTCCCAAAATATTTTGAAAAACTTCCAGTCCTGCTTATGAACAGGCAAAGTAGGAATGCTTCTGGGACAAATGGTGCTGTGCTGTATCCATGGCAAGTTTTGCTAATGGCAATGTGGTGTTGTCAGGCTATCACTGCAACTAGTTCATCTGCAGTCACACAGCAAGCTGAAAGCAAGGTCCTGCTCCCAGGGAAGAGGACCCTGGGCTGGATTTCCCACTGAGGCAAACAGAGCAAAATCATACAAGCCTAGTGAAGAGGATGGAAGGCAAAAGCTGGGATTTGAGGAACAGGGATTGTAGGAGCTGGTTTGGCTTTGCTGCAGGATTAGTGCTTCCTCTTTCAGCAGCCTCAGTTACAGGGAGGATGTTTGTGAGTGTTCCCTCAGCTCCAAAACCTCCTGCCCACATCTGCCTGAGTTGGGGAAACAAGGGTTAAGTGAATTACTAAAGGGGCTGCTTGCTAAAACAATGCATATAGCTTGCCTAACATTTATTACATCTGCCAAGTAGGAAAAGGGAGGATACAGGACTATTGATAAGGAGAAGCAGCCATGACCAAAAGATCCTGCTTTGGACCCAGGAACCAGTTCAAACCAGCCTTGGGGTTTGAACTTGGGCCAGGGACTCAGGGAGCATGTGCAAGGAAGCAAGGTGAAAAGTTCAAATTGATGAAGTATGCCTTACTTCATCTGAGGAAGACTCCCTACTTCTTCCCAGAAACTCCTGCACAAGGCACTGTGCAAGCACAAGCCATATGGAAATGACTTTGGGCTCATTATAACATGAAGCGTGGCTAGGTGGGGCTAGGAAGTGAATATGTATAGGTGCATTTGGAAGCTTAATGAATATGTAGCTTGTAACTCGATGTATACCAATCCAAATGGTATTGCTGGTGCACATGCATTTGGTGGAGCAATCCACATGCGCCCCAGTGCTGGAATAAACATACCTACTTTACTACTTATTTCAGTAGTGGAGTCTTTTCCACGTATCATGCCCATTGCCAACTGATCACACTCCTTGGTAGTAACTCACTTGTGATAGCAATAAATCTTTGTAAAGCATTGGGCTTGAACTTAGCAATGCGGGAAGAAGTGGACTTATTTTTTTGATAAATTGTGTCTGCCTTCTAAGTGTTTAATAAGGTGCATTAAAGCAAATTGCATAAATTAGTGTGGCTTGCGAATTGTAAGCTGTTATCTTTTGACATATCTGGAGGAATCCCATGGTAATGCTCATGGTTTGTTATTACCCAGATAACTGTCTTGTGATCCAGCATGTTGGGCGACAAACAGCTCGGCTTCAACAGCATGAGATTTTAATATTGGTTCATTGATAAGCCATGTTTAATCTTATTTCATTAAAGGAATCTGCACTAACTTCAATTAAGGGAAATTGGACAGCCTGTATGATTTCCAGAGGTCTTTTTTTTTCTGTATGGGGGATGTGTGTGGGGATGTTGATGAGATTTATTTTAAGTGCATGTGGCAAAGCAGATCTTTTTCTATGCTGTCTTGAGTATATCCATCTGCAATACAGAGATCCTGGTCCCAATGCACACTTAAAGTGAAGTTTAGGTCATTTGCTAATCACTTTTATAATGTCAGCTGAATGTGCAGCACATAATTATATCTGAGCCAAGCATGCTTTATTCTTCTAAAATAATAAATACCTAATTAAGGAATATTTTTGGTTGCCTATGCCACTGTTGAGGTAAAAGTGTTTTACAGTGTGGAGAGGAATACCAAGCACAGGGAACATTAGGCTGTGTGTAAAACTTTTGTCTTCCACACAGTATTGGCTTTTGTGCATCACTGAACCATGCACAGTATTAGGTAGGTGAGAGTCAGAGCAATGACACACATTAATGAAGGTCACTGGCTTCAAGACTGAAAGTAGCCCCATATCCAATAGCAGGAGTGTGTTATTTTGCACCTGCAGGTTACCTCCAGGAAGGCGTGATGAGCATGGGGCCTGTTGGACCTAGGGACTTGCGTAGGTCTTCCTTTGAGCAGCTGCACCTAAGCTTTGCTTCAGTGTGAGGTCACTCACCACACATTTGCCCAGATACTGTCTCTTACTGTGTATGTGCACACTAATGTAGTGTGTGACGTCTGTATGTTCGTTCACTTTCCACCACGCGCTCTCTAAGGATAAAATCACTGTGAGGCTTCCTACTGATTTCTTGACAGTTTGTACACAAGGTAATTTAAAATACTGAGCTTCGGAAAATATTAGTTTGTAGTTCCTGTTACAGCAGCACTGACCTGTAGTTTCGACCCCTGTCCTTGAGAAACACTTAACTACAAATAAGCAAACCTCACCCTGGCTGTTTATCCAAATCGTAATCCAAATATTGCCATAATATATATGAAGCAGAAATTGGACAGGTTTTTCAAAGGAGGATAGAGAACAGTGAAAACAAATGCTTTCCTCAACTCTTGTCCCCATCAAATAATTAATGAAAGCCTGTAAACTTCCAAGGCTTTTCATTTTATACAAGGTAGGGGAAAAAAATATTTAAAAGCTCAGTAAAAATATTTGCTTCAAACAACTGAGACTTTTGGTCAAATTTTAGAGCTTTCTCTTGTTGGAAAGTCCCAACTTTCTGTTGAGATAGGTGAGTTGAAAGGTGTTATGATTAAGTTTGGGGAGGTTGGCTTTTGCATTTAAATAGAAGTTGTTAATTTGCTTGTTAAGTGTTTTTATAATTGTATAGGTATGAAATTAATTATAGTCCTGGTTGTTTGGCTAATCTAAGATATTTGTGAATCTAGTTGATTTGTTTGTCTGCTATCAGGTTCAATTGTTAAATCTATCAAGGCTAAGTTAATAGTTAATCAGTTCATTAAGTTCATTATTAATAAATTTATTGTTAAGACTGTTGTACAAAATGGAGAATTGGGGAATCTTCCAGAATGTCTATGATGTCATTATAAGGGAGTGTTTCAGGCCTTATCTACATAAAGGAAAAAACAAGGACTGTCATTGGGTGTTCACTGGACCAGTAAGAAGACCCTAGACAATGGCCAGATGACAATGAGCCAGTAAGAAGATCCTAGACATCAGCGAGCCAATCGCGACGCTTTGGTTGGGCGGGGAAAGGGGCAGCCGGGAGGCGGGGACTGGTGCTATAAAATGTATCGCCCGAGGCTGCAAAGGGAGCCTCTGATGTGATCTGATCTTGTCTGATCTCTCCCGGATCAAGCTCCCAGCACTGCACCCTTTGTTTTGTGTAAGGCAGATCTCCGCGAGAGATTTCTTATTGTCAGTTAAATTTGTTATTATTAATAAATTCGCATAAAAAGGTCAATCGTGAGCCCGTTTATAACTAAAGGTCATGGAGTCCTTGAGCACTTCAAGATCTATTGATGAAACAGAACAGAGTATTACTGGGACAGTCTGAGAAAGTGTCTGCCCAGCTTAGCTTTTCCTCTGTATAGAATTAAACCTATAAGTCTATAAATCTATGCAATTATGAATGGCGCTTGGCTACCTGGCTTGTGACACTGTTAATCAAATTGGAGGTGCAGAGCACTCAGCTGCAACCCAGGGCAATTTGCAATTTGTTGTTTTGCAAGGCAGGGATTGAAATAGTTGCTCTTGTGGTGTCTCTGGTGGTTGTGTTTTCTCTAATGCACAATGATGAATGAAATTCTTAATGTCAACTCACAGAATTTTGAAACAAAAGTCTTGGTTTTCCATACCTCAATGACAAGATTTGAAACTCCACATTTATAGGTAAATTCTCAAGTATTCCCTGATATCTCCTTGGCACTGTTTCCTCAGTTTGATCAGTGAAATAAATTTGTTGCTTGCAGCCCTTCAGAGACTTCTATTAAGGTACCAGAGAGCATTTATGTTTTTCAGTGTGATGCAGTTACTGCTGATTTGCATCTTAAAACTGGAATTCATTTCCCAATTCTGTTGCTCTAGCCTAGGCACTGCAGGATCTCACTGGTTTTGTATAAAGATGATTAAAGGCAAGGAAAGCAATTAATTTTTAAGTGGCATTATAGAACACATGTAATTTCAAGTGAATTGTATATCAGTTATTTGGGTTTCTTCATAAATCACAACTTCAATGATCAGTGTCACCAGATCTTGTAGGTGTAAGAAGCAAACTTGCAAACAAAAGGAAATATAACTAAACTCAGCTAGGAGAAAAGAAGGTAACAAGCAGGAGAATATTTTGGATTACTCTGAGAGTGCTGAGGGGAAAATTGGCCAAAGCTGAAGGCCGTGGAGGAAGGAATTGAGGGAGGATGCCCCAACCTAGATCAGATTACCAGTTCCAGATCAGTTCTAGAGGAACATCCTTTTTAGATACAGTCAGCATTTTCTTCACTACATGTTAATGTCAAATTATTTACAGCTTTCAGTACCCTTCCTATTTGCTTTTCTGCCATTGCTGAAGCTGTTTGAAATGTCTTGAGGTGAAGTAATTTCCAGGAAGAATTCCTGTACATTTTTTCTCCAGCATTCATCATTATTTTTCAATATATTCATTGACAGAAGAAAAATGATAATTCTAATTTTTTTATATATTTTTATATATACTGAGTGACTTAAACTACCCTTTTTCATTTTTCTTTTCAGAGGTTTAGTTACTGTATTTGGTTTGTGTGGCCAGGTTTTGGTAGTGGAGGAGCTACAGGACTAGCATTCTCCACCATTCCATCCCTCATCTCTATGAATCACATATTAAAGGATTGTCATTAAAATCCACATTCATCACACCACCTTCACTTACATCAAGAAGCCAAACTAACCAAATCAAAACAAAAATTACAAAAATCAAAATAACATCATCACAACACTGAACAAAAGTGGATAATTTACATATAATCCACCCCTTGTCACCACAATTACAAGAAAAATTCCCCAAGATCATTCCACTCTCTAACATTGTTCAGTGCTGTTGTTTTGCCTTTTACCTCTCCCAGTTGTTATCCCTATCTCAAAATCCTCATGATCAGTCATAGCACCAAAAAGATTGTAGTGGGTTGACCCTGGCTGGATGCCAGGCACCCACCAACGCTACTCTCTTACTCCCCTCCACAACTGGATAGAAGAAAATATAATTAAAGGTTCATGAGCTGTGATAGATAGATGCTATAATATTGGCTTTCTGCAAATGTTGAGTGATGTTAAAGTAGCTTTTGTAATAGATATTATAATAGTGGCTTTCTACAAATAAATGCTATATGTGTAAAAGTAGCTTTATTACAGATAGATGCTGTGGCTTTGTTGTAAGGATGTGGTGTCTTTTTTTTTGGCGGTGGCTGGTGCCTTTATTTCTGTCATTTTAACCTAAAATAGTGAAATAGCTATGCTTGTGAGCTGTCTGCTTGGTTGGATAACGTCCAACCAACACGTGTTGAGGACCCCTGCTACTGACATGCCAACTATCAGCGATCACCGTCTGCAGAGACCATGGACCAAAACCCACTCCGGAGGTGAAAATGGAAGCAGGCTAAAACCACAGCCAAGAAATGCGCATGCTCTAAAAAGGCGGACCCAAGGAGGAGCCATGCTAAACAGTTCCTGGAACATGTAAACTAGTTTGAAGAAAAGATTGAATATGTATAAAAATGTTTGAATATGCATAATTGTTTATGAATATGTAATAGACTGATGTGTATGTAAAGGGGGTTTCCGAAGTAGCAGGTGTGCTCTTGGCCGAGTGCCAAAAGCACCCAGCGCTGTAACCTTTGCTTTATTTCCTTTGTCCTTTATTGTCCTTTATTAAACTGCTCAATTTTAACAGGAGAGTGAACTTCGTTTTTCACATGAGCTGAGATAAGGACAGGGAGAGGTCACTCAATGAATACTGTCATGGGCAAAATAGGGATACTAACTGAATTTATTAATCACAAAATCAGAGCAGGATAATGAGAAGTAAAATCAATCTTAAAAACACCTTCTGCCACCTTTCCTCCTTCCCAGCTCTACCTCCTCCCCCAGCAGTGCAGGCAGATGGGAACGGGGGTTGTGGTCAGTTCATCGCTCGTGGTTTCTCCCGCTGCTCAGGGAGAGGAGTCTTTCCCCTGCTCCAGCATGGGGTCCCTGCCTCAGGAGCCAGTTGTCCATTAATTTCTCCACTGTGAGTCTATCCCATGGGCAACCAGATGGGAACGGGGGTTGTGGTCAGTTCATCGCTCGTGGTTTCTCCCGCTGCTCAGGGAGAGGAGTCTTTCCCCTGCTCCAGCATGGGGTCCCTGCCTCAGGAGCCAGTTGTCCATTAATTTCTCCACTGTGAGTCTATCCCATGGGCAACAGTTTTCCATTAAATGCTCTAGTATGTGCCTTTCAGGCACAGCCTGTTCCAGGGTGTTTCCCCCATGGGGTCACAACTTCTACTTGGAAACCTGCCACAGCATGGGCTGCTGTCCTACGGGCCTGCAGATCCATGCCAGGAGCCTGCTCCAGCACAGGCTTACGTCCTCTCAGGCATCCACCTGCTCCAGTGTGGGCTCCTCCACAGGCTGCGGGTGGATCTCTGCATCCCCATGGATATCCATGGGCTGCAGGGACATAGCTGCCTCACCATGGTCTGCACCACAGGCTGCAGGGGAATCTCAGCTGGCACCTGGTGCACCTCCTGCCCCTCCTTCTGCACTGACCCGGGTGTCTGGAGAGCTGATGCTCTGTTGGAGGTTAGGATTTTTTCTTTTTTTTTTTTTTTTTTTTTTCTCTGTCAGGGAATTTTGTCCCATTTGGTGCCTAAGAGATGATAATGACCAGTACTTAAGAGACAAAAGTGGCTAAGGTGGAGGGAAGGGTGCAGATGGCTACTCTCTTAGCTGGGGGGGTTTTCTCTTGGGAAGGGCAGAGATACAGTGAGATTTTGGCTGGGGGGTGAGGGGCTGGGCTCAGCTCCTCTCTTACTCGCTCTTGGATTAGGAGGTGAACGCTCGAGTTGCTGCTACCAGGGGGAGAATGCGCTGCCACTGTGGAGTCCAGCCCCTTTACTGCTTCTTCCTTACTTTGAGTGAGCCTTTGCTCATAAGAGCAGCTGTTGAACTGGGACCTTATTAACACCCGATCATACTGGAAAGGACCCTCACCATCTACTTGGGTGCCTCAGGGGAAAAACCTGGGACTCCGAACTGTCCCGGCTGTGTGCAGCAGCTGCTTGCAGAAAACCAGCTGCCGCTGCCCAGCCTTGCTGTTTGCTGCTGCTGCCTGGGGTTTTGTCACTACGCTTTAACCCAACATCCCGTGCCTGCCAGGACACACCATGGCTCCTGTTATGGCTGTGGAGTTTCTGCTACATTTTGTTACCCCAAAACATCACCATTGTGCCCACCTCTGCCACTCTAGCCACTGCTCCGAGGTTCCTGCTACAGCTCATTCTGCCATCCAGAGGGCCACCAGGACCAGCTGCGCCTGGGGGTTTGCAAAGGAAGTCCCTTTTCCATCCCTTCCACCGTCTGGCCCGCCATTGCTCCGTGAGGGAGAGGTGGCTGCGCTCACGCCACAGCGCCCCCTGCAGGCGCGGGGAACCATCGCACCCGCCCTGCCCGGCCGGGAGCCACCAGCGCCCCCTGGCGGCTGTGAGCGGAACTGCACCCAAGGGGAAAGGGCCCGCGGCCGGGAGAGGCTGGGGCTGGGTTTCTGTTCTGTTTGCTGTTGCTGCTGTTGTGGTTGTTTGGTTGTCTTGTTTTATATATACATATTAGTAAAGAATTGTTATTCCTTTTCCCATATCTTTGCCAGAAAGCCCCATAATTTCAAAGTTATAATAATAATAGTGTGGAGGGAAGGAGGTCACATTTTTCATTCCAAGGGAGGTTCCTGCTTTCCTTGGCAGACACCTGTCTTTCAAACCAAGACATCCTCTCACATGTTCTTACCCACTCTTCTCTGGCCACAATTTGCATCTGTGCAATAACTCTTTCTATCCTTCTTGAATATGTTATCACAGAGGCATTACTATAATTCCTGATGGGTTCAGCCTTTGCCAGTAGCAAGTCCGTCTTGGAGGCAGCTGGCATTTGCTCTGCCAGACATGGGAGAAGTTTCCAGCAGCTTCTCACAGAAGCCAACCCTGTAGCCCCCACAGCTACCAAAACCTGGCCACGCAAATCCAGTACATATATTAACTAGCTCCTGCCCACTTCTGGTGTTCATCCTTTCTAGAATCTTGACTGCTTGTTCCTCTTTCTAGTATCAGTGAGATATGTGTGTTTTTCTAGATGATCTGTTCCTTAATTAATCTCTCAATTCTACTTGAGTGAAAGGATGCAATGGAACTGATTATTGCATTTCAAGTCCCACTTTCTGCATCAAAAGAAAGCAGAATATTCTGTTAATTCTTTCTACTGTCTAGAAAACAAAGAAACTAAAGACCAAACAGTCATGTGGAGTATGTCCTAATGTAATGGCACATCCATCTGGATGTTTATTCATCAAAATACAGATGTCCATTACATATGAGATGCACGTTAGGCCAGGCAATATGCTGCTCGTGTTTCATGTGGGTGCTTGAATGTCCTGCCCCTGTTATGGGTATCTTCCCTAAAGAAGGCACAGAGAGCATGTATTCCTTTCCTATACAGAAAACCTTTTCATGTATGGAAATTGCTATTGGTTCCCCTTTGCTGCTCTGAACACCTAAGACTTGTGCATCATGCCCCTGTCTGATGTTTCTTCCTAACATCTTGTTTGTCTTCCTGACAAACCAGAGGATGTTGCTGACTCCCTGTTATTATAATCACTCCTTTCCTGAAGAACTGCCAGCCACCTAATTGTACCTCATCTCATACTTGGGTAGCTGATTATTGCAAACTAAATGTAGGATCTTTGTTTGCACCTTTTTTTTAGTCTATTCCTGTAACTTCTCACAAGTTATTGTGAATTTTGTCCTAAATAGGACTAGAAAAGTATGTACAAAATGCACATTCAGAATGAGAACACTGTGGAGATTAATGACTGCAGAACAACTCAGTGGACTCATCATTAAAGGGAAATGGAGGGCACAACAGTGAAGCTAAGAAACATCCAGCAAACTTAATTAACCTGGAACATGGGATGAAATGACACTTCTATGTAAACAGAGTTTAAATAAATGAAATAAATAAAAAATAAATAATAATTTTTAAAGTAGCAATAAGAGGATGCATCATCACAGGAGAAAAATCAAAGCTGCTGTGGTCATCTGCCTTTTTAGATTATACCAATCATCAGGAAACAAAAATAAAGGCTCAGTTGCTAAAGGAACATGTACTTGGAATGAATCAAGATAGGCATGAAAATATCATGGAAAAACAGCATTTCTGAGAAACTTACATCTAGTGGCCTTGTTAATGAAGTTTGGAGTCACGGTAACATTTTTTTGCTTCATACAACTTTGCTTGAAGTGGCTTTTCTAATTGCAGCGTTCTCAACGTTTTCAGCAAATAGGAGGAAAAATGAAACCCCTCTGATGTCTGTTGCCTGATGCTGGTGGGGATCTGAACTAGACTAGTCTGTGAGGACCAAGATACATCTTTGTCAAACCTTAGAACATGTAGTAAAGACCTTTCTTCTGAAAGAACATAGAAGCAAATCCATTGATTTTTACTCCTAAAAATAAACATAGGTGATTTCATTTGTGTCTATTCAACCACTGATAGTGGTGTAATTTTACTGCAGAAAGTTAGTATGTTTGATGCAATCAGTGTCCTCTTTTATTTTGGCTGAAAGAAAATTACAGGGGGGGAAATTTCTGACTTACGAAAGAAACCTTCGTATGAAATCCCCACTGATATTTATATGAGAAAAGGAAGGATTAAATGAGGTGTTTATTGGCCTGCAACTCCTATTTTATGGGGCCAAAGGCTTTTTAGTGTTGGTGCTGTTATTTCTTGTATTCAGTCATTTTAATTTGTTGTGATTTGGGGTTTGTGCTTGGAAAGGAAAGGTTTTAGTCATATAAACTGGTGAGGAAGAAACAAATGAATGTTTTTCATGGAAAGACTGTGAAAGAGTTTCTTTTGTAGAAGAGCTACCTGAGGAGGGTTTCATGTATGCCCCCAAAGACAAACTCCAGATCCACCCTCCATAGCAGCTTTTGTTTCTCTTTCTTCCTGTCATTGACTGTGGGAGTGAGAGCATGGTTGGAAAACACAGCTCAAAAAAAAAAAACCTCTTACCTTCATTTCACCTGAAGCAGCAAAGTGTCACCAAAGTGATATTACCTGAAAATGAGAATGAGTTCTCTGATGCCAGAAATGTCAGAAGAGGGACACTTGTGATATCAGAGAGATGCTGCCCAAAAAAAGGGAAAGCTTAAATACAGGTGTAATTTTCTTTTCACTGAAAGCTACAAGAAGTATTTTCTCAACAGGGAGGGAACAGAAAAATAAGCTCAAGTAGTTTCTGCCTAAAGCCTTGAGGGCAATGTAGTGGCAGCCCAAAATTGATTAAAAGAAAACAAAATCTGGTAGATTCAAGGGCTATTTACCACTAGGACCAAGTGGACTCAAGTGCTTGTTGTCCTGCAGCTGAGAAACTGAAAAGCAGAAGAGGTCTGTTGGAGATGTATGTTTAGCACTACAAATCCCTGTGACCTTCGAAGAGCTGCTTTTCCTACTAGCTGCTCAGAGATGCTTTTCCCCCTCCCGTCTTCAAGGGTATGTGGAAAGATGTGAGTTTACCTGCTCCATTTAGGCTATATGGTGCTGGACATTACAAGTTCAAAGGGAATAATCAATAGACAAATTGCTAAACAAGCACAACATCAGCTGAGCAGCCTAGGGATACAGGGCACAGTATCCAAGACTAAAACTCTTCAGCCACTAGTTGATGGACCACTGAAACTGCAGACTATCTCAAAGAGGTTCATCCTGGACTTTGTAGCTCATAAGAGGGAAAGAAGATTACTAGAGATTACTAGGAACATTATGGGATACTCAAGGGGGTACTGTGGGACTATGCAAAAACTTTTAAGGAAATCTCCCTGACTTATATATCTGATCAAGATATAGATATCTAGATAGTCATGCCACCGTTAACATCGTATGTGTGTAGGAAATACTACAAAATTGCAGCCAGAGGGACTATGACCCACTATTTTATTTGACTGACCTCTGCTTGAGATGCTACTGATAAATCAAGAGAAAGGGAATAGGATCTGCTGGTGTGGGTGAGTTGCTCATTTCAAGTCTGTCAGGCTGTGGCCTCTGCAGGGGAGGAACATAAAACCTCGCAGTGGCCTGAAGTGGTGCTGTTTTGTGCCTGCTGGAGACAGCAAGGCAAAGGGAACAGTGAAAACCAGTGGTTGCTGTAGTGGATGGAATGCTGAACAGTTTTGCTTTTAATGAGGACTGGGGATGGTTGGAAGGGCACCCAAGTGACAGCAGGATGTGGCTGCTCCAGCTTTACTGCTTCCTGCCTTACACAGACCTCCAACACTGTATCACTGTGCTTTGGGCCCCAGGGAGACCAAAACAGAGCTTGGTCTTGTGCTGTAGAATACCACGGGGGATGGGTGTCAGTGCAGCCACCAGATGCATACAAGGACATACACTGGATACTCTGAACAAGAAAAACATTAAAAATAACATCTCATGGCATTCATGGGCCATTTTAGGCTACAGGCTAACAGAAAGGGCACCAGCTCTTCTATAGAGTGTAGGAAAACAGCTGTAAGATATGAAAGATTCCTCATATTGATGTGTAAAAGATATTTTTTGTGCAAAAGGGTATTTCTCTTTGTTTTTACAGAAAAACACCAGCTAAACCTCAGCATGCCTTGGGATTGCCTTGCTTTATGGTGGAGAACAAGAAACCTTGTAAAGGCAGTGGTAGGTTTTGCATATATTGTGCTTTATTTCTTATCTTTCTTTCCCTTTTCTCAATTCTTTTGTTTTAAGGACTGTGCTGGAATTGCTGATGGTGTTCATAAAACTGTTCCATATTACCATTGCCTTAGGCAACTCTAACAGAAAACAGCCCTATGGCTTATAAAGTGATTGGCAAAGTGTATTTATGCACTATTTAAACAAGAAGCAGGACTATAACCTGCCTCTTTTTCCTGCTGCAGAGCTGGCCCCAGGCAGGGTGAAGCACATCGTGATAACCCCAAGCATCATATGGACACAGCTCTTTGCAATGTTCACATGGATGGTTTCTTCCAGGAACTTGGGAGTACCAGCAGTGATGAACATACTTGCTGATCTGTTTCCTTATTTTATCTCTTAGAGGGTGTACTGGGTTTGAATAGCCTGGTTTTGGTAGCCAGGGGGCTACAGGGATGGTTTCCGCAAGGAGCTGCTAGAAGCTTCCTACATGTCTGGCAGAGCCAAGCCCTGGCAGCGCCATGTGCCACTGGCCAAGGCTGGGCCAGTTAGAAATGGTGGTAATGCCTCTGTGATAACACATTTAAGAAGAAAGAAAAAGAAGTTATTGCGCTGTTGTAATTGTGGGCAGAGCAGGGTGAGAATATGTGAAAGGAACAACTTTGCAGACACCAAGGTCAGTGGAGAAGAAGGGGTAGGAGGTGCTCCAGGCACCAGAGCTGGGATTCCTCTGCAGCCCATGGTGAGGCAGCAGTCCCCCTGCCAAACAGATCCATGGGGTTGCAGAGATCCACCTGCAGCCTATTGAGGGGACCCGCACCAGAGCAGATGGATGCCTGAGAGGTGTCTATGGCCCTGTGGGAGGGCCATGGAGAGAAGAGCCTAGGCTGGAGCAGCCTGTCCTTGGAGGACTGCACCCTGTGAAAGAGTGACCCATTCTGCAGCAGTTTTGGGAGGACTGACACCCATGAGATGGACTCATATTTGGAGACATTCACAGAGATGTCTCCCATGGGAGGGAACCCAGGGTGGAGCAAAGGAGCAACTCCTCTCCCTGAGCAGCAAGAGATACAACAGGTGATGAACTGACCATAACCCCCATTCTCTTCTCTTACTGCACTGCTGGAGTAGGAGGGTAGAGCTGGGAAGGAGGGAGGGGTGGGGGGGGAAGGTGTTTCTAAGGTATTATTTTACTTTGCATTATTCTGCTCTGATTTTGTTAGCAATAAATTTAATTCATAACTCTAATTAAAGCCTATTTTACCCATGATGGTATTTGATGAGTGATCTCTCCTGGTTCGTAGCATAACCCATGAACCCTTCATTAAATTTTCTCTCTCCTCTCCACTTGTGGAGAGGAGTGAGAGAGTGGCTTTGGTGGGTGCATGGCCTTTGGCCTTTACAGAGGGTAAAACTTCAGCACACTCTGCCAAGAGAGCAAACTGAGACAGTGCATATGAAATCTGTGTGTTCGGCACACATTTGTCATGCTGGAGCTAGGTTATTTTACCTTATCTGACATAACCTTGTAGCAAACTGGACATAAATAGAGAATTAAACATAGCTGTGGGCAACTAGCTTTTTGTGCACAATTGCAGTAATAATTTAGAGTTATTTATTTTTATATTTTCTTGTGTCAGGTTTTCAACATTTGTAAGCCATTTAAAATGAAAAGACGCATCTAGGGGAGTTGTTATAAACGTGCCTCGAGATGCCACTTAGAATGAGATCTGCACAAACCTTTCACAGGGAGGAGGTAAATAACATTTTACTGAAACAGGAAATGGCTCCAGTGGAGACCAACAGTAAATGACTGCAGGAAGCAATATAACAATCACTTATTTCAAAATGCCTTTTGGTGAACACACAGCCTCCAACCATAATTTTGCTGAAAGCACTGGATTCTCAGCTAAAGGAAGTCACTTAAGGGAAAAAAACATAAACTGTCAATTATATTTGAAAATCAGAATACAAAATAAATATATATAAATATATATATTAAAAATCATTTAACAGCTCAATGTTTTGATACTGTAGGGATGCTTCAAAACCAGGGAGTGACTGGGAAATCTTTTTCTAAACAAATAGACTATACTGAAAAATAATGCCCTGTGAGAGAGTATCTAGCTGTGGTGTATAGTGGAATTTTGTTTACTTGTAGGCTTTGGTTTTGCTTTTCATTTTGCCATTGGAAGTCTGAAATCCACTCTCAGAACTGCAACTTCAGGTAAGTGAAGAAGAACATTTCAGCTGCTAATCTTTAGTAAAGAACATTTCAGCTGCTAATCTTTAGTAAGTATTACAAGCTCATCTATATACAAAGCTAAGGGGGAAATTTTTTTGGTTGGTTGGTTTTGCGTTGTTTTGGTTTTGTTTTGTTTTGTTTTGTTTTGCAAAACCTCTTAATAGTGCCAGGAACATGGGAAATAGGTCCCAGAAAATGCCAATGATACTCCCACTAATACCTATTCTGTGATTTTTGTATGCACATTATGAAAAATTGGTCTTAAGTTTTCACATTTTTCTGGTTTCCAGACAGAGAAGGGGGGGGGGAAAGGCTTTGCAGTGATAGGAGGAATAAGATAATGAAGTTGAGCAGTTTGTTCAATCCTGTTAGTTTGGAACTTTCAGTGAATCCATTAAATAAATTGCTTGAGATACTGGAAGGAAAATTTTACATCAACATCTGATTCCTAATGATTTCTGAGACTTACTCTAAAACACTATCAATTCTAATAAACTGTGTCCTTTCTGAGGATGGTAGCTATCCTTTTAATACAGATTACAGCAAGAAATAATTTTTTACATTAAAGTGTTTGTACCTAAAAACTGATAAGTAATCCTGAGAGTAATAAAAGGAGCAGAATTCAGAAAACAGGGTTACAGTTTGTGGCTCAGGCTTGGCAAGTTCCAGTATTGCAATGGATGTGGAAACAGCAAAGCTGACTGAAGTAACTGCAGCAAAAATACACATGGAAGGTTGCAAATAAAACCAGAAAGTCCAGCCCTGAGCTAGAAGAAGGTTGAGTTTCAGGGAATAAAGAGAAGGTCAAACCAGAAACTGTGTGGTCTGAAAGTGAAGAGCGCAAGAATGATGTGGAGGGGATATGATAAGAAGTGATGTCAAAAGGAAAAATTGGTCCAGACACCCCAAGACAACTGGAAACGTGTTACTTGTGCTCAGTCTGTTCAAATGTAAAGCAGGAGCTGGAAGATAAGGGAAATGCAGATAACAAGTGACATGAAGTTTTCCCCTCCCCTGCTCCCAAGGACGACGTGATACTGCTGGGATCAGCAGTCAGTGAGAGGAGCATGGACATCTGCAATCACCAGCACCATTGGGCCGGATCCTTCCCCAGGGAGCTGGAACCACTGGTGGCCACAGCCAAGGAGTACAACAGGGCAAGAGCTATACCATGTGCCAGAGAGCTACAAGGAGACTTAAAGTCTGCTTTTCTCCATTATCTCCCTCAATCCTATTTCCTCTCCACAAATGAGAATGAGTATTTTCCTGGCAGATCCTTCCTAATTCCTTGACTCAATCTGCCAGGCATCAGAAGGAATTTGTGGCATCATGGAGAAAAGGGGAATTAATCCCAAAACGCATTTCATCACAGGGTACTTGGTTTCTTTTTTTTTCCAGCTGTCACTAGGGACCCATCTCTCTCTAATGCACCCTCTTTAAACCACACACTTGACTGTGTAGTAACAACCAACTTTCTATATTTCTGTTAGGGAGTCACAAAATAATACCATATCTGGGGGATCAGGCAGTGACCCCAGAGCAATTCTGTACAACCAGAGTTGGAGAATTTGCCATGAGTGTTTAGGAAATCTTCCCTAAAGGCTGATGCAATGAATGCAGACTAAATGATAACTGGTTTCTTTTTGTCAGGTACTAGACTCTCATTGATTCCAGCATGCAGTTATTTCATGTGCCTCAAGAAGTCAGACTGTTCCCAGCAGTAACCTGAGATGCAAAATTTTGCTCAATGAAAAATACTTGGTGTTCAGGAAGAATCAGTACAGGTGGATATTGGGTAATTCTGCAGTGAATGCCAAGGGACATTTTTCCTGTTTGTGTTGGAAATTATATTTAATATTTAATATTTAAATTTAAATATTTAAAGTAATTTTAGTCATGGGTTTGTTCACCTTTGCCAAGGGGGGTGGAATTAGGGTTTCTCTTTAAAAGACTTTGTTCACTGAGGGTTTGAGTTTCACTGGGTGAGGCCTGATGGGCTTTAATCAACAAAAAGAAGATTCCTAAACTCTGAGAGTCTACGGATTAAGAGTAGCGAGAAGATACAGAGGAGATAAACAGACATTAAGAAACATTACTCCCTGGTGCAGTCAGACACACCTGGTC
Organism: Struthidea cinerea; assembly: GCA_013397865.1. Classification (NCBI taxonomy): domain Eukaryota; kingdom Metazoa; phylum Chordata; class Aves; order Passeriformes; family Corcoracidae; genus Struthidea; species Struthidea cinerea. Next base: position 370,412 of record VZTI01001966.1, read on the forward strand.
TGGGAAAAGGTTTATAAGAGAACCAAAGAATGAGGGCCAAATTAGCATAGAAGGCAAAGGGATCAATAACCAATAGGAGACTGAATACTAAGAATTGTGTAATATAGAACCAATGAACAAGAATTTCTTTAGGTTTTTATCTATAAATATGTGAAAAATCTGGTAAAGAAATATGTGTGATGGAATGATTTCTACTGCACATGCTGGCTATGTTTCATGGAATGATTTCCACTGCACAACTGGGCGTGTGTGGATGGAATGATTTCCACTGCACATCCTGTACAGAGTTGCATCCTGTCTAGAATAAAATAATGCCTGATTCTGTAACACTTAAAAGATGATGTTGGAGAATTTCTGGTTTTCCCACAGTTTCAGTGACATTTGGAAGGCAAAGGCCATGGCATTAGGAATGCTTCCTGATGTGATGGCACCTCCAAGTTCAGCTTTGCATGTCTGCTTTGCATGTCTGCTTTGCTTCAAGAGTCACTAGTGGCAAGGCCAGACAGGAGAGGGACAGACAGGCTCTTCTGAAGCATTCCTTCCCTGTTCTTCCAGGTAGTCTGTGTCATATATTTAATCTGTAGCATCCTGACATTTTGGCTTTTTTTTCACTGCCACCCCAGAGGACTGAAGATCAGATTCATCATCTTGCCTAAAATCAGTGCCAATGCCTCTCGTATTAATTCAAGAGGCAACTGGTCCCTCACCAACTGCAAGCAGCCATAAATTGACCCTAGGATTTATTTGCATAATGATCTGATCTGTTTTGTGCTGAAAAATTGGTAGCAGTCTTTTTGGATTATAATGGTCTGTGCGAGCATTTCTGTGCACTTTATTAACTTTATAAAGGCACGCAGTAGATGCTCTCTGTCTGCAGCCTCAAGCTGGACTGTTTTCTTATGACACAAGTAGTTTCTTTTCTAACAGAATTGGGCATTTTTTGTGGTATGGAAGATTTGTGATTAGCATGTATTTGCAGAGCAATCTAACTGGGGAAACATGTAATTTTTCTCAACAGTGGAACAGTGATTTGAGTTATTTTCATAATGTGAGAGGTACCTTGATAACCCAATTAGAGAAATACTTGTATTCTAGTAGTCTACTTTTGTTTGCATATCTGAAGGGAATGCTACCCTTTTAAAAATCATTATTTTCCTAAAGAAAGAGCCTTTGTCTTTTCATCTGTGTCTTGGGATGGAGGGGGTGGCTCATGGTGATGGGGTTATTCCATAGTCATTTTATGCCCGGAATTGTAACTGTTGTGCCCCCCCCGCATCCCTCCACCCACCCTCTCCCCTCCCACGGCTCACAGGATATCACAATGGGTGAAGGGTCGGCCCAGGATCCTGCGGGGGTTGGGGCCGGGGCTGGCCCTGCCTCCCCGTGGGGGATAGAGGCAGCAGCCACGTGGCTGGATCTGATCTGAGATCCTATTGCCCTGTAGTTGGTGGTTTAGGTTTTTTGTGGTTTGGTTGGTTGGTTGGTTTTTTTCCTTCGGCACTGCGACCAGGGCCTGCCAGCTTGCTTCCCTGCCGCTCGGGTTCTCAGAGCCAGCGCGTCTGGTTCCGAAACCTGGGACCAAGACCGAGACCGCCTTCCGCCGGGCCGCTGCCCCTGCGGCTGCTCCTGTGTCTTAGGCTCCAAGACTTCAATTAGCCGTGGTTTCTACACTGCAAGCCTGCTTGCCTTCTCACTGTTTCCTGGCTGTTTGGGGGTCCAGAGCCAATGTGTGGGATGCCACTGGGACTGGGGCTGCCCTCGCCAGACCACTTTTCTGCGCGGTAGCCCGACATCGCGACCTGCTGTCTGTAAGCTGTGCAAAGGAGCAATCTCCCATCTTCCCCTTCACCCGAGCTCCCACCACCCCCTCAGGAGGTTCCCAAGCCCGCATCGGTGTGCCCCTGTGGCCGCGGGGGAACCATCGCACCGCCTAAGCCTCCCCGGGAGCCAGCAGCGACCCCTGAATCCACGGGGGAACCATCGCAGCCCCTCTGCCACGCTGGGAGCCAACAGCGCCCCCTGGCGTCGCGGGGGAGTCACTGCAGCCGCTCTGCCTCGACACGAGCCCAGAGCGCCCCCTGCCGCTTGTGGTCATAACTACACCGAAGGGAAATCGCTTGACGGGCAAGGAAAGGCTGTTACTGGGTTTCTGGGGTTTTTTGTTGTTGTTGTTGCTGTGGTTGTGGTTGCTTGTCCATTTTTATATATGCATATAGATATATATTCTAGTAAAGACCTGTTATTTATTTTCCAATATCTTTGCCTGAAAGCCCCATAATTTTTCAAGGTTATATGATAATTTGGAGGGAGAGGGTCATATTTTCCATTCCAGGAAGGTTCCTGCCTTCCTTGGCAGACACCTGTCTTTTAAACCAGGGGAATCTCTCTGAGGGAATCTCAAAAAGGAAAGAAAACTGAGGTGTTTCTCACTGCTGAGAAGATATTTTTCTGTTTGTAAGTTAATTTCAGAAACTTTATCCAACTGACAGCCCTCTCAGACTGCTACACTGGAGGTACCAGCTTTGATGACAGCTAAGGGTACCAGCAAGAAAATCTCCAGTGACTCAGGCCACAGCAGCACTGGTATAAGAAAGTGGATAAAAAGCAGATCAATTAAAAGGCCAGTTAGGAGCATGTCCTTGAAGAGACATTTTCCAATACTTTTTTGAACTTAGAGACGTGTAGGTACACACTTCAAAAGTGCCACTCCTAAGTTTTCCAACAAGCATTTTGAAAAATAAAGGAGCTTTAAAGTGCTTTTTAGTCAGAGAGAAAGTGAGTTGTTCAGACAATTCATAACAGGCTATACAC
>VZTI01001967.1:805-19138 GCA_013397865.1 Struthidea cinerea
CAAACCGGCTGGAACCGGCTGGAACCGGCTGGGACAGGAGTGTGTGAAGAGTGCGGTGACAGAGCTGTCCCACAGCTTCTCGCAGTGACAAATCAGTGACTGCAAATGGAAGCCGTGGATGTGCCACAGCTTTAATAAAGTGTGTTTTCACATCATGCACAGCTGTGGAGTTGTAGAAGGCATCTCTGCAGGCTGAAATTTATTTATAAATTATTACAAATGATAAAGAATTGTGGAAAATATTCCAAAAAAGTCCAAGAGCATCGTTTTATTGCTGTCTATTAAGTGTGATAATTGCAACAGTGTCATGGATGTTCCTAAATGACAAGGTTGTTACCACCGGCTGAGGGGCAAGATTGCTCCATCATCTTCCTGCTCATGTTCCCTCTGACCAAGGACCAGGTTTCCAGCAGAGCACGGAGCTGGCCGAGTTCTGAAAGCAAACACTTCCACAGACTGTAGGGAAAAGCATGGAAAGAGGACTGGACTTCAGAACCAAATAGGTCTGAGATACAGATAAATAAGAGAAAATTGGATTGCAGGTTAGAAGTAAATAAGAATGTCAAGAAGCCCATCTGTTGGTCATGGATCATAGTGGGTTCCAGGTAGGACGATAAGTCCAGGCATGTCTGGGAAAAAATTAAAAGTCTTCCCAAGAGTGACAGACCTCAGGATTGGGGAACAATATATAAACAGGAGACAACTGATAAAAAAGCAGAGGTGAGGATAAGGGAATACAAATGAAGTGACTGGAGAGAGGGGAAAAACACAATCCTGTGTTGTTTACACACTCAAGCCAACAGAGAAAATAAACAGTTCTTGTACCCCTATGAACTTTTAAAACCTGTCCAGAGGTGATGCTGTTCCTTTTTCCTCCTGCCAGATACCATTCCATGGTACACATCCCAGTGCAGTTCGTCTTTGTCCCAGTCCCTGTTTCGCATGAGGATTCAGCCCCAGACACTCCACTCCACCCCTCAATTCAGTCCACTTCAGGAGTTTCCACCTCTATCTGGAATTTAGCACCGCTTGTCCAATCAGGAGTTTAATTTATTCTGCCTCACTTGGAAATGAGCTCAGAATAAAATATTGATCATTCTGTAAACTTGGTCCCATCATCCTCCATTGGGTTTGGAAGTTTCCATAGAGATGACATTTTCTTCTATGGCTTGTACCATTTTCCAGTTCCAGCTGGGCTGCAGAGCAGAAAAAGCAGCATCAGAAAGGAAGCACCTTCTGCATATTCCCAGAAAAAAAATTAGGTTTAATTTCTTTAATATTTGATGGGGTTACAAATCATTCCCAAATGCCTTCATGATCACAGAACTCCATCTGGATGCATCAGATAAATAAAATATGATAAAGGATCTGTTCCTACAGCTGCTGGGAAACAAAGAACCCAAGTGTAAAGACCTTGTCCTGAGCCAGAGAAGGCAGAGAGGATTCATTTACAGTTATACACATACCAGAGAATTCCCCTAGAAAATCAGGATAGAGGACCCACTGAAAAATGCAGAGGCTCTTGCACATGTGACGTGTGCAACACTAAGTTTAGGATCAAGAACTATGAAGTGGAAATACTGGGCTCACTGGGAAAAAAGTTTTCCTTCCACCAAATTTAAGAATTCCATGATTTACCCCTTTAGGATGCAGAGTAAAACACAGGCAAACTCACACAGTTCAGGGGGCAAAACTCCAGAGGTGAGCTGTTGGAATACAATTTCAAAAATGGTTGAAATGATGACGTAGCTCCAGTTTAAAGTGGGAAATTACAAGAGGAAATAATGGTGAATATTCCAGTGGAGGAGGGCAGGGTTAGATGGGCTATTGGGAAGGAATTGTTCCCTGGGAGGGTGGGGAGGCCCTGGCACAGGGTGCCCAGAGAAGCTGTGGCTGCCCCTGGATCCCTGGAAGCGTCCAAGGCCAGGTTGGATGGGGCTTGGAGCGCCCTGGGCTAGTGGAAGGTGTCCCTGCCCATGGCAGGGGGTGGCACTGGGTGGGCTTTAAGGTGCCTCCAACCAAACCAGTCTGGGATTCTGTGATCCTATGATCTGAAAAAGGAAGCAAATCTTTTGCTAATGGTGTAGAATTAATGTAGAGCAGAAATATCCTGTTTCATCCCAGTGAGGGGGGTTTGCAGGTGCCCTTTGCAGAGCTGTCCAGGAGCAAGGATGAGCAACTTGGGTTGGAAGGGACTTCAAAACCCATCCAGTGCCACCCCCTGCCATGGGCAGGGACACCTTCCACTAGCCCAGGCTGCTCCAAGCCCCATCCAACCTGGCCTTGGACACTTCCAGGGATCCAGGGGCAGCCACAGCTGCTCTGGGCACCCTGTGCCAGGACCTCCCCACCCTCACAGGGAGGAATTTCTTCTGTTTCTATAGAATCATAGAATGGTTTGGGTTGGAAGGGACCTGAAAGAGCATCTCATTCCAATTCCTCCTTCCACATTATTCCAATATATTGATTGATATCCATAGAGAGGAATCAATGCTAATTCTTTAGCTAGCAAAACGGGAAAAGAAAGGTGGAATATTATAGGATAAAAATAAAAAAGCTACACACAAAACCACCCCAAACCAAACCAACAAAGAAACAGATTAAAAAAAAAGAGAAAATTTATTTATTTTGGTACAGGAATGGAGAGCAGTAAGCAAATTATTAGGGAACAGATGGGAAGAAGGCATAAAAATCTAACTTGTAATGCAAAAAAAAAATTGTTGGTGCTATTTTGGGAACTAGGACTGTGTTAAGATTGGTACTGCAGAGGCTGCCTGGGATCTGGCCCACAAGAAGGAGTGAACATCTGTGTTCTGTGGGTGGGCTGGAGTCCATGGATTTTTACAGATCTCCTGCCATGATGTGAGAAGGAAGATATTGTCATGCTGGGTGGCATTTGAGATCCACTGGAGTAAGATAAGGATAAATTGGTATTTGTTAGCTCGGAGACCAAGCAAATAAACATGAACTCCGAGTGCCACATGCTGTATTTGACCTGAGGGCCTGACGTGTTGACTCCTAGTGCTCCCCCCCATCCCAAAATCTGCAAGATGGCTAATAATTTCTTTTTATTTTGTTTTTTCAACAACAACAATAGACTGAAATGTTCTGCTTTAGTCAGGAAAGGCTTTTCCAACTGCAGCTGGGACTTCAGAGGGTTAGAGCTGTCTGCATTTTGATTTATAATTGTTAATCCAATATAAATTGAAGCTTGACCAGTCTCTTTTTGGTTGTCTTTAAGGTGACAGGAAGAGTTAATTGTGGATGTTTGAAATTTCTTATTCTTCAGTACAACATTGGGACTAAAGATAGCACCAAGAGAACATATCCATCCCTTTTTATCCAGCCTTGTGCTCAGGAATCATGCAAGGTAAAAACCATTCATCATCAAGAATGAACCCTGACGATAAAATATGGAAATTAGTCTGAGCATGCTGTGAGAGGTAAGTTACCTTTTCAAGAGCAGGGGAGAAAAAGGAAAAATGAAAGATACTTCTGCTGTAATCAGTAAAACCGGGAGTCGTTCCTGATTTCCAGCAATTTGAATGTTTCCACAATAATCTCTGTCATCTGAAATAACTGTTAGGGAAGGAGACTGCTCATGGGACAAAAAATATTGGTGAAAAATTACAGTTCTTGCTTCAGATTCCAGTAAAAACTCAGATGAAATTCCTGAAGAAATTTAACCAGAAATTTACAGAGTCAAAAATTATAGTAATGATGTCTCCGTTTTAGTTCAGTGTTAAAGTCCCATGGAAATTCTTTGGAAGGGGGAATTTCGGGGATTTTGTAGCTGCCAGGACATTTTTGTTCAGAGAATGAAGCCTTACAGACTTGCTCACAGTTCTCTAGTGTTTTCTTTGGTAAAAACTGGTTTAAACATGAGATCTGAAGAATCTCACCCAGTACTAGGAAATCATAGGAAGCATTTCCCAGGTCCACCATGGAGGTGGGAATTGCTGTGCCTTCAGCTGGCTTTGGCTCAAGGTTTTAGTCCCTGAGTTCGACTCTCACAAGTTCACATTAAGCAAACTTGAATGGGACCACTGGGTCATAAAATCCTTTTGGGTTGGTAGTCAGCTTCACAGAGGTAAATGATGGAATAACAAGGACTTTGACAAGGTCTTTGCATTTCCACAGAAGAGCTATCCAGTATTATTTTATCCTTCTGGTAAGGTAAATAGAAATTTTCTGCATTATTTTTAATTGAATGGACTCATGCCAAAACCCTGACTGTCAGAAATCCCTTTTCCTAATGAAAAGAAGTAAGCCCCAAATGCTGCTGGCAGCATCAGCTAAAAAAAAGAAAACAAATTAAGCTCAGATTAAAATAATTTTCCATTCCAGGAAAAACTGAGAATTCAAAGGTTGGTTTGTTGGGGTCTTTTTCTCATAGAAAGACTCCATAATTTAAAAATATACAGGCAATTACCCAACAGTGGGGAAAAGGCAAGCTCTGATAAATCACATGTTCTCTCAATAATTTTGAAATATAAGGTATTTATATAGATTTTAACTGATTGATTTTACTGCAGTAATATGTTATTATTTATTATTTCATTATGATATTCTAGTAATATCCAGGTCAATATTTAGAACATTTTAAAGGCCTAACTTCTTTTGCAATTTTCAGTCTGTACAATTTACAGTGTCAGATCTTTTACTTTCTTTCACCTTAGAGAAGCATCAGTGTCTCCAAAGAGGATTTTTGAAATATTTTTAGTGAGATGTAGGCTTTACAGCCATGCCTGTTTGTGTAAAGTCATGGGAAACCCTTGGCTGATATAAACCTTACTGAGTTTTACCTTCTCATTTATCACATAACTTTGGGAATTTTTACCATTACCAGTAACTTTTGGATTTTTTTTTTTTGTTTTAATGCTAACTACACTGTTCCCTTTAATCCTGGCTATTAATAACCTATAATTTTATTCATGGAATAAAATGGGCAGACAGCTGAAACTTGGGAAAATTCAACCACATGACATGAAATGAATTTTTCTTTCTTTTTCTTTTTCTTTTTTTTTTTTTTTTTCCTAATGCCTATTCCAGGCTTGGCATAGAACTGTGTAGGTTTTGTATTTATGTTTATAATATATACATTATATAATGGTAGAAACTGCAGGGTCAGAGAAACTCAGAAACTTTGCTCAGTGTAATCAGCTGGGGTTTGTTCAGAGCAGTTCAGGATCTGCCTTAGCTGCAGCAGTGGAAAAACGTTATCAAGTTCTCATCTATCTGAAGAGTTTAATTTCACATCTTTTGATTATTGATTGTGCTTTCCATTTGTATAATTCTATGAGATTAAATGCAGCACAATGTCTCAACCTTGACCTTCACTGGAATTAGGCAGTTGCATTAAACAGGTGATAAAGCAGTTTTCTCATTAGTGGATGGGGGGTTTCCTACCTAAATTTTCCCATTCCTTTGCTGAATGTGAAGACTATGGATGTTTCTGAGATATCTAACTTCGGTTAATTACCTTAAGTTCGTTCATCGACAGCTGAGGCAAGCAAAATGAAGCCTTCCAAAACTCCTGGGCTTATCAGAATGTTAAAATAGCTTTTAAATTAAGATAGCAGATGAGAATTTATCTTCTGATCTTTGAAACCACTCATCATTTAGGAAGAAAAGAAAGCTCTAAGTGAGGGAAAACAGTTTATTTCTTCATCAAGGAGTTTAGATCCTCCAAAGGGCACTGCTCACATCAAGTAGAGCTTTTTAATTAAGCTCACTAAACAAATGCTAAATCTTTCTGTGCAAGTATTTGTATTCAGTGAGCAGCAGCCCTGCCTTTGTTAAACATTGATTAATGTCACAGGCATCTCACATGCAATATTTTAGGAAGATCATTAAGTCTGATTATTAAGTCTGGGAGCAGCACACAGAGCAGAAGGGGTTGGTGCAGAGTTTCCAGGCTTCTTCTACAGGGACTTCTCTGGGAAGTTGTGATTGTGGGGGCATGAACGAGGAGATCAGTGGGGTCTTTGCAGAACCACCACAGGGCCAAGAACCTGAACAGGTGTTCCTGCAGAGGAGCAAAGAAAGGGGGCTGTGGAGAAATGGAAACTCCTGAGGTGTGGAAGGCTGGAGATTCCCTACTTTTGGTACCATCTGTAAATCTCCTTCCCTACCCCGCGTTCTGCAGAGGGTGCTGCCAGTGGAGGGACCGCAGAGCTCCAGGGCTGAGGGTCCAGGCTCTGGTGACAATTCCTTGATCCTGCTGGGGAGGGCCAGGTTGGTCCTGGTGGTTTTTGCTCCCTTCCCATATTTTTTGAGGAAATACCGCCCCTGATAGATGAGTGGGATTACACCTGTTGTTTCACCTCTCTCCCCTTAACAGCCATTGCACAAGGATCTTGCTCTGGATATAGAATTATATTATTGAACTTTAAAGTTCTGCCAGCACACTCCCGACAGGTGTTAAGGAAAAGACAGCACATTTTCCTGGGACTTTTCTTTACCCCCCCCGATACAATACATGAAAAGCTTCACCAGTTTCTCACAGCTGTATTAGTATTTTTCCTATTAATGTTAACCCACATTGCTGGATTTTTTAATTGCCTTTTCTTAATCACATCTCTTTGGCTGAGATTAACATTTGGCAGCAGAGTGACTTGGCAATAATTCTTTAGGAATTGTTTGCCCACACTCCCATAACATTTAAAAAGATCTGTTTGTTCATGTTTGCCTGGCAAAGTACTGAGTTCAGACATGAGAATTCTCTTATGTGAAAATTAGTGCAGACTAGAATATAATCTTTCATGGGCTGTGCTAAAAATAATATAAATAAAATAAAATAAAAACATAAAATAAATGTCTTCATTTAGAATAAAGTCTTGCATGCTATTTTCTTTCTTATTGGTGTTCTATTAATGGAATTTGTTCTTGCATGCTCTAGATATTTAAAATCTTTTGTGCATTCCAGATATGTCAAAACAAAATTAAATACAATCAAAACCTGTCAATCCTCATTGTTTACTACCTCCTATTCCCTTTCTTTCACAAATAATTTTTAGGTCATCAATATGGAGATGTTAATTTTAAAAGCAACAATCTTAAATTAGGAAAAGCTTACTCTTTTGGGAGTTTTGTTGGACTTTTTTTAACATTTTAAGGTTTGTTTGAGTAGAAATGTCAGGATTTAATTTGGGGAAAGAAAACCAAACACAAACCTTTTTGGAATAATACACAATCATTTGATTCCAGTCCTTTTTCATGAAGATTTCGTTTTAATTCAGCCCCAAATGCCATCCAAAATAAGAAGATATAAAATAATGGAAAATGTTAGGGTTTGGGGTTTTTTTTAACATGTTCTTTCTGGAAAACAACAACAACAAAAAATTAATCACAGCTCCTGTCTTATCCTTGCCTTCCTTGAAAAGAGGCAGGTCTTTACCCCAAACGAGGAAAGGAAACTGGGGTGTCTTATCAGATGTGATGTTGATATTGTCCAAGAGTTTGGAGTAAAGAGCTGTCAAAATGTGGTGTGGTAGTGCAGTTCTTCAGGGGTTGGCACTGCTCTCAAATCTGTCCTTGCCATGAGTTAGGAACTGCCTTGGTTGTGTTCAGGGGAAGTATTCCCAAAAGAACAGCGCTTGGAAAAGGATGAAGCTGTAGTATTTCAAATTGCTGCTCTTGTGGAGCAGTGCTGTTATTGCTGTTATTGTCATCCCAAGCCACCTTTTCTCTCAAAGACTTCCAGAAAAAAGAAGGAAGGAAGGAAGGAAGGAAGGAAGGAAGGAAGGAAGGAAGGAAGGAAGGAAGGAAGGAATGGTTTACAGTATAGTGGAGTTAGTCTCTATTCAGACAGACAGCTCTCCCTGATGTGCTTGTGTTTGTTCTAGCTCAGCTCAGTGTTATGCATCCAGCAAAGAAAAATGTGTGCCAATGATAAGTGAATGTTAGCTGTCACTGCAATCTGAACTAGCTGAATGAACCACATACGCCTTTTCAAAGAACAGATGAGGTTTCACCTATCTCACCCACGGACCTTTACCAGCAGCTGGCCTAAGCAAAAAGGTGTAAGCAACTCATTCTAGCACATCCAGACATGGAGGTANCAAACAAGAAAGCATTTGAAACTCTGCAAACAATAAGTTTTAAAAAAATCAATAGAAAGGCAAACACATCCTTACAATAACTGGACAGCTTGTTAATCAACTTCTGGCTGAATTTTTAAAATTCATGTTCTTTGCGGAGAAGGAATGAATCTGGTATAAGATCCTCTTTTCTTTATGGATTAAGCCCACCTTTTCATAAAGACAATTTGCCTTTTCTGTCTTTTTTTTCCCCTAGAGATTATATTACACATAATCTCTCCAGGAGGATTACACAGGACAGGAATTTTCATTAAAGGAAGCTGCAGTTCCAGTCAGACCATTTTTCCCAAAATGTTTGTGTGTATCTTGGTTGTTAAAACATTTCCTTTTTTAAAGAAAAGAAACCCAACAACAAGAACGAAACCCAAACCAAACCAAATGAATAAATAAACACAGCGAAAAAACCACACGCAAACACCCAGAACACAAAACCCTGCACCCTCCAACAACCAGACAAACCTCCCACCAAAAATTATCAATGATATTGTGTCAGTTTAAGACCTACAAATGACAGAGAGAAGGCAAGAAAAGTAACTAAGGAACCTAAATGCCAGATCTGTCACCTGTGTGATTGAAATATCACATCTTTGTGAATAGATACAGCTGCATTATAGGCAAAAAATTAAATAAAATGCAGGGACAGAAATACTTCTCATGCCAAAATTTAATGCAGTCTTTTAAAATGTGAGTAGGAAATGTTATGTGAGCTGGACAAAGTGTGTTAGTTACAGAATCAGACAAGCTCCTCACTTGCCACTTTTGCATTGTGGAGCCTAATCGCCCAAAACAGAAGCAGGAAAATGGTGAGGCACTACCAGGCTGTTGGATATTGAGTTGCAGTAGAGAATGTCTGACACGCTTGGAGGTGAGACCCTGAACCAGTGCCAGGAGAGAGAGATGAAGTCTGGTTTACCTGCTCTCTGAGCAGTCTTTACCTGCCCTCTGAGCAGTCACAGAGTCATGGAATGGTTTGGTTTGAAGTGACCTCAAAGCTCTTCCCAATCCATGGGCAGGGACACCTTCCACTAGCCCAGGCTGCTCCAAGCCCCATCCAACCTGGCCTTGGACACTTCCAGGGATCCAGGGGCAGCCACAGCTTCTCTGGGCACCCTGTGCCAGGGCCTCCCCACCCTCCCAGGGAACAATTCCTTCCCAATATCCTATCTATCCCTGCCCTCTGGCAGTGGGAAGCCATTGCCCCTTATCCTGTCACTCCATCCCTTGGAAATTGTCTCTTTTTCTTTCCTGTCGGCTCCTTCAGCACTGCAAGGCCACAATGAGGTCATCCTGAAGCTTCTCCAGGCTGAATAATCCCAACTCTCCCAGCCTTTCCTCCCAGCAGAGCTGCTCCATTCCTCTGATCATCCTGGTGCTTCCTCTGGACACGCTCCAACAGCTGTCACAATATTTCGATTAGGAAAGAACCTGCTTATTCAACATAATCTGAATTTATTTCACTGGTTTACTTTTACCCCTGGAGTTTTTTTCCACAGTTATCACCTCAAACCAATTCAGTGGTTTGTTGGAGCATATGCTTCATCCTTAATCTTGTTTTCCTCTGAGGTAAACAAATTCAAATGAAGTGTTGTGTGCAGATAAACTTTGAGATCCTTGCTATCCAGGAGGGATCTCAGGTCTCGAGTATGTTTCTCTTCAAACTAAAAGTGCCAATTGTATCTGATTAGTGGTGGCAGATGGTCAAGATAAAGTTTACCATAAACACGTTACTCCAATTCTGCTTCCCAGCAGTGCCTCCATGAGCCTGCTCAAAGAGATTTTCACACTGATTAAAACTTTCAGCTTCTATACACACCTATTTAATCCTCTTAGCTTTCACACATGGTTTTAATTTCCCTTCTCCTTAAGTATCAGACACACCACTGTTTAAACAAGGGCTTGTATTTTTGTCATGGTGCAAACAGCTGCAAGAACAGCTCATTTCAAGTTTGTGAGGCAGGATGGGCTACAATTTCTATTCAAGGGTTTCTGTTCACCAGTGTTCACACAGCTCACACACCAGCACAGGCTCTGCTCCTCCAGCCCAGTTAGGACCAGCATCACGGACCCAGGGCATTCATATCCAGCTGCTTTATATTAAATAACAGGACTAGTAGAAATGGCCTCGAGGTGCACCAGAGTGCAGTACTGACACGTGGGCAAGGACTTTGCTCATAAGATGGAGAGCGTCAAAGACGTTTATTGCACAGTCAGGATTCCCTAAATCCCAGCACCCAACAGGATATCACATCCTATAAACAGGAAAGATGTTCCCCACAGTGTCCCCCAGTCACCTGGGGTATTGCACAGATTTTACCTATTATGGTAATAGGCAAACAATGCCCTATAAGGCCACAAACTACAATTAACACTTCTTATCGTGTCCAGTCTGTCCATAAACACACAATCCTCTCTCAGTCCGTCCCCGGTGACCTGGATGCACTCCCAGGGTCACCTCCGGGCCCAGGACAGAGGCCCTCTCTCTGATCCTCAGGGCCCATCTCTCTACTACCACCTAGTGCATTCCAACAATAGAGGAGGTTTAGATTGGATATCAGGAAAAATATCTTTATGGAAAGGGTTGTAAAGCACTGGAACAGCCTGCCTAGGGAAGTAGTGGAGTCACCATCCCTGGAAGTGTTCAAAAACATGTGGATATGGCACTCAAGGACATGGATTAGTGGTGAACATGGTGCTGGATCTGGGCTGATGGTTGGACTTGGTGATCTAAGCAGTCTTTTCCACCCTTAGCAATTCTGTGATTCTGTTGCCCTGGCCCCTGAATGTGATGATCCCACTGTAGGCCCAGACACTAAAAAGATCTCGGAAAACCATGTATGGATATTCCCCAAGAGAATGGGAAAGGGAATGGAGTGCTGTTTGCACTATTTCACCAGTTTTCTACCTGGATCACTCCAGTGTCCTTCCCAAAATGTGTCACAAGGGCTTAAAACTGTTAACAGCTCCGTGTATCTATCTGCTTCTCGCCAGCACGTCCTTAAACCTTGAAAGAAACACCTTGAAAGAAACACCACCCCCTGCCATGGGCAAGGACACCTTCCACTGTTCCAGGTTGCTCCAAGCCCCATCCAGCCTCTCCGTGAAAACTTTCGGGGTTGGGGCAGCCACAGCTTCTCTGGACGTCAGAGTCCAACACCCTCTGAAGGGTTCATCAGACATTTCCCACGTGGAGGTTTAGGGTTTCACACCAGATTTCCTTGTTTGGAGCTATTTTACACCAAACCACACTGGGGAGGTTCCTGGGCCCCTCCATTGAGCTCAGGAGTAGCTCCCACCCCTGCTGTGGAGCAGCCAGCGGGATCAGTCAGGGCAGAGCTGGTGCCCCATGGAACCCCACCAGGATTCCTCTGTGGAGCCACTAAAGGAGCTCCAGTGGCAAAAGATGCTTCCAACCTTTACCATGTTAATACTTAAGTTTTGCGATATTCAGCGTTTGAAGAATTTGGTAAAGATGGGGGTCACCTATGGAATACCACAGGTTCTGGGGTCATAAAGAGAGCAGTTTTCTCTTTCTTAACAGGCTGGTGAAAATAGCTTAATATCCATAAAATTTAAGTGGCACAAAACCAGACAAAGGAGAGAAGGGAGCCCAAAGCAACTGTAGGAAACACAGATGTAATTTCAGTTCTGGCTTGGACAGCTTGGAGACATCACTAAATCCAAAGGTTCCTGATTGCCTGTGGGAAAATGTAAAGCAGGAAATTTTAGAAGGAAAAATCTGAGAAATGAGTTAGGGTAAATGTTTTCTATATGGTATGAAATGTTAAGAGAAGCTTAAGGAGTTTCTAAAATGAAAACTTGTAAATTATGAAGCCGTTTTCAACAATGGGTTATCTTCATAAACTCACCAATGACACCAATTTAGTAATTACTGTTGGATATACTTGAGGTGTGGGAAGAGTTTACAACGCAGTGCCACTAAAATTGAGGATTTTCCTATATAACAGACTGAAGTGTGATAAAAAACCCCAGTATTTTGACCAAAATTTCTCACTAGTACAGCATAAACCCCCTCAAATATGCAAACACTAATCTTGTTGTTGAACTTCAGGGTGATTAAATCACCAGAGGTGGAGAGAGGGATAATTCCCTGGCTGGAGAAGATTAAAACAGGAAGAGGAGAGGGCTGCAGGTGAACAAGATTATTCAAATGAAAGCAGCAGGAAGGAAGAAGCAACACTGTGGAAGAAATAACTCTGGTTTTCTGTGGGAAGGGATGACATGAATTCCTAGTCTGGGTTAAAAATCAGTGGTATTTGTAATATTACACTCATGGAATTTGAGATATATTAGTGTAAAATCCTTCCCATTTTTCTTGCCTTTTCTCCATAAATGAGGCTGAGACACACCCAGATTATTCAATCTTTTATTTAAATACATTTTTCTTCCAGTTCACTCTGGTTTCTGTAGCTCTCATATATGGTTGGGAATATGCGTCCTAGATATCAGAGGTTCACAATTTGTGCAAACTAGATCCAAATTTCGGTGTCCAATGAGGTTCTGCCAGATTTAACTCCACAAAAAACTAATATAGAAGATTGCAGTTGAACAACTAATGAAAGCTGATGAATTTTGTTTAGGCAGTCTAAATATTAATTGGGCTAAAATTAAGTTTTAAGTTCTACAAATAAAAATTGTACCATTTGGCTTGTACCAAAATTTTGAGTTGTAAGAAGATTTTGATTGTAATTACAGGCACACACATGGAAAACCCTGAGCATATAACAAGGAAATAAACCAATTTATTGCTCAAAGTCAAAGCACTTCTAAGGGATTCTTGAAGAGTTTGCAATGCCCAATCATTCATAATTTGATGGATAATAAATCTTATATCAGAAATATTTCACCCATGAAGCCACGTTTGGGTCCTTCTGGCTACCTGAGCTCCTCTAACCAAATATTTTCACTCTGCAAGTTATGAGAAAAAAATAGCTCTTTTTTTCCCCTCCTGGTTGTTTAAACAAGGGCTCCACATGGCGAGGGATTTATATTTCATCCTTAATCAAAGTTACAAGAAGCAGTCAACTTCACTTAATGATAGGGAGGGAATGGGGATTTGAACAGGGTTTAAAGTAGTGAAAAGCATGAAGAGATTAATGGTTAGGAAAAAACAAAGTAGGAATGATTCCTGGAAGATGTGGGTTTAATGAATTATTGGAAAGAGGAGGGAGAGGGCACTTGGCAAAAAGACACAGAGTTGAATGTTCATTGTGCATTAACATCAGCAGAATAATAGCACAGAAGGGCTTTAGAGGTGTAATGAAGAAATACATAATCCCAGAGAGGAGTTTAGGCCTGAAATGTTCTTATCTGGAATGGATATGTGGGAAGTCTGTTAAGTAATAAGGGTAGAAATGTAGTGGCTCCAAAGTCCTCCCCACTTTCATTAGCTCAGGAGCACAAAGTGGATTCCTATTTTACGGTCCAGAAGTCACAGCAAGTGTATGATGTATATTCCTTAGATTGTTATATGTCGTTTAGTCATTGTTTCTTCTTGGACTTCTAATAATACTTTTTACCAGGTGAGAATTTGTTCCCACCAATTTAACTTAAGTCTGTCTCTTCAGGGACAGGAGGAGAAGCAACGAACATGTAATGAAATTCATATCTAATGACATTTTGAAATTCTTTAATTTGCAATGTTTTCATTATTTTCTAGATTCTCAAATTCTTGTACTCAGAGTTTGGATTGAAAGGCAGGAGACACAGGTTTTTTCTTCTAATTGGTGTTTATTATTTTCTTATCTATGGTACAGCTGCACGGGATGTGCTTCTTAGTTGGCAAGGTGGAAGTAAATGGCTCCGAGCTTCACCCTTCAAGGCCTTTTAAAGCCTAAATCACCCAATTACGGATTTCTGTGTAGATTATTTTTATTTATAATCCAATAACTAACTATTCATGTCCTGCAGTGCGAGTTTTTTTAACCAATATCAGAAAACCCAGATTTATGAAGAAGAAGGAAGAAGAACTAACCGACACCCCAAATCCTCCATTTTGTTACATGCATATACATTACGTTACAATAAACATTACTATATCCCATAAACCTAAACCCCAGGATTCCAACACTCGATCATGTGGGTGAGAGGCGCCAGAAAAGGAAGATGTTAAAGTATCACACATGCCATACATGATCTCCAAATGGCACATGGCTGGGTTCATGCAGGTGGACTAGGAATTTTTATTCCATTAGCCAGCAAATATGGGGTTTTGAGTGCTTTTCCTATTCTTCTCCCGCACCCCAAACCCCTGTGCTCCTTTTTTTTGTCTAATCTCATGCATTCAGTAGTATTCAGTAAGGAGAGGAAGAACAGGTAGATGAGAACTATTTTGACATCAGTAAATTTAGTTTTCCTGTCAAAAACCCATTAGAAGTAGATGGCAAACATATTAATCTTGTATGTCTTTTATGATCTTTTGCGATTCCTTGTGTCCTTATTTTTCTGTAAAACTTCATCCTATCCTAGTGTTTTCAATTTTATATTTATGCCCTTGACTGTACTTAACTAAATGTCGTAAATTGTTGTGTAATAGCGAGTTTATTGCAGCTAAACTAAATGCTATAGATTCACTAAATCAGGCTTTTATATGTAAATGTGCTGGAATTTTCCAACCTTGTGTGTGTGTTTCTGTATTGCAGGTTCAGCATTATGCACAAGGTAATAGTTTTTATTTCATTCTCCTGTGCAAATGAGTGTTGTCAGTCAACCCAGGCTCAGATCCATGTCATTGTTGTGCATTAATCAGTCACAAGGTTGTTAAATGGTGCCATAACACAGTTAAATTACCTCAAACTAGCACTAACAATGGCTTTCCATTAGCATTCCATTTCCAGTTCCATAATTCCATTAATATTTCGATTTCTTTGGCAATGAAATGTGCTTCCTGTGCTTATCATGCTAAAATCCTACAGAAGATTTCACACTTTTCCTAAGGAGAAAAGAGTATATTTTATCGCCCCTGCTGTTATGAAGAGTTTGATGTTGCTAGGAATAATTCACTGCAAAAGGAAAGTGGTTTGATGACTGTAAACAGATGATGACAGAGAACAAGTAGATATTATTCTGACACCTGATGTAGAAATACCTCCATGATCTCTGTGCAGTCAGGCTCTGTGTGAACTCCATAAAATGCCCACTAATCAAATACAGATGGGTTAATTTTAAAATTAACCTCCTCAGGGATGCTCTCGCTTAGCTCGGAAAGTCATCCCATTGTAGAACAAAATCTATTAATGATGAGAGATGTATTTTGGATTTAGGGATGTTGTTTGGGTTTGGGATTTTTTTTTCCCAAGTTCCCATAAAATCTTCTCAGCAGTTACCAAAATGGACAATTAAACCAAATTAATTTCTTGCTGTGCCACCTGATAAGACCAGTCCTTGCCAGGATAGAAGATACTGTGTTGGGTTTTCAGCTGTGGCTGAAGGGGCACAGCTCAGCATTTCTGAACTGGATCTTGCTGATCTAAAGCTCTCAGAAGGACAGAGGCCTTTGACACTTGCAGCATGATAGGCTGTGACTGACACTCCTTCAGGTTAAGGTCGATGCCACAAGATAAGAAGGTGTTAAAAACAGCGTATCTTTAAAATCAGTTTTAATCATCAGATCTTTTTCCTACCCCTCAGTCATGCAGAGCACACCAAGGGGGAGGCTGTCAATGTGGGACATTCAGATTAAGCAATAAATATGTGTGGAGAGAAAAAAAAATTATGAAGACATTTGCCTCAAATGGGAAATTGCTCATTTTTTAAACAGAAATTATATTGTGTCCCATAATGAAGTGGGGTTTTGAAATTTAGGCATTCAAATTTCTAGGTTCAATTTCAGAACAAAACCCAGCCAGTGGCAATAAAGGACATTTAGCTGTGTTAAAGGACATCAGTCAGTGGCAATAAAGGACATGTAGCTGTGTTGTGGGACATCCAGTTTTGAACCCTGATTTTGCCCTAGTGCCACGTTAGTGTTCTCAGCTGAGCTGCCTTCAGTCTTTGTTCCAAACTGTGTAAATAATTAATTGCGGGCAGAAGAAATAACAGAGAGACTTGGATCTTGTATCTTCGTGTGAAGGTGGAAGTGTCAGACTCCTAGAAATACAGAAACTGGTTCTCATGTCTTTTGGCAAAGATTTTTATCTAATGAATAGGAACTTTGTGACAACTTGTACCTTTTTAGAAGGACAAAGAAGCATTTCCTGTGCATATTTATGGCCAAGTGATGTTTTTAATCTTGACAATAACAAGTAGATTCGCTTGAGGAAAATTTATTTCCTGACACTTTGACTTACTATTCTGTCATTAAACATGATTTTTAGCAGTTTTTAGCTCAAGGTATTTGTTCAAATAGTTCTGAAATCATCCATTTAATCGAAAGTTTGGAAACGACAGTTGGTGGCTCTCATGGTTGAATAATAGACATCAAGCTCGTACCCTGAACTAATGCATCTCCACTCTTCTCTACTGCTTCCCAAAGCTGGGCATAATTACAGACAATGAACCTGATTTGAGAAAGGGCAGCGGAAACAAGAACAGTAGCAGCAAATTTTATTCAGGCATTAATTTGTTATTTATCACAATATCCACTGGAAGCTAATTTTATTTTGCTTTATAGCATTTTTTAATAGTTGTGAAGTGTTTTTCTTGCTCAGAAAGACAGCGAGATTTTTATTTTCTATTGTTAGGAAATACCACTCTCCTGCATCATTACATTATAATGGAAAAGTAATTTGCTTCCTCAGTAAGTGGAGCACTGCCTTCATTGATGGGAAGAGAAAAAAAAAGTGAATTAAGGCTCAAAGGAAGTATCAATGCATTGCACGTTGCAAGGGGAAGATAATATTTGTTCCCTGACATTGTGCAGGGCGTAGGGAAAGCTAATTGCGGTGTGATTTCTCTGATAAGACAGCATGCTGAAAACTCCTGGAAAGAAGACTAATTTTGGGGCATTAAAATTCTGATGTTACTATTAAAAATGTCATTTTGAGGTTTAATGGCAAGATTTTGCAATTTCCTTGTAGCACTGTGCTGTACAGCTGCTGGATCCTTTGGTATCAATGATGGCATTACATTAACACTGTGTAAATCACAACGTGACAGTGGCTGACAACACATGATAACCAATAATGATGGAACTTTATGGATTATTTCTCCCTGTTCCGCCTCAACTATTACCAGTTTTGACACCAGATGAGGCAACGTCTGCTGAGATTTTCCTTTTATGCTGTGTGAATTTTTCAAGGAACATTAAAATTTATGTCAGAGTTTAGACTGAAGTTGTAAGATCTCCGGTAGAAACATTCCTTAGTTTATTTAAGATAAAATGTCAGACTGGTTTGATCCGGAAGAGGCCTTAAAGCCCATCCAGTACCACCACTGCTGTGGGCAGGGACACCTTCCACTAGCCCAGGCTGCTCCAAGCCCCGTCCAACCTGGCCTTGGACACTTCCAGGGATCCAGGGGCAGCCAGAGCTTCTCTGGGCACCCTGTGCCAGGGCCTTGCCACCCTCACAGGGAAGAATTCTTTCCCAGTGTCCTATCTAAACCTACCCTCTGTCAATTTGAAGCCATTCCACCTCATCCTGTCACCACAAGCTCTTGGCTCAGCATGAAATTCTTTACAGAGCAATATGGCACATGTATAACTGACATCCCATAATAGGCTATGGTACAGCAATATTCCTGTAGGTACATGCCCATATTTCTTGGTTTAATCCAACCCCTCTTCTCTTAACAAATGTAATTTTAGACATAAAATGCCCATAGGTCGGAGCCTGAATGTAAGCTTGGGGGGAGGTTTAGCAAAAACTTGGTTTGTAGGGGCAGAGCAAAAAGAAAAAAAAAAGGAAAAAAACAGTGGCTCGCACCAAACCAGGCAAAAAACACCATGCAGCCATCAATGAGAGGCATGGCGAGTGTTTCCCCGATGCGGAGCCCAGACAAGATCAATTCCTCAGCAGCAACTCAGAGACACTGACTTTCTTCCAAGTCAGAGGGAAAGGAGAAGTGAGGTCACGTGAGGAAGAAGAAAACGTGGCGGCACCAAGGTCAGTGGGGGAAGGGAGAGGACGGAGGCGCTCCAAGCACCAGTGTTGCTGTAAAGTACCAAGAACGGAAAGAAGCGACACGATCTAAGTTCAGGAAGAAAGCAGTTCATTCTCTATTAATTAATTAAATTATCATTTTATAACAGGGCTCGCAAAGAGTGTGTTGAATG
>VZTI01001967.1:19215-37282 GCA_013397865.1 Struthidea cinerea
CACCGGAGCTGAGATTCTCGTGCAAGCCGCTGTGAGGACTCCAGTACAACAAACTGTTTCTCTTTAATTCATTGAAGTGCATGGGGGGTGCAGAGATCCATGCACAGCCCGTGAAAAGGAGCGCTCACGCCAGAGCGCATGGATGCTGAGAGGTTTTTAGAGACTGAAGAGGAGAGCCTTTGCTTTCGGGCTGGAACAGCTCACCCTTCAAAGACTAAAACCCCATGAACCATTATGACCCACGCTGGCAGCTGTGGGAAGACTGCGAGACCCGTGGGAGAGATTTTCCACTGCAGCAGATTTGGGCGGGCTGTTGTTTGTGAAGTTCGAAACCACGCTAGAGAAGTTCGCAGAGAACTTTCTCCTGTGGGAGGGATCCCACAGCACAGCAGAAGAAACTCTGTTCCGTAAACATAAAGAAAGACTCTTAAGAAATGAAACTGACCGAAACCCCATGCTTGTTTCCCTTGCACGGGTTGGTGGAAAGAGAAAAGTGTTCTGAAAGTTTGCTTTGGTTTCTCATTATTCTTTTTACTTTTAATTCTGTCAGTAATAAATCTTCTTTATACTGCTTAAGTTTGGACCTGTTTTGCCTTGAAGTTTTCCTTTTTCCTCAATAATCCTTATTTCACCTCATGAAAAGGAAGTTTTAGTTCCCCTCCTCTGCTCAGCTATAGCAGAGGCAAGTAAGTGAATAGTTTTTCGTGGTGCTTGGTGCCTAACCAGCATCAAACCGCCACAGCCTGAAACGGGAACATTCCTTAGATTTAAAATGCAGAAAAACAAGCCCAGTGATTTGTTTACAAGCGCCAATTATTCAGCAGTGCTGTAATTGGTGTAGGAAACGAAGAGAATCACATCAACCTGGGGCTTATAATTTTAAGGAAGTGAAGAGTTATCCTGAAAAGCATGGGAAACACTGCATTTATGGCAGGAAAAAGCAATGATCTTATTTAGTTTTCAGAGAGGTTAAGAAAGAAATAAGGTATGATGAGAAATTTGAAATATCAAATTCTAAAGAAACTCCAATTTTTTGCTGTATCTTAGGGATAACATTGAATGATGGGTAAAGGCAACGGCAAACACAGAAATCTTTTAATGCTCTTGTGAGGGAGGAAGTTTTGTCCAAAGTCAATACAGACAATATCTTTACAGGGTGACTAAATCCTCATACACTGAGATAGAATTCAGGCTGCCGTAGAAATCAAATAAATGCAAAACCAACTTCCATTCCTAATTTTCCATAATATTTTGCATAAAAAACTTGAAGATGTTCCTTATCAGAGATGCAGATTAGAACTGATTATAAAACTGTCATAATTTGTGTTTATCGAACTCTTACCGCTAAGAATCAAGATTACTCCATCCTGGTCTGGCTCATCTTCATTCCCTGTCCAAATCCCATGTGTTGGCTGAGACACTTAACAGGGTGCTCAGCATCCGATGACTCCTGGTCACTCCTGCCTGCTTACAAATTGTGGTTATGACATTCAAAATGCCCCCAAAATTGGCATTGGAAATGCTGTTGTTACACCTACATAAACCTAAGGTAGAGAATAAGTTGAGACCAAACCTGGCCAAGAGGGGTCTTGAGTCCTTGCAAAGTCAGTGCACAGCCCAAGTCCTGTTCTAGCAATAGCCACGCTGAATTTACTGAGCTACAGGGCTGGATATAATCCAGGTTTGACCTTCACAATTTAACTGTTATACAGAGTTCTGTCCAAAAAAAATTATCATTGAATGTCTTCATGACGAAAACCAGACAAATTTAACTCCTTCCCAAGTGTTAGTAGAAAATTTCTTTTTGTTAGGATTATGTACAGCATAATCTGGCCACTGTTGAGTAAAATCGTGTCTTTTATGCACACGTGGTGGCGGTTTCATTTCCCTCTTTCTGGCAGTGGAGCTGTGTGGGTGCCAAGTGTGGTTCAGCATCATTTGAAATCGAGGATTTGGGTGTCAATTAACATTTATAAACTTCAAACTAATGCCAATCTGTGACTCTAGACATTTGCTATCTCACTTTTCCTCGCTGGTGGTTGTTGAACACGTCGAGGGTTTTGCAATTCCATGAGTCAGGATTCAGTGCTGCCTTCTGGTCTCCTGGTACCAGAAAGTGTCTTAATATCTTCCTTTTTTTTTTCCCTTGTCACCTTTTCTTTCTCTCTCTCTTTAGGAATATCTCCTAATGTGTTTCCACTCTCTCTCCAAGAAATCTGTATGTTTGTGGAAGACATAAACATGAATAATACTTATAAAGATTGTTAGGAATAGGACAGCTTTTTCCACTGGGAAAAAAGTCTAATTTTAATACTAACTAGGTGTAGCAGAAAGGACTGTATTGACTGTACTGCTGTCATTACAGTTTCTTTTTATATATCTATGCACACATATTCTACCAGTTTTTGAAGTGTCTACACTGAAATGGGTTGAAATGTTGCTCAATTTTATAAATATTTAATTTGTAACTATATTTTGTTGGCTTTAACTACCAGCTTTTATTTGTTTTCTACATGGAAATTTCTCAGTCTAGGTTTTGATAATACAAATGGAGAGAGATCTGTAAAAATTCTCCTGTAAGCTATATTTCCTACTTGCACCAAAAATTTTCTAGGATTCTTAATTTTTCCTATCCATTAAAAAGTAACCCAGAGACAGCCTGTTACAGGATTTTCTATGTTCGTGCTATAATGTGAAAATCATTGGGAGGTTTCCATGAATTTTACTCAGCCTACTCTCTGTTCTTGTTTTCCAAATCCATCCTGATAGAAAGTGTTCCTTAGGACTTGAATATCTGTTTTTCTGGTTTGAACACGTCACACTCTGACCATGGGAGGTGAACTGTTCCCATTGTTCCCTACCATTTTCCATGGGCTTTTATGGCCATTCCCATAACCCGGTTCTTTACTCTCCAGCAGAATTCCTCTCTTACAGTCTCCCAAATCTTAGTGAATATAAGTCCCCAAAATATAAATTTTCCTTAGTTTTTTATTCTTAAAGTAACTTTATTTTACTATATTGCATTGAACAAACAATACATGAAGAGAGCAAAATTAGTTAAAAGTAATAAATTCTCAAGGGACTGGAATGGGGAAATATTGATTTTTTTTTTTTTTTTTAATGATTCGGAGAGAGATTGGTAGGGCTTGTACTTGCAGGTCATCCTTAAATGTCTATGAGAAAAGGCCATAATTAATACTAAATTCATTAATTTTCAGCCTAGGTCATTCGAGGGCCTGCTTTCTGTGCAGCCTAATTTGTGACACTGAACAGCTGTTTTGAACCTCAGCTTGTTATCTTCTTACTTTATCTTCCTCATGTTGATGAGGAAGACACGTATATCCTATTTAGGAACCAGTACCAAGACATTTGAGCCTACTTTCTGCTAATCTGAATGGAAAAAAAGATGGTTTTGAGGATCTATAAAAATCTGTTGCATTTGGCTAGAAAGAAAAGGATCAAAGACCAACATTATTGCTTTGGAGATATATATTTAATGCTTTAACAGATGTCATCAATCTGTTGCCTTTTAATGAGTTTCTCTCTGTGCTCCCCTGAATTAATTATCTCTTGTCATCAGCTTTATTCTTCTGGGCTGGATTTTCAGATTTTAAAAATATTTCTGTTTCAATGCATAATTATAAAATTGAGAGAGAACAATAACCCCAGGTTTTGAATTGGTGATAAACAGCCTTGAACTCGAAGCTGTATTTTTTTCATTTTGTTTTGAAGGACTCGGCTCTCAGAAATCCTGAACAAAGTATTCGCCCAGCAGAACAAGCACTGATGGCATTTTGCATGCATAATACCCAACCTGTATCCCTCTCTCAACTCCTCAATCATGCTTATTATCTAAAAGAAAAAGATCATTTATGTTGAAATTAAATGTTTCACCCTTCTTTGGGGGAAAGAAAAAGCAGAAAGAGGTTTGACGTGGAGGATTCGCTGGAAATAATCTACTTAATGTGCTTTGGCATTGTGCTGTTTTAGCTGCAAACTAGGTACCAAAGAATGTGTCCCAAAGGTTGGTGATGCCTTCAGACAGGATTCTTCAGGGTAGCTGCTCAAGTTTATTATGGTTCGAAAAGAGAAAAAAGTATGTAGAAATGATGGGGGAGTGGTGTTGAGTGGAATACAGCGCTGTTAATACACTGCAAAATTCTGCCACTCTTTCTGAAAGGATCACAGGAATTTTTAGGTTGGAAAAGGCCTTTAAGATCATTGACTCCAACCATTAACCCTTTGTTTACGGATAGAGATCAGAGAAGAGAAAGAAAAATTGGTTTTCCAACTGAGAAAATGTTCAATATGCAAAGGAAGAAGGATCTCAAGCAAAGATAGTTTGCAAATGCTACCGAGCAATTTACATTCAGCTTCATACATGTTCCTACTGCCCCATAGCAGCAGTCATGGGTTGCTGCCAGCGAGCAAACTTGACATTTTATAGAATTATCTGTAGACATCCCTGTGGTCTTAAAATAGATGAAATACTGTATTCAACCATTAGCTGCTCTTTCCTTAGCAAAATATGTACCCAGAGACTCAGTTCAGTCAAACACCAGACTCTCCTGAGTCTCTGTCTATATTTTGTACTTTTGTGTCAGCTTGTAGAGAGGCAAATATCAAAAAAATATCAAATATCAACGATGTCTTCCTTCAGTGTTTTCACTTGTTTAAAATAAGGAAAAAAAAAAAGAATAGAGCTGTTTACTTAAATGAAGGGTCTTGAAGTACCTCACAAAACGGGTCAGTAATGATGGTCCCAAGTGAATACTTTTTAAAGGTTTTCTGCTGTTCCTTGTCCAAGTCCACCTGAGAATTATGTTTATATCTGAGAATTAAATTTAGCTGTGTGCAGATAAAATGCCAAAACACATGAAGACAATTGTTTGTGTAGAAAAAAGGTGGAGCACATTTAGGAAAAATAGATTGCTTAAAAATAGAGAAAAAAAAAAGGCAGAATCTTCAGAAACAACTGGAAAATGAAGGCTGTGGAGTGGAAAATGGGGAAAAGAGAGCCCAGGATGCCAGGTGTTGAATGAATATTCAGAAGAATATGAGTATTAATTCTTTTACTTCAGATCTAAATCTGCAGTCAGCAGCTTTGGTGCTGCCATGTAACTCTGTTATTAACCTCATTTCTGGGTTGGCTTGGTCACTTGGTGACCTTGCAACACATGTTAAGAACTGTTTAACTCATTCTTAAATTGGGAACTTCAACGCTTTTTTCACTGTTGCTGCATTTGGAAAGGAGCTGTCCACCATGCATCACTTTTACCCACTTTTTAACCTCTTTTTATCCACTTTATTAGGTTTTTTCCTCCACTGATTCACCAGCAGGGCTGGTCACTTCCACAGCCAGCCCTCTCCAGCAGAAAGATTCCCTTCTGCTGCTCCTACAGATTCACTGGGTGGAACCAAAGGGCACTTTTGACTCGTGGACATGCCAGCTGTAAAAGTGATTATTCTCTTGAGCAAATGATTCTTCTCGTGGTGAATGGGGCTGGATTAGGCAATTGTACAACAACTCGCACACAATGTCCCCTCTTCTGCCTAGAAATGTAATGATATGCAGCAGCATAATGAGCTTACACTGAATTTTCAAACAGAATCCCTAATCATGAAAGCTCTTAAGTGCTCCTAATTGCAACTCTTCTTAAATGATGAGTGGTGTGTTGGCAAAAGGAGATTTGTGGAATTAGGCCAGCCTAATTCCAGATTCATTTCCAGTCTTGCAGAAGTGACACTTCAGGAAAACAAGTATGTTCTAAAAGCGTCACTGGGCAGCCTCATCTGCTCGTACAGATATCAGTGTCTGTATACTGATACTAAAAGGTGATGTAGGGTTTGTTGGTGACAAAATGCAGGAGAATTCCTCAGGAGGTTGGATTTGTGGGGCCTGCTTGAAAAATGTGGGTTCCATGAAAGTATCCAGGACATCACTTTCCTAGAGTCACAGAATCCCGGAATGGTTTGGGTTGGAAAGGACATTAAAGCCCAACCAGTGCCACCCCCTGCCATGGGCAGGGACACCTTCCACTAGACCAGGTTGCTCCAAGCCCCGTCCAGCCTGGACTTGGACACTTCCAGGGATGGGGAGTCCACAACCTCTCCCATTTTTCAAATCTATCACCTTTTTAAGGCTGTGTGAGACATGAAGAAGGTAAAAGAGATGTGGAAGGCAAAGGACATGTGGATATTTGGAATGCAGAGATATCTGTCTTATGAAGATATCTGGTGAGCAGCTTTCCAGCGTGAAAACAGAGACAGGAGACAAAGCAAGGAATAAATGACATTTACATGGACAAATAACAGGAGAACGATGGAGAAAATATCTGAGCTCTCCCTCAAATCCCTGATGGATGGGTAGTAGAGGGGACCTCTCAGCATCTTCATAAAATCCCAGAATCCCAGAATTATGTGGGTTGGAAGGACCTTAAAGCCCATCCAGTGCCACCCCCTGCCATGGGCAAGAACATCTTCCACCAGACCAGGTTGCTCCAGGCCGTGTCTTGGAGGGGGTTCACACAGACCTCTGCGGCTGGTAAGGAGGGGAAAACCAGAAGTATCACAGAAAGAGTGAACTTGCCATGGGATGTTGGATGGGATGGGGCAAAAAATTTTATGGGATGTGTTAAGGGATGGTGGGAAAGTGGAAAATATATTATGAGGTGTTTAGTGGAATGGCAAAAGGCAGCGAAGAAGGAATCAAGTGTGTGGTGCAGAAGAAAGGAATGTGAGCAGCTAGATAGGAGGGAGGACAAAAAGGATCAGTAGAATGAGAAAAGGTTGCTGGTCAGGAAGCAATTACAATTATTTTGCACTTCTACAGAAATTTAATTAGAGAGGAGTGTGGCCATTCGTTTTTCTCTGTATTTTTAATGAACTCATGCAACGTATGCAAGCAAAAAGTACATGTAATGAATGAGTAATACAGGAATGCTTGAGGAAGTGAGGAAAAAATTAGCTTATGGAAATGAAACCTTTAATAATGGAAAATCTTTTAAAAGCTTCTGTATACTGATATTAAAAATAAATATTTCAAAAACTGTCACTTAGAAATGATGTGAAGGACTACCGAGTTGCTTGCATTATTTTTAATACCACCAGTGGTAATTCTGCTCACACATTTACAAAATATCATTGCTCATGATGAAAATCATCCCTGGAGTTACACGGTCTTGTCAATGTGACTCATCACAAGATTTTGTGAAAGCCTCTTTTTGTTCTTCCTGTAAGTAACGCTCACCACAGGATTTTCAGTCCTCTGAGATGTGAGAAAAATCAATGAACAAGAAGTCTTGAAGGCATGGCCCAAGTAAAACTAAAGAATAGAAAAACAGTCAGAAATAATCCAACATACACTGTATGCGACTGGAAAAAATGGTATTGAAAAAATACTCTTAGGACTTTGCTGCATCTGGTTAATGCCTTTTACATAAAGAAAGCTTCTAAAACCAAATATAACACTGAACATAATCAAGCTTTTTTCTCCTCATTTCTTAAAAGAATTGGAATAGAAGATGCCTTCTCAGTAACTGACTGGGTCACCACATCAGATCCTACAGACCTCCCCCAAATTAACAGAACACTGTATATACTTCCAAAATGTGTTATGCGCTGAAAGGTTCTTTAAAAGCCTCCTCAAGGTGGTAAAAATCCTTTATTAAGCTCCAGTCTAAATATATTTAAAACTTATTAATGTACCTGTTTAACTGTGCCAGCATTTTGCTTATATATATATTCTTCATCTGTGATATTTCTCCTTTGAGAGGTTTATAGGGTCATCTTTGCTCCCAATCACACATTCCTGCTAGGAAAAGCCTACAAATTAAGCCATCTGCATCAGTAATTTGTGTTCATGTTCAGCTGATCCCTGAAAATTAGTAACCAGATTAGGATTCATACTGAGGATTATTAATTTCTGCCTTGTACAGCAGATCGTTGTTTCTGTCAGGAATTGCACACCAGGGGTGCAGTTAGGTTTCTTAGGGTCACACTTCCTTTGACACGGCCACTGATGGTGGTGGGGT
Source organism: Struthidea cinerea (assembly GCA_013397865.1). Classification (NCBI taxonomy): domain Eukaryota; kingdom Metazoa; phylum Chordata; class Aves; order Passeriformes; family Corcoracidae; genus Struthidea; species Struthidea cinerea. Next base: position 27,249 of record VZTI01001967.1, read on the forward strand.
CCACAACTCTGCTTTGTGCCCACTTTTCTCCGAGGAGCTGCAGTCGGGAATCCCTTACGTTGGTCCTGGAGTGTGGAACGAGCAGAGAAACGCTTCGTCCCACTCCCTTCCCTCCCACCTGCCTGGGCTGGCCCGGGCACAGCTGTGCAATATCCCAGGCATTCTCCGTACCCCCATCAGTGTCTGCAGCACAGGGGATGGGGATCCACCCACCTTGCATGCTCCTGGCAGCTGAGCCTCATCCATTCCTTATCAGTTTTACCCACCGGGACAGAAGGAACTACAACCAGCTCCATCCTTGCCTGCCTTTTGTCAGCTCTGCACAGACTTATCTCTGGTTTTGCCTGCATTGCATTCCAGCTTATGTATTTCCTTTGTCTGAAAATCTCAGCTTTCTGGTGGATTTATAATTACAGTTTTATGTAAAATAACCTCAAATCCTTAAATCCTTCGCTGAAATGTTGGTCAGCCTGTATGGAAAAACAGGGAGGTGGGTGAGCATGAAAACATTATAATTCAACATTTTACAGCGTTTTTTTTGGTGACGGTTTGCAAAACTGGATACAAATATAAGCTATGCTCTCAAGGTAAACACAGATCTCAGAGCACAGAGAGGTGAATTTCTAGGTCTGTTACCCGTCTGGTTTCTATTGCAGCTTAAAATCACCTGTGTAGTTTAAAACACAGAAAATAAGTTAGGAAATTACGGGGATGTCGCCTGCTAAAGGAAACCAATGATGCCATTGTAGCCTTTCCCTTTTCTTCCCCTCCAGAATGTCTGGAAGGTGAGTGAGGGAATGTTGGAGCAGCCTGACAGAGGTGCTGCCTGTCCATGTCCCCAGGTCCAGCCCAGAGTGTATTTGGAATTACCCATGTTGTACTTACACCCTGAACAGACTGTACTTACACACAGACAGGGACAAGGGACAGACAAAGGGACAACAGAGCCAGACACACAATTTTTGTTTTCCCTTCACAGGAAAGAAGAGTTGGACTGGAATTAATCAGTAAAACAAGGAAAATGAAAGTTGTTCTTACACATGAAACAACAAAGTGAAGCTTTCAGACAAGAGCTATGCTTGCCTGTGTGTAGGATCAGAACTAAATTAATAATGAAATTCATTAAAATTTGGGTAATAATTCAGAGCTCTCTTCGTTTGAAGGAGTGTTCAGGTGGCAACTCCAGCTTCCTTCAGCCGTTGCACAAGAAGGAGGAGAGGTTCTGGTCTGAATTCCATTGGTAATGTACCTCCCGTGGGGCTATTCCTGCCATGGATATAACCGCTGACTACATAATAATGTATTTCAGAACGTGGACTAAATATCTGCTGTGCTTAGTCTAATAAAATAATCCATTAATGTCCAGCTATACAAATTTAATTTACTGTAATAGGGGGGTTTGTTACTTGAAATCCCCTGGCCATTATCTTCACCTGAGAGGAATCAATCTCAGTTAAGCAGTTAGCACTTAAGATGAAATGAGAATGGGATTAATGGGTTTATACCATGTTATTTAAGAGCCATTGGCAAAAAAACCTACCCTCAGTCTATGTGTATAATACGACATTTCTCCTTTGCTCCTGCACTCCCTCAATACCTTTAAAATAATAGCAATAAACATAAACCTGGCAAGAGTGAGCAGAGATTTTTGAGCTGCCCAGGCCTTGCAGAGATGAGCTGTATGTTTATCTGCTCCCTTGTCTCTTCCACCCTGTGTGTTTCAGGGCTCCCCTTTGGAAGCAGTTTGTAAACACATCCTTTCCTATCTTTTAGGGTACAATCTGGCAAAAGGACATCAGTTAAGAAACTGGTAAAAACTGGAGTGAGAGCTACAACCTAGAGAAGCAGCCCAGGGCAGCTTTACCACCCTGGCTGTGCTAACAGGATGTAGTTAATGCTCTTGCAGCGCTTGGAAAAGGCAAAGTTGTAGCTAAAAGTGCCCAGATACCACTGAGCTGAGATCCTTTGTTAGATTTGGAAAAAAGTTTAATTCACAGAAGCCAATATTTTCCCTGCCCATGGGAAATAGATGATCTTTAGGGTCCCTTCCAGTCCAAACCAGTCTGTGATTCCATGAAATTCACTGTTTCTTACAACGAATCACCAATGAAAAGTCAGAAGTCTCTGCACTTGTATAAATCTAATGTTTTGATTGAGTTAATCCCATTGTTCCTTTTTCCCCTGCAGATAACTAGTTCATGATATTATGATTTTTTTTCATTATGACTTTGGAAAAGAAAAAAAATGAGGCGCATAAAGCAAAACGTGACAGAACTGCAAGCAGATATTCATTCCTACATCTCAGCTGTGAAAATTCCAGCTGAGCGTGATCATAAAGTCAAACACAGGAATTCCCAGCTGACTGTCAATGATGGGAATGGAAGCAGATAGATAACCTGCCAGTTCCTGCCTTTCACACAGGAGCTGAAGGAGCTATTCTGGCAATTCAGCCCTTGTTCTGGAGCTGGCGTCTCCAGCTGGGAGCTGAGGCAAGCAGAGGCACAGTCCCATGACACACAGGGAAGAAGAGCAGAGCACAAATGATGGCCAAGGCCAGGTTGGATGGGGCTTGGAGCACTCTGGGCTAGTGGAAGGTGTCCCTGCCCGTGGCAGGGGGTGGCACTAGCTGGGCTTTGAGGTCCCTCCCAACCCAAACCATGTGGGATTTACATACCAAAGCAGACTGTAGATGCAACGAGATTGGAAATACCGGATATTTTGCTTTAAAATCTGCTTCCCTGCTTTGGAAAGAAGCTTCTTGTGCCTGTTTACCAGGCTCTGTGCAGATATATCCTGGTATTACATTAATGCCTGCAAAGCCTTCACAAGTGTTTCTTCCAGAATGTTGACAGTCGAACAAGATACATGACCTGCTAATGGCTATCAGGATATACTGGGGTAAAGTATATGCCTGAGGGGAGTAATCTATTGTTTTATCAAAGACAGATTAAAAAGCAGGGCAGAATACATTTTCTCATAGCCTTAAGTACCCTTAAAACTACTCAGAAACTTTCAGTTGCCTGCCTTTTCCATTAAAAGCTTTTTTTCTGCGTTGCTTTTATTCACTGCTCCTTTATCCTCTGTGTGAGTTTCTCCTCCCTCACTGCTTTACCTTCAGAGTCCTTGAAAAGGCAGGAGCATTCTCCACACAGGGATCTGCATGCACATGTCAGCTGTTCTCGTCTCCATCCAACAACGTGAGCTGTTCTCATCTCCTTTCAGCCTTTTCTCTCTTTCTGCACAGAATCGTAAAAACTCTGAATGGTTTGGGTTGGAAGGGATTTTGGGGATCATCCTGTGCCACCCCCTGCCATGTGCAGGGACTCCTTCCACTAGCCCAGGTTGCTCCAAGCCCCATCCAGCCTGGCCTTGGGCACTTCCAGGGATCCAGGGGCAGCCACAGCTTCTCCAGGCACAGGTACTAAAAGGTCTGTTAGTAGAGCTGTTGCTTTTTCAGCTCCATGAATAACTTGGCTGCTGGGTGAATTTATCCCTGAAGAGGAGCAACATTTAGAGCTGTGTCCCCACTTCAGTAAACCCTCAGGGATTGCTGGTGGTTAACAAGATGGATGTATCCCTGGACGTACAGAATCATGGAATCCCTGAGGTTGGAAAAGACCTCCAAGACCATCAAGTCCAACATTCAGTGCTGCCCTGGTGAAATGTGTGGCTGTACACAATGTTCTTGTAAGGCTGGTCAGCATTTCCTGTATTGGAAAGAGCCTGTGCTGCATTCAGGGACTGAAAAGGAAAAGGAAACGTTGCCACTGCAGCCCAGGAATATTGGTTAAGCTCAAACAGGACATTGCAGTGCACACACACACCCCAGCAATTCCATCACATCAGGGAAAACAGCAGAAACTTTAAAAATGGTCCTTCAGCTTCCCCTTCCTTCCTTGTTTCACCAAGCCCCATGTGGTTCCAGGCTTTGTCTGTGCAGTAGAGCTGCCATATTACACCACAAATGGCTCCTCATCTGACATTAAAATCCACTGGCAGGCTCTTCCTCTCTCATTTCCTTTCCATCTCTTGCTTTGTCTCTCTGTCTCTCTGTCTCTTTGTAATTAGCAGACATGATATTAAAGCTGTGGTGTGAAGTTTATGTGGACTCCAGCACAGCCAGCGTGATGTGCTCATGATCACTGATTCCTGTCTCACGCAGACACAGAGAGTGGGATTTACTGAAGAACAGCTTTTTGATTACAAAAGAGGTTCTGTGGCAACATTAAGTATCACAGCACAGACCAGGAGGAAAGCTGGATTATGATGCAGACGAGTCTGAAATATCATAGCTCAGAGTAAGCATTTGCCGGCTAAAATTTTTTTGGAGCTCTGTTATTACAGACTCGTCTTGGATGCAGAAGTCCCTGAGGTCCCCTTTGCCATCTGAATGAGACCATTTTCCTGAGCTGATGGCTTTGGTCACAGCCAGGATGTAAAGTAGAGCTTTGCCTTTGAGAAAAAGAAATTATTTATGTCTGTTTGTAGTTGTTAGGTTTTGGAGTAGGTTTTTTTTTTATTTATTTGTTTGCTTGAGGGTTTTTTTCATATTTTATTTTAAGAAAATAAAGTAGGCAGAAGTACCTAAAAAAAGTTAAAGCAGATACCAATATTTTGGTTCTTGGTGAATGAATTGACTCTGTTAGATCTCATTATGGGGGGGACTTTGGGAAGAAGAAAATGAAGCCATTAAAGGAGCTGATTCTGATAATGTGTTGCTTTATGGGTGGCTGTATTATTCCTCTATTGCTTGGAGGTGTTTTTGAGGCAACGCTCCATTTCACAGTCTATTTTTAGTGTAAAGAAAGGGAAGGACTCGGCTCCCAGCAATCATTACTTCTTTTTATATTAGCTCACATTTCTGTTTGCAGAATATGCTGAATCCAAACAAATAAAAAGATGATACTTAAGTAAGGCTTTGCTCTATTTAAGCCAAGCTTATATGCTCTAACAGAGTTTGAAGTTTTATGCCACAGTTTATTGCAGTGGTGCCATTTGGGCTGTTAAAGTTATTTCAACATTTTCATTACCAAGACTGTTATCTGAAACTGCCAACTCAACCAAAAAAGCCTTCACAGAAATACCCACTGTTTTGAGAGGCAACAGTTTCTCTAATTTCGCCCAGCTCAACGCTGCTTTTTTGCTAAAATGGAATCACAATCTAAGTATTCAGAAGATATAAAAAAAAAAAGAAATGGAATTTAGCAATTTCTGAATTTTATGCCTCTATTATTGAGCTTATATGATGTTTTTTCTTTCTGTAGTGCAAATATCCATGAAATGGGTGAAGGCCATCTGAGGAATGCATAGCAGCCATGGGGATTTTTATTTATTTATCTGGGTTCTATTTATTTAGGAAGTAATAGCACCACTTAAAGGGAAGTTTTTGATAGATCACAACCGTGTGTGGGCAACATCATTATAGCGGGGTGGGAGGCAGGGCTCTGGTACATGTATTTGGGGGGATCTGTAATCTCTTTTAGATTTCATACTGACTTTGGGTCACATTGCCTTTTGGTCCTTTCTTAGGAGAGAAAGGATATGGGAAATGCGGAATCTTCATTTTCGTATCACATTTCATTTGGATGGCAGGAGGCACCATCCCTACACTCACCATCACCTTCAGAGAAGGAAATGTGGCATAAGAGCCAGAAAGTTGCTGCAAAACACTCAAAAAATTTTTAAAAAACTAGAATAAAAATACGGGCAACCAGAACAGTCAGGAAACCAAGCAGATGAGCTGTTGCATGACAGCAGAGCAAATATTATGCTTAAAATGTTGAAGTCAGAGGCCTCGGCCCCTTGAAGATGAAAGGATATGAATAAAACTCCCACCTGAGGCACAATTGTGGACAGGGGGTGAAAGGACTCCCTGGGGGACTCATATCCTATGACATGTCAAAACTGTTGTTGATTCAAATATTTCAGCCAGAAATTCAAAAAAAAATCAAAGAAAAGAGAGTTGGAATCTTCTCTGCCAGTTTTAAACATATGATGGCTGAGTTTGCCCTTTTAAAAATAGCTTAGTTGTAATACTAAAGGTGAATTAAAGTAAGAAACACATACAGCTGCCTCACAAACAGCAGTGGGCTTAGACCAGATCTGATTCTTTTCTTGGACAAAATTAGCATCTTAAATCCAGTGTCTGTATCGTATAGTTTCAATTTCTCTTTTCACTGCGTTTTCATTTTTTTCAACGGCCTGTTCTACAGGATCTAATTGAAGGGCTTTGCAATAAAAAACTACTACTTAATTCATTGCAATGTCCAGATGCATCTGTTTGGATTAGCTGTGCCCTGGAAGACATAAGGAATGTGAGGAGTTGATAATCCGTCTTTGTTACAAATACCTGCAGCAAGCGGCTGGAGCTACGCCAGTATCTGGCTACGCAAACTGCAGTGGTGCTTGAAGTGCATTTAGTGCTCTTTTATTTCTGGCTGACAAGGCCTGGAACAAAATTCAGGGAGCGTGTTTCAGTCCCTGGATGAATCTTTGAGTTACTGCAGCAATAGTCACGGGCAGTTTTCTTGAACTGGAGCAACAAAATAATGGCTGAAGCAGTAAGGAGCTGTTCACCAGGTACTGAGTGGGACCGAGGCCTTCCCTCTGGAATATCCCGCTGCATCTCAGCCCTTGCACTCCCACAAGCCATTCCTTGTTCGTTCCAGCACTTTCTCTGAAGGCTGACCCCAGTGGGGAATGCAGAGGAAAAGGTGTCCCGGGATTTGTAAATGGATTGGCAGAGTTCTGCTCCTCATCCAGGAGGAAATAGGTACCACTGGAAGCCCTGCTACCCCATTCCTGGATTCATGTCCCCACGTTTCCGTGGAAGAGAGAACTTCAAAAGAAGTTATGGACACACAGGTAGATCAGGCCATGGTCCCCATCATATACAGATGTTTCTTTGCTGGGTTTTAGGTAGGTTTGGAGGCAGACAGGCAGGGTGAGATGTTCCAAACACAAGTTTGGAAAAATTCCCCTCCTAGAATGCCCATTAAATCTGAGCAGAAATCAGGCCCTTTCTTCTGCACTGAAGGAAACAAAATTCCTTTGCATAGCATTTTGTTGTGTGTGTTTTCCTCTGCTTATGGAAGAGGACTGTGTTAAATCCAATTTCTACTTGAAAAGAAGGTTAAGAGATATAAAATAAAAATCACAGGGAATGAAAAAGGCCTTGAACTATCAGTTCAGTTGGTCAGGGCAGGTTGGGGGTTTGGTCCCCATGTAGGCCATTCACTGAAGACTTGATGATTCTTACTGGTCCCTTCCAACTCAAAATATTCTGTAATTCTGTGAATAAAAATCTCTTTTCAGTTGTCTTGAGGTAACCCCAAGTATTTTTACTGCACATATCTAAGATATTTATTTATGGAAACATTAAACATCCTGCCAAGAATGAAATGCTGGCACTGTTAGTTCAGCCCTGAGTTGCGAGCACCATGTTCAAGGCAGGCATTTGCACCTCCACGAGTCCTTTCTGAAATAAATACTCAGATACTTTTAAAAGGACATTTGTTTAAGTTCATTATCCCCATTTCCTTTTACTGCATTCTAAATAACTTTAACTCTCTGGCAAATTATGTAACCAGAACTTTAGGTTCACTGAACTAAGACTAAATTAAATTCAAGGAATAAATTTAAGCGTAGGAGACAGGAATACTGAAGCTTTGGGATTAAAGACATAACAAGACAGTAAAAGTTTCATGAAAGAAATCAGAGACGAGACATGAGTTCACAATTATCAGGTTTGAAGATCTTGAAGAAAGTCTTGTGCGATCCAGGCTTACTTGGGTTTTATTCCTTGTGACATAACAAAATCAGTTATTATTTAATTTCCTGCAGCTACACAGTAGTCTGCAATAGGTCTGGGCCTTCCTGAGGAGTCTGAGCAGGACACACCAGCGTGCTGATGTCATCTTGGATTTTATGCTGGAGACTACACTTGCGCATTCCTCTTCTATATCCAGATGGGTGATGCCATTTTTCATTGCGTTTACTTTCCTTTTTGGAGTCTGAAGTGAGAGAAAAAGCTGCTGTGATACAAACGTTACCAAAGAGATCTAAGTTGTAACGAGACCTTAAAGTAAATTTTCGTAACAGAGAACAAATCCAATTTTATTGGATTTTTCTGCATGTTGACCTCAGAAACTTTCTCTATGTTACTGCAGTCCATTTAAATTCTCAAGGAAAGTGTTTTACCAATAATTGATCATATCATTCCAGTGAAATTCTATTCTCTTAAGTAAATCCCACACAAGTCAAGGAGAGAGGTTACTGCTGGGCAGGTGGAAACGTGCCAGAAACACAGAACAACAGAATTATATCAAAAGTCAAACCAGGTGGAATGAATTGGCAGTATCAGTAGGAGCAACTGTGTCAATTGTGTGTTTAGGAGTCAAGCAACAACCATTCCATATTTCAGCATCTCGTTAATACAGATGGTGGAGGAAACACAGCTAACAGGGATTTTTGCAAACGTTTCAGAGTATTGTCGCATTCAAATTACTGTAATGTAATTTGAAATTTTGCTTTGTATTAGCTGAAGTACCTCAGAGAATGCTCTGAAATCACCTTAGATCAATACAAAAGTGTGACTGTTGTACTAATGCTTCCCTATCTCAATTACGAAAGAGTTCTGATAAGAAAAATGGTGCCCAGTATTTAATTGAGATAACCACGTTTCATGGCCGTTATGTTTTTATTCAAAACTTAGTTCTGTTTTTGCCCCTTTGGGGATGGAAAAAAATCGTCATTTCGAGTTTAATTTGCTTTTAACACCGTAATATTCAATATTGACAATAGCTCTGAGCCGTAAAACCATTACTGTACATTTCTCATTCTGTGGGAGATGATAGCTGAGCATTAAACAGAGAACTTTTCAAAGTTCTGATGGCAGTAGAAACTAATGCAGACTCAGAAGGAAAAGTATCCTAGGTATTAAATTCTGCTGTGGCACAACGTTGCTTTTCATTAATCAATCAATCAATCAATCAATCAGTCATCCTATTTAATAAGAACACCTGTTTAATACAAAAGAAAAATATAAACATTCACAGAGGGCATTTAAAACATTTATGTGTCATAAAACCTTAAACCTTTTAAGAATAAAAATCAATTTCTCTTAGTGTTTCCTGCTTTTGATGTCTCACTGCAGGAAAAAGAAGAGCTCAGGAAACCATTTTGTCGAGCCCTGAGTTCAGCCTGGTGGCAATATTTGTCCATCCCAGATCAAACAGAACCAGAAACCCCACCTAAGGGGTCAGAAAAAGTACTAAAGAGAGCATCCTGCTGGAATGGTGTTCCCAGGGGAGTGCGGGAATAGTTTGGGAATGGGAAGGGAGAGGGACAGAGCTGAGCACGAGGAAGAAAAGCAAAGTGCAGGTGCTGGGGAAATGCTGTCCGTGCTTTTCACTGCTGTATAGGCTCCTTCCTGCTTGCAAAGACCTCCTTCAGACCATTCCTTTGGAAGGCTGAATTAGAGGCCAGACGGACTCAAAGCCCACACTGAGACTTTGTTACCTCTGTTTGCTTTGGCTACATTTCTCTTGAATTAGCAGGTTTGAAATTAACCTGGAGCAAACTGGGGGTCGTGAAGTTCTGGGATCAAATTGGTGCTATTTGCTATTGACAAATAATGGTTGTTCTCACATGGTGCCACTGCCTGATTAATTTATATCTCTCTTTTCTTTCTTTCTTTCTTTCTTTCTTTCTTTCTTTCTTTCTTTCTTTCTTTCTTTCTTTCTTTCTTTCTTTCTTTCTTTCTTTCTTTCTTTCTTTCTTTCTTTCTTTCTCTTTCTTTCTTTCTTTCTTTCTTTCTTTCTTTCTTTCTTTCTTTCTTTCTTTCTTTCTTTCTTTCTTTCTTTCTCTTTCTCTCTTTCTCTCTTTCTCTCTTTCTCTCTTTCTCTCTTTCTCTTTCTCTCTTTCTCTCTCTCTCTTTCTTTCTTTCTTTCTTTCTTTCTTTCTTTCTTTCTTTCTTTCTTTCTTTCTTTCTCTCTCTCTCTCTTTCTCTCTTTCTCTCTTTCTCTCTTTCTTTC
>VZTI01001967.1:37334-50747 GCA_013397865.1 Struthidea cinerea
CCTGCCTTCCTTCCTTCCTTCCTTCCTTCCATCCTTCCTTCCTTCCTTCCTTCCTTTCTTCCTTCTCTTCTCACAGGAGGAAATTTAGTGGCAGGTTGGAGGCCCCATTTCTGCTTGCTTTTCACTTGTTAAATGTCATCCCTACAGACCCCTGGCACCTTTGCCTGGACAGGAGATCTGAAAGGAATTACATGTGAAACTCAAAGGTAAGAGTTTGTTTTAACATTCTTCACACTCCCATGTTCTGTGCAATATGGAGTAATTTCTGTCATGGAGCATGAATTTCTGGTCGGATCAAACAAGGAAAGATGTGCCTAAACCCAGAGATTTGTGTTGTATTTTTAAGTCTACGAATGGTGACTAAGAAAAATAAAGCAGTAAACTTAGAATCGCTCCATGTGAAATCCATTTCTCCTATGGGAAATGTTTTCTTGCTTTGTTTCTTTGGCTTTTTCTTAGAAAGAAAAACCTGCCCAGTTTTTGAGGTCCCCTTTAGGAACCCTTTTGATTTTAGCTCTTTCTAGACCAAACTTTTGCTTCCCAACTCCTACTTTGCCTTCAATAGCAGTTTTAATACTGCATATCAGTACTGGCAGGTCTTTGATTGGATTTTCTGTGTGTGAGTGTGTGAGACTCCACTGTAAAGAGTGGATTACTGTAAAGACTTTATGTAGATGATAATTATGTAGAAGAAAGTAGGAAATTGAGTCTGAATTTATTTCTAAATATCACTAAATCACTGGGGACTGGCCTTAATTTGGATAAGTGCCTGTAGAGACAATTGATAATATTTAAATAATATATTCTGATATCACACTTTAAATTTATTTAATTTATTTAGAATAAATGTATAATATCCCCATACCTTTTCAAATGTGCTATCACACCATTGCTGTGTTTGGAAACCTGTCTGGTCACCAAGTCTGCCTGCCACTGAATCCACCTCAGCCACGGTTATTTGTTTCCTTTGAAGCTGTTATTTTACTATTTCAAAGGAATGATGAAAAAGAAAACACTACAGTAATCCATTGATTGATCCATAGGCTCAAAAATGCTGTCTGAACTTGGATTTGAGGCTTTTTCAACTATGCTTGAGTAAGTCTATAACGGCATAAGACTGAATGTAGAAGAAAGCAAGAAACTTTATGAGTTAAACATTTGCTACTGGTGTTACTCAGGTGCTAAATCCAGACACTTTTCTTGCTTATCCATTAATCATGATTAATTATAAAAGAAGTAAAATAGGGAATATGAGTGTCCAGATGTTTATAAGCTCTCCAAGGGATTTTTGAATTCCATCTTATCCGAGTGTTGAACCAAGTCTAGATGCAGAGCATCTCATTTTGTTCTGGTGCCCTCGCTGTTCTTAAAAGTGGTGTGGGTCACCTGGCTGGGGCTTTGTCTGTGGCGGTGTCAGGAGACCACTGGAGACAGTTTGTTGCTTGGTCCTTGTTCAGGGAAGCAAAGAGATAATTCATTATCGTCACCCGAGCTGTGATTAATTACTGCTGACTTTCAGGGATGCTGAATGCTTGCCCTAGCTAATGGATCGGGATATAATAATGAAATGATTTTAACAGTCGCTGTAGGAATGCTTCCACGAAGCTCTGGAGGGAAATCTGTGTGCCTCTGGTTACCAGTTCAGTCCAGAGCATTTCTGAGCTTCCCAACATCCTGGATCCACAGAGGGATGGGGGCTGTGTTCACTCACGTGCTGGGTTCCTGCCTCAAAACTGCCAAGTGTGTGCTGATCTTATTAACATGAGAATGAACAAATAACAAACCCATCCTCAGCACCATGGCTGGAGGTGGCACTGCAAGTTTTCCATCCTAAATTAAGATTGATGGAATTTCCTGTCTGTCTTCATTCCCTGTTCCAGCCATTTGGGTGGTCACTGATCAGCATTTCAGAGAGGCCCAGAAAGCTCAGTAGGATACTGATGTGTCTGTGGGAAGGAAATGTTACCAAGGAATACAGAGAGGAGGAGTCAAACACGAAATTACAGAAGTGTGCTCAGGTCATTCATCCCTGAATCCCTGCTCTTGGAGGGTCCTGTGTTGGCTTATCTTGGATGGAAGGCGGGTTGTCTTCCCAATGCTCCAGGTCCTGGTGTATTTAAAGGCCTGTGTGAGGTAACGTGGGTTTGGCTGTGCTCGCAGTACGATGTCAGTAATTCAACATCACTCCATTCATTTATGGAAGCTGATTCTAACCTCAAGCTTCAGACCTTTCATGGTCCAGTGTTGCATTAATGGTTGGGCTCAGTGATTGTTTTCAGCCCTAATGATTCTCTGACAACCTGGTAACCAGAGGAATAAAAGGGTTTTTACGCACTGTTTTTCTTTCCTTCCAGACAGGGTGGAAAATCCACCCACCATTATTTCCCCCTAACACAAATTGTCTTTTAAATATTTGAAATTTTCCATCCCCACTGTCTACGTTTCATTTGGGCCACTCAGCATGGATGGACTTGAGCTCCTGCAAACTAGATTCCAGGGAGAAGTTATAAGTGCACTTTTAATTAGGCAGATTGCTAATTAGAAGCAGTCATGGGTAGAATTTGCACCCTGGTAATGGATTACATCAATTAGAATGAAAGGGAAGCTATTTGTTTTCAACCACCATGTCTTAAAATTATTTTTAATAATCACTGATCTTCTACTTATGTCATGTACTGCGTGTGTGCATCATCCAACATTTATTAATAAAATTAACATTTCAAACAATGGAGAAAGGCTCTGTGAGGGTCTGGTAGAAGGAAATTTAAGAATTAGGAATACTTTAAAACCAAGAATGCAATGAAGGCTCAACCCGCCAGGCTGAAGGCGTCCAACACCCAGTGGCTTCAGTGCAGGTTTCCAGAGAGGCAGGAATATTGTACCAGGCTAACAAGGATGTGGAAGAAAGCAGGAGTGTTTTATCCATGAACCACTTCACAGAATCACAGAATGGTTTGGGTTGGAAGGGACCTTAAAGATTATCCAGTTCAGGAGTGTTTTGTCCATGAACCATTTCACAGAATCACAGAATGGTTTGGGTTGGAAGGGACATTAAAGATGATCCAGTTCCAGCCTCCCTGAGTTGTTGTTCCACTGTTTATTGGTTGGTTTTCTGCGAAGGTTTCTGCGTGTAGGGAATATAAAAGTGCGTCTCGGAATTTCCCATCCTTGCAAAAAAAGCTGTTATCAACACTTACAGCCACAAAAATGTGCAAGTGTTTCAGCTGGAGCTGAACTGGGAATAATGTAAAACCACAGGTGCCTGAACTATGGATCACAGATTAGAAAGACCATGTGTGGCAGAAAAAGAAACTTTCAGACTGTCATTGTCACTTACAAAGTGATGCATATTTTACACAAAGAACAGAAAATCTGTAAATACTCTGTGAAACTCTTTTTTTTCTTTTGTGAACACAGAGGGAGATAAAGATTATATCATGTTCTTTTATTGAAACACTGCCAGTTGCTCCTTCTATTGCAGATTTTTCTTAATTGTTACTGGAGAGCAGCTTCCAGTGCTGATGATCAACTTCATTAAAAATGTCTTTTAGAACCGGTTTTTATTAGGTATTCTGCGCTGCTGCGAGTTATAAATGTGTCTACATTCCTAGTTCTGCCAGGAAATTATTATATATATTCCGTTCATATGCCTTTGAGGTCTAAGGAAAGATTTCTGGCAACTTCCCTGAGTTTTTTCCAGTTTTACAAGGATAGGAGATGTGGATGCTGACAGACGGTATTTTTTTTTTCAGCTATTGATACTCCCCATTGAATTACTGTAATTTCTTCAGTGCAAATGATGGATTTGTTCCTCTGAAGAGAAATTGTTGGAATGCTTGAATAGTGGAGTGAAAAACTAGATTTTATGTAAATATATATGGATGGAACACAAAGGTAAAGCAACCTGAATATTGCCATCCTAATATTCACCATTCAAAGTTACTGCCATTATTCAAAAGTCAAGGGTGTAAAACTCCATTCCAACTGAAGCAATCTTGCCATTTCATTCTTGATTTAGAAAATCCAGTGTCCAGAAGTGTCACTCTTTTGTGACAGCACATAAAGACCCTACTTGCAGTAGACAGGTGCTAAATGAGACTTGAAATACTTTGGCAGCATATTACCAGGATTTTTCTATCATTCAACAGAGAGGGGAAAAAAGCATTAAAGCAAATTTCATCCTTCTGACTGAAAAGAAATTACAAAACACATTATTCATCCTGCAAATTATCAGCCTGTGGAACAAACTCCTCCAGCAGGGCCACGTGAGTTTTTTACACAGTCGGGTTTGCATTTATTTAGAGGCTGTTTCCTTCAAATAGGAATTCACTGTGCTGGGCACTGCAGAAGGACACAACAGAAAGGTGTTCTGTTCTCTGAACAACCACATTGTATTGACCATACTCGAGGTGGAGTTTCACTCCCTCTCTCCTCTTTGCTCCCTGATTTTTGCAGTTTCTGCCTGTTGCCTGCAGATTCTTTATGTTCCTGGTTAAAGGTGAAGAAAGAATTTGAGATTATGAAATCACAGAGTTTATTTCTGTCCAGCTGGCCTAAATAATTTTCACTACATTTACGGTGGTCAAGTCTAAATAAGTGTAATTCATCAGAGCAGGGAAAAGAGAGTCCACAATCGCCAGGTAACTTATTCCTTGCTAGTGACCCTCTCTAATATAAAGAACTGTGGGCTTCTTCTTGTTTGTTTTTCTTAATGTCTCATTTGTACCTTTCTCATTCCGGATTTCTTTTTGTTCTGGCTATGTGCATATGGAAAAATGAATTCTTCTCCCTCCAGCAAATGTAGCTGAGGAGTCTTAAAAATCATCCCAGCCATTTCCCTAAATTTCACATTTTCTGCAGTCGTTTCTCTCGAGTCGTGGTTTACAGACCTGTGACCATTATTGTTGTCCTCGGCTGTATTTTCTCCAGTTTTTCCACGGTTGTTCAGCTGTGGATTTGTGCTGCTGAGTGGAGACAAGCTGCTTCATGGGCACTCAGAATTCATCTTTATATTTCCAGTACGGCGTCTGCCTTTCCATGACCATGACATTATCGTCTCCTGTTCGGATTGGGAATGATTCATGTCAGCTTGGACTGACAATAAACCCACAGAGCCATTAAGAACAAATAAGGAAAAGAAGCCCAGAGAAGCCTGTATAAATCTGTTCCACATCCTAATTTTTCCTTTTATCCAATTTTTGAGCAAGGGCACATCGTAATGGAGTGATATAAATACTCCCATTACCCGAAGATCCCTTCCTTAAGAACTGGCTTCAGTCAGCTGCTCCCATTCTGCACTCGTGGTGTCAATTTTTTCTAAGTATCTTTAAACACAAATCAGGGATTCTTTTCTGTTTTTCTCATGTTTATTGTCTTTTTTCACTGCCTGGTGTCACTTGGATGTGCTCATGCTCCACTACTGGCTCCTGTTTATTTTTGCAAAGGGAATGGACAGGAGTACTTGGAACCCAACTGTGTTGGGGTAATTTTGTGATATTCTTAATATTGTGCCAAGGCCAAGAAACACCTTCAAGACAGTTGGTTACTTTAATCTTCCAAAGAAGCGTTTGGGGACTTTCAGAATTTCTGTGGAGAAGAAAGGAAATGTCCCAATTTTTATCCACCTAATTGGTTGATGGACAACATGAGTGACTGGCAGTGAGATCTGGCGTCCTTTCATTCCCACAGAATCACAGAATCATTAAAGGTGGAAAAAACCTCCAAGTCTGCCAAGTCCAGGCTTATTAAAAGCTGTTGATATTTAAGAAAGCTTCTAAGAGCTTTGGATGCCTTGTTGTAATCTCCAATAGTAAATGTTATAGTCACACTTTCATGAATTTCCCACCGCGCCTGGATTATGTGAGAGTTTCTGTAGCTTCAAAAAGTAACTCAATTCCTCCCAAAAGATGTTGTTTTCATTTCCTCAAAAACGTTGTTTCCACTTCTTCAAAAAGGAAAAGAACCCAGCTACTGCACTGCCAGCCTTCAGAGCTAATTGCCACGTGTGTATAAATTCTGAGTCCAGAATCTTTCTCTCCAGTGTTGCTGTTAGAACAGTAAATACCTCAGCAGTGTCATTAAGCACTGATTTTCTAATAGCTGTCTGCTAAACATTGGCAATGTAAAACTAGAAAATTACCATTAATCATTCTTAAAGTGCTAAGAATACATTAATAAATTAGTTCTGTTTGATTTTTAAAAGCTGTATTTACTCCTAGGATACCAAACAGGCAAAGAAATGTTGGACTGGGGAACAAGAGCCAATTCTATTTAATCCTAGGTTGCTCACATGATTACTGTAAGTTAGAAGGTAATTTCTCATTTTAACAGCCTGCTTCCAGCCCTGTCAGTGTCCTTTGGCTCTTACAGGTTAGGCTTCAGGTCTGTGCTTAGATGGTGCTTTTAAATTCTGAAATTAAATGACAGAAAATACATCAGAGTAAGACCCACCTGAATTGCACATTTTGCAGATGACTTGGGCTTGGCATTGTCTATAGTTTCAGTGTTTTGGCTTTACTTGAGAAATGTGATTTAATATTCTTTGTTCTATCTTTCACTCTGATTCAGGCCTAAACAGAGATGAGGATCAGGAATTCATGCCTGCCCTGCTTCTGCTTTTTTACGCAGATGAAGGAATGGTGAAGTCCCAAATTCTGGTTCATCCCAATCAGATTTTGCTCCAGTTGTGCTGACAGAAGTCGATGTTGTCTCCTGCAGCCCACTTGCCAGGCCATGCGTAGTCCAGTGGTGGTGAAGGGCTGGGAAGAGCTTTACTCCACTTTTGTTCTGAGAGGAATTACAGAGTGCTCCTGGATTCCTACCACAGCGGAGCAGCAGCAGAATGTGAATAACAATGTTTCTGACCCAGACGGGTGTTTTTTTGCCACAGTCTAGGCTGGCTGTGCAGAATTACAGAGCTCTCCTGAGAAAGTATTCACGCCAGAGTGTTTGACAAGGCACTATGCAGGAAACCACTTCTTAGACATCCGAAGACATGATAAAATGTGCATTGATTTAACTGGCAATTGTCTAGAATAGAAATGTCACAGTACAGTAGTCCCAATTTGATGTACTTTTACATGTGCAGTACGGAGAGAACACTCCAGCCTGTGATAGATAGAACAATTTCATGCCATGCCCAGGAGTGCCTGACTCATTGGTCTGAGCAGCTCCTCTGCATCAGTCCTTGTGCTTGTTTAATGTGAACAGTGCCATTGAGAGGGTGCTCTGTTAACGGGAATCCCACTGCTTTTCCTTTATGCCTCCTCCTTGCCAGGGCAAAAATATCTGACCTGGCAGAGAAGGAAATGTGCAGTTCAAGCGTTCAGGGGCACAGAGCTGGGGCTGTGCCCTGGTCCCCACACCGAGACACGCTGGGAGGGGAAATGCTTGGTCTGAACAGCTGCTTTGGATGTTCCTAAACTGTCATTCACCATGGGTATGGGTTCCTGTCACACCCTCTTCTTCTGGAAAACCAGGAACAGGGCCAGCCCCTTCCCGATTCACATACAACAGACACCAGCTTCCAGTGGTGCTGCCTCGCCCGTGGAGATCCAGGGCTGTTGTGGTTTGAGGACAAGGCTTGGAATGCATCTCTGAAACACTTCCTGCTGCGTAACCACCCAGAGAAAGGAAAAGCTGGAAGTGCAACTCTCTCACCTCTCATTCCCATGGTCCGAAGAATACATGAAAGTATAGCTCGTGTGCATGTTTGATAATCTGTAATTAATTTAAGTGAGCCAAGAGCAAGCCAGGAAATGTCTGTCACCCCTCCCAGCTCCTTGCTTTCTTTGTTCCTTCGCTGACTTTCCTCATTTGCTACCAGATCCTCCTGGAAGAGGAGGCACATTTCTTCTCCTTACAGTAAATGTCAGAAGGATGCTATGTGGAAGAGCAAATAGGTCAGATCCCTGACAGTTTGACTGCTAATCAATACAGTAAGAGTTTGGAGGAATTTAATGAGTATTCTGTATTATTTTGTATGCACGTGTTCAGCATGACTTTCAAAATCCTTCTTTCTCCCACCTGGGAGCTGTTAAAGTACAGGTCACCAGTGCTTTAACACTGATTTTATCACAATTTGAAAAGTAATCCTGATGAATGATTTCGTCATTGGTGTCACCATTAAACATAAGAAGTTTGATGTGGATAAATTTTATTGAAGGATTTGGCTTTTTAAAGAAGATCAGAGCTGGCTGGACACATAACCCATAATTAGAGATAAGTTCCAACACTATTTATGGGAAGGGGCAAGGCTTTAATGGCTCAAGGAAATTAATTTATCAAAAAATGCTCCTGGTCAGAGTAGGTGAGGTAGGATTAATCTTTCATGTCCTGGAGTCTTTTTCCTGCATTGTTTCATTTATAACAGAGACAGAAATCTTAAGGAAATAAGAAAAAAACAGTATTCAACATCACATTCCAAATTTATCAAAGCCAAAAACATCAAGCTAGGCACGGAGTTTGATTTGATGAGTGAATTTACAAATTTGTTTCACAACAGCAAAAGTTGGCATTTTGGGCTTTCTGGTGGCTGATTTTCCACATCTGTAATTTCTTGTTTCCATTCAGAAGGAATAGATTCTTTGTGCGTGTCCTGATCCTTCCTCATCTCTGATCAGCTGGAGAAGGAGATCTCTGCCCAGAGCTGAAATCCTTTATGTTAACACTTTCCGCATTCCCTCTTTCTTTTATCTTCCTTGTGCACAGGGATGTGGTCTAATATTTGTCTAATATTTGTCTGCTAGCTGCACCGTGCTGTGAAATGGAAGGTGTCATGGGCCCGTGGATAATTCAGGCTGGAAAGGGCCTCAGGAGGTATAATTATCCTCAGGAGGATAATTCAGGCTGCTCAGGGCTGGGGAACCTGTGAGGATGGACATGGCACAACGTGCCTGGGCAGCCCCTTCCGCTGGCACGCTGTTCCCGCAGAGAAAAAGTGCATCCTTACATCCCATCTCATGATTCCAGAGCATCCTCCAACAAGAAATTAGATGGAATAAAAGGTTCTGATTGCTGGGGCAGTTGCTCCCCTCTGCACTGGACACCACAGGTCCCTTCTCACAAGACTACAAATTCCCTGAAGGAGTCCTGAGCACAGGTCACACAGGTCATGGATTTGTCACTGCCACGCAGCCCAGCCGTGCTCGCAGCAAATAATTATCATAATTATTAATGACTTTCACCTTAGTGAACGGCAAGCAACAGTGTGAGCTGGCATGAACGCGGGCAGAAACAGAAATCTGAAATACCTGAGGAATTACTGGGGAATATCGAGGTAAACCCAAGGGAAAACATAAAGCAGGTGACAGCTAATGGTGTTCCTGCAAAGTGAGTCGGATCACATTCCTCAAATCCTGGACCAACGAGCTGCTGCTAAGGAAAGAAAAAAATCCATGTTGCTGTAATCTCTGCAAGGTGAAAACGAGAAACACAAACACAGAACAAACAGCAGGTGCGAGAAGTGAAATCATACAGGACGGAGACAGGGAGAGAAGAAAAGAGGAAAATCTCATAAGTAACTGATTTGGTTTTAAATAATTGCTATGAGGTTGGAACAGGCTTGGAGCAACCTGGGCTAGTGGAAGGTGTTCCTGCCCATGGCAGGGGGTGGAACGAGATGAGCTTTAAGGTCTGTTCCAACCCAAACCATGCTGGCACTCTACGATTCTGTGAAATAAAAGAAAAATAATTGATCTCCCCTTCAAGAAATGCCATTTTTAAATGCATCTCTGGTTCTGTTTTGAAAACATGCAGCAAGTTAGAATTGCCTGGAATGGTTCCCATAGGTCCTGCTGCTCTGATGGGTTATTAAAGATCAATAAACTTGAAAGAAAAAACTTGTTATTCAACTTCAAGGGACACCTGTGCTGATCCTGCTGTTGCCTAATGCACCATTACATGGCCTCCTGCATCAGATCTTAACTTCTGCAGAAGGAAAGGAGTGGGGGCATAATTTAGTCCAAAACCCCCAAATCTACTTTCAGATTTCAGGGTAAATTTCCTTTCAGTACCGGTGATGATAAAGAAAAATGCAGTTAACGGTTCATTTGCCAGCAATAAGGCGTAAAAACGTAAATATATAAAATATAAAATGTAAAGTATAAATGGATGCACGTGCATAAACTCGGTATAGTGAAATAACAGGGTGTTAGGAGTACAAACATGCTTCAAAACGTGCAAGTTTTGGCTCTTACACTGGACCCTCTTAGCAGGGCACTGGACAGGAGATTTGGTTAAAACTGAGCTTTTGTTTTGGCTGAAGTGTCTCTGAGGAAGTGCCCAATTTTGGAGTGTCCAAAGAGGGTCCTAGAAGGTCTGCAGTAGGAATCCACCCACACAAATCTGTTGTCTAATTAGTCTCCATGCAAAATAAAAGCTGCCACGGAGGTGCCAAGGGTGGAGTGATGCGGATTTTCCTAATGCAGAGAGCGAATCCATCGGTGAACTCCTTCAGAGTGCTTCCACAGGGCTGTGTGGACAAAACTGTGGCCAGAGGGGTTCAGCTGATGAAAAACAGCTCTGCCAGTACATGAGGTAGGCTCTAAACCAGTGTTGGTGCTCACAAAAGTGCTCTTGAAATCATATCATGAATAATTATATGGAAATATCAGCTTTAGTGGGAGTTCAGCAAGCAGGCATTATGTGAAAAATTAGGAAAAGAATAAGAGAACAAGAGAGGAGATATCATTGTAGCACCGTGTAAAACCACAGGGCCATAAAAGAGGTAAAAATAATGAATGTAGAACAGGAACAAATATGACTTCAAGAATAAAATTGAATCTATTTCATTCTGCAAATGCATACATTGAATAAACTGAGTTTCTTCTGCGTGGGAAAGCTATAAAGGGAACCATGGAGAAGACATTAGCAAAATCTCAAACAGAAAGTGAACAGGGACCTATTTCTCAGTATTTCTTAGAATTTAAGAAACAGAAAACTTGCAGTGAAACCACAGCATGCGAGTTCTAGAACCAACAAAAAGGAAATGACCTCTGAAAATATTCTGGATTTCCTTATCACAGATGCCTTGGATACCAACAGTGCACTGAGGGAAATACCACAATTAGAGAAATTTATAGAAGGGGGTTCACTGAAGATTATTTAACACAATAGCTACTTACTTAGCTACTATCATGTTGTTGTTATTATTATTATTATTATTATTATTATTATTATTTTATAGTGTTATGGAAAGATGGGTTTTGAATCATGTTCCAGAACACTCAAAATATTTTTTTTTAATGAAAACCTCTCCAAACGCAATAAAAGCTCCTATTAGTTGCTATGTTCGTAGATATTTTTTAGAGAGTCTTTTTGTGCTCCAAATAACACATTTACATTGTCATCTCTCATTTGCATTTTTTTTGGCAGTTCTTTGCACTCCCTCAACAGGACAGGGGAGAAAATAAGACGAAAAAGCTCATGGACTGACGTGAAAACAGGGAGACTGGGAGAAGGACTGGGATACTGGGATAAAGAGTCGCATCAAAATAAATTTAAGTCTACTCCAGGCTGAAAAGGACAGGAACCCAACCATGTCCACCCAGCAAATATCTCAGGATGCTGAGGGCTTTTCACAACCTGTACCAAACTCTTACAGTTCTCTCCAGGATTGTTTTCCTTTTTGCCAATGTAGTTTTTGAAGTACAGCAATTTCTGACTCTAAATTACATTTTTTTTTAAGTGTGATGAAAGGGCTGTTACAGAAGTTCTGTACCATGTAAGCCCTTAATATTGGGCAAGCAGACCAAAATGTCGATTATAAAGTTAATTAAATGTTAATTATAATTGGCAGCGACACAAACTGTCTCACTGGTGGAGAAAAACTTTTACACTTTAACGATGAGGAAAACAGGCAGGATTTCATTTCACCCTCTTCATTCCAGCGCAGGAGAAGCAGCACATCATGGCCATTTGTGGATGGCACTGGATGATCAAATTTCATCGTAAATCAGTGCCCTGAAATTCTGTCGCTGTCACGTCTGAGGCGCATAAAGAAAACGACAGAGTCCAGGCTCATGAACAAGTGGAAGTGCTTTAATAATTCTCTGACTACTTCTATAGGATAGATCGCAAAAAGTGTGTTGAGTGGCAATAGGTCATTGGTTCCTCGGCCATCCACCCCTTGAGAGGATTGGCCAAGTTCTAAGATACCTATTCCAAAATATTTTCAAAGTCAAAGCCATAACAATCTTGCAAAACAGCCTGCAGGTGCAAGAAGTTTATGGAACTGTGACCTTGTTTTAAATAGTTTGCATGGGAAAAACAGTCTGCTCACAGAATGTTGAGAAAAGGCTGAAGAATTTCTCCGCTTCCAGCTTTTTAGCACCTACAAAATTCCTTTCCTCCTCCTCAGCTCAGATAGGAACAGGATCTTTTCCAGCACTGCCTTTGTACCCTCTGCTCTCCAGCACGGGGGTTGTTCCTGGTGTCTTCTCCTTTGTGCTGCCATTACCTGGTGGCTCAGAAAAACAAACTAAAGCTTGGGCTCACTGGGGGTACCAAACCTGCAGGCTGCAATGCCTGAATTTACCAACCTGAAGTGAAATGACTGCGTACCCCGGAAGTCTCTCTTTCAAAATGGGATGTCTGCACTGTTAAATAATGTAGTTATTTATATATTTATATGTAGTACATTCATTTATTTATTTATTTATTTATTTATTTATTTGTGGTTTCCTGTATATTCCACTGGAGATTAACACACCCAGAAGAACGAATTTCATTTGTCAGCTCTGCCCATGCTGAATTTTTAATTGCTTGCCTACCTAGGCCAGATTTAAATGAGACAACATTCCTTTGGTTCTGGCTCTTTGACAGACAAAGGATTGCTGCCTGGATTGCTGGATCAGGAGTGTTGCAGAAATTAAAAGTCCAGAGTTAATCTTGGGCTGTAGTCCTAACCTTGCAGCCATCCAGACTTCAGACCAAGACCCTGCTAAGTCCATTTACCCGCACTGGTACAGGAATAGACAGGGAACAAAATCAGGTCAAGGACTGGCAAATTAAATTTCTCTTCTTGAATAAGAAACACACTGAAGAGATAATAGATATTATAAACAAATATAGTTTATGGCTTCAAGGACCTCTGCCTTTTTTTCCCCGATTTATTAGTAGTCTTTAGATCATCACTATTTTTTCTCTGTTTGACAATATCTCCCTATGCATTGCTCTGTAATGCATCAATCAGTTGCAATTAATTACACTAAAATTAATATTATTAATATTAAATAATATTAAATATATCAAATAATTTACTTTTAATTAAAATTAATTTAAAAATTAACATTTAAAATATTAATTACATATTAGTATTTTTTCTAGGAAAAAATATCAATAACCAAAATAGTAATAAATGTTATATGGCATTCCTTGGCCAGCTTTGATGACTAAAATGGGTAGATCGAGTTC
>VZTI01001967.1:50822-117854 GCA_013397865.1 Struthidea cinerea
AATCATACAATCACTGACAGATTTGGGTTGGAAGGGACCTTAAAGTTCATCCAGTGCCACCCCCTGCCATGGACAGGGACACCTTCCACTGTCCCAGGTCACTCCAAGCCCCATCCAACCTGGCCTTGGACACTTCCAGGGATCCAGGGGCAGCCACAGCTTCTCTGGGCACCCTGTGCCAGGGCTTCCCCACCCTCACGGAGAAGAATTCCTTCCTAATATCAAACTGAAATTTCCCCTCTTTTCATTTGAAGCCACTAGATATTACACATATGTCACTCTGTATTATAGCATATATAAGATGTGTGATAATATTATCTGCATTAGCTTCCTCTGTCTCCACCTGTGTCCAGTGCCTTTTGTCTCACCACCGTGCGCTTCCAAGAGGAACCTCACGGTAAATTCTCTCCGCCTTCCTCGTGGGTGGCTGAAGAAATGCTGAGACCTCTCCGAATCTTATCTCACGACCACACAAAACCGTTTCCCTCAACCTGCCTCCACGTGCCACCTGACTCACCAGAAATTCCATTTTTGCCACTGGAAACTTCAGATCGGAGGAAATCTCCCCTGGCCATCACATCCTTCCAAAGAGGAAATGCACGGTCCCTGGGAACAGCCGGGTTAGTTCAGTTGTAAAAAGGCTCCTCAGATTTTTTGATTGCTTTGGGTTTAAGGTCCCCTGCCACCCTCTTAGATGTCGGAATGGGTTTTTGCTTTGCGATAACCTATAGAAATATTAGGTCAATATGTTTCGATTTCTACGCAGTAAGAGGTGACTGTAAGAAATCATCCATGGGACTATCAATTTTAGATGGGAATTTTCAGCAGGTGCCCTGGAGAGAGGGAACAGTGACTGCCAACAACATGAAGGAGTTCTCAGTAGTTAATTCCAAATTTTGAAGTTAATTCCAATTTTAAGTCATTAATTCCAATTTTAAGTCATTAATTCCAATTTTTAAGTAGTTCGTTCCAATTTTTGGAACTTGAGCTGCAAGTCAGTGGGAGCAGGATGTGTAAGGACTCTACACACCAACAGAGTGATAAGAAAGGTTGTTTTTTTGCTAAAAGGAGTTCAGATTTTGTAGATTTTTCTAGTGCTGTGGAGTCCATAGTTGATTTAATGGAACGGCTGAAGATCAACCAGTTAATGTCTCACTGAGTGTATATTGAAATTTGGAGGATTTTTTGGGTTCTAGACACTTCTAGCCATTACGTTAAACTCTCCATAACTGTGGTCACATTTTTAATGCGATTATCAGCTTTGTGATTTCCTCCAGCCTGTTCCTGTGCTAGAGACCATTTATTCAGGTATGTAAATTTATGTTGTGTAACTCTCCTTTTCTGCTGTTGAACTCCTTTCTTTCTGAGACAAGACATTTTTCAAGATGGATTTTCGAGAGGATTTAAATGCTCTTTTTTTGGTTTTCAGGCAATTTGAAAATATTTTAAGCCAGAGTTTGCCATAAGTAAATATTCACTTCTAGCTCGTGTGAAAGAGGTTTTTCATACACTGTGCCTAGAGCAGACTGACATTTCATGAGTGATGATTGTCTGGTTTATTTGGGCATTTTTATGCTACTGACACATGTCAAATAAAATCAGAGGTTCTTCTATCTTTACAGCTATTCTTGGAAAAAAAATAGAAACAAAAACCCACCTCCCAGATTTCCTAGTTACAGTTCTCCATCTACATGTTTTGCAGATGCATTCTGCACTTTTTTTTTGACAGTGTAAGATTTCATGTTTTTATATTTGAGTATTTTCTGCAGTCCAGTGCTGCAATTACAGTGTCATCTAAAACTATGTGACACCTTGAATGTTAAAACTCAACTTTAGGTTATGAATTCCCTCTGATTTTGTTAAGTAATTCCCAATAAATCTAACATGGCTTCTTGCCAAGATAAGAGCAGCAGCATTTGCTCCTTGCATTTGGCTTATTATTGGATATTAATGAACATCTCTGTTGCTGTCTCCCCCAGAAAATTCTATGGTATTATTAAAATGCAACGTCACCTGTTTCACCTGTGATGTGTTTACTTGTAGTTCTACTGAAGAATAAGCACATTAGCTCCTCTATTTTTCTTTATTGCATTGTGCTTTTTGTAAATTACTCTGCTGTTCTTCTGAGAAAATTTTTAATCCAGAAACAAGCTCAATAACAAATCTTACCTTTGTTTACTCAAGCGCTGCTGAATTTGAAACACTGGGAAAGTATAAAGCTTACTGTTATTTAGTGCAGATAGAGGTGATGCCTTGTGTTCCTTTCTTTTTATTTTGCTGGAAGTGAAAATTCAGGTGAGCGTGGACTTTACCATATTTCACTGAGTCATGAATTAAAGGGACATCCTTATTTTACAATACTGCACTGAATCAGCCCTGTAAACACAGAAAACCACAGGTGTACCCAGGAAAAACAGGACCCAATCCTCCAAGGGAATATCTGGGGTCTGGCACCTCGATTTTCACAGAACTCCTGAGTGACTGCACAGGAAGGAATAGGAATTACCCTGTAATAATGGAGGCAGAGGTTTGAGATGCTTTGAATGGCAATTGCAAATACTCCAAAGGAGCCCTCAGAATCCCTGGGAATGAGTGTAAAATAAAGATGTTCATGCTCCTTTGGCAAACAATCAGTAATTGTTGAAGATCAAGCTGAGTTTCCCTCATGACTGGGTCTCTCATGTGACAATTGGTTTAAGCCCAAAGGCTGCTCGGCCAAGGAGGACGAGGAGGGCTGCGGTGAAGAGGGGCAGAAAATTGGTCCTGAGGCAATGGAGCCACTTTTTATAGGTGTAAAAACTTTGTAGC
The DNA here is from genome assembly GCA_013397865.1 of Struthidea cinerea. Taxonomy (NCBI): domain Eukaryota; kingdom Metazoa; phylum Chordata; class Aves; order Passeriformes; family Corcoracidae; genus Struthidea; species Struthidea cinerea. The sequence continues at coordinate 53,631 of VZTI01001967.1, forward strand.
TTTTTATACCTTTAAAGCAGTAGCTGGAAAGCCACAGCTCTGGTACCGGTCCCACCCGGCTTGTCCATGTCCGTCTGCTGTGGGACGTCACAGCCTCATCACAGCCACCCTTTGCTCCCAAACCAGTGGCATTTTGATTTGCCAGTTCTGCCTTTAGCCCTTTACAAGAACACCTTGCCCACGTGATGCATGAAAAAATTGTAATTTGAACCTGACGTTTTCAATTTCTAATGCACCACTTATTCCCTTGGGCTTAATTTTGGTAGGGAAATCTTGCCCAAACCCTCAGGGAGAGCACCCAGGCCTAATTATTTTTGCCAACTGCAGCAATGATTTTTCACCTCTGCCTTAATAAGGCAGAAGAACTAGTTAACAGCTTTAAAAATCTGTAGTAAAGCACCTCTTGAATGAACTGAGAAAGTTTGTGTAAATTTTTCCTCTTTCTAAAGTGTGCCTCTACAGCANAAATTATGAAGAACTAGTTAACAGCTTTAAAAATCTGTAGTAAAGCACCTCTTGAATGAACTGAGAAAGTTTGTGTAAATTTTTCCTCTTTCTAAAGTGTGCCTCTACAGCACATGAAGGTGATAAGATTGTGGCTGGTTTTTTTGGTTTTTTTTAATGGAGTCAGGTGCTATTTATAGTGGTCTGGGCAAATTACCATGGATGACATGGATGAGAATCCCGATTTTTCACTTCTCTTTGCAGATATGTAGTCTGCCAACCCTGTTCTGTTTTGGGTTATAATGGCTCTGAAAAAGGTTATCTTGGGAGGTGCCCCTTTTAGGATACATTGCATCAACATGGAATTAATTTGGTGGTAAAACAGCAGAAACAGTAGGATTATTAAGCATGAAAATCATGGAGTCTTAATTACCAGACAGAACTTCCTTTTACTGGCTTCATTTCCAAGTGCACAACTTTTGTTTAGCTGCAGAAGAAAAACGCCGAGGTAAATTAATAATATATTATGTTCACATCATCGGTCTGGAATCCAGTGCACTCTGAAGCTTTCAGAAATCATTCACCTTCCAGTGCAAGAGCACATCTGCTCTGAAATAACTTCAGAGCAGCTCAGAACAGAACTCGACTAGTGTCGGGGCTCTTTGGAAATTACATTCTTAAGAGTGAAATTAATTAGGATTGTCTTCTCCGGTCCCTGGCTCTTCACATATTTAGGCACAACAGTGTGTAAAGCGATACTCCCATTTATCAGCTATTTCTACTTAGTGCCTTCCTCCCTCTTCTTTTGGGGAGGATCCAGAGGGGAGGAGTGGATAATTGTTGTTTTTATAGCCAGGAATTCTTTTTCTTCCTCTCCTCCTCCTCATCCAACTGCTGCAGGGCTGCTGGAAGGGACTTTCAAGCACCATCTCCTCAGCTGTCTCCCTTCCTTCCTTCCTTCTTTCCTTCCTTCTTTTCTGAACAAAACCTTTGCTACCATAGAAGTGTTTCTCCCAGTTTTGTTTGTTTGTTTGTTTGTTTGTTTGTTTGTTTGTTTGTTTGTTTTTTAATATCTCTGCTTGTTAAGCCACTTTTGGTCAAAGGCTGTAAAAGAATTATTACATTTCTCACTTGCATTAACGTGAGGTTGATTATATGATGCCCCTTTTCAAGCCACATGGTTCTCTCTAGCAGGTTGTGGGCAAACTTTGCAGAGCTATTTTCCAGACAAAAGAGAAGAACTTTTTATTAATTTTTGCTTTTAATTTATTTTTCTCGGGGGGATGGGGGGGTGGGGAGGGGGGAAGTTTTAAATTAACCACCCAACAGAAAAAAGCCCATAGGAGCTAAGCATAAATTACTAATCTACTGGTTTCTAAGACTTGCATTTTGTAGGCAATTTGTTGAGAGGCCTTTGAGAATTTTGTTATTTATAAGAATGTTACAGTTCATTTATATTTTATGCAGGCATTAAAAAAAAAAAAAATCTTATTCCCAATTGTCAAAAAGGGAAAAAAAAACCCCAAACCATAAAGCAAACAACTCACCCACTCCCACTCCTCCAGGCAACTTATGGTAATAGAATCTTGTGTATTCCTAATTTTAATAAAAATCTACTGAAAACTGCTTGGTTGGCAGCCTCAGAGCTGGTATTCTAACCTTACTGAATTTACAAAGATGATGTTAGTTTGTTAATTTCTCTGGTTTGTTTCATCGCTGTGTGTTGGGCTCGGATTCACTGTTNTTTGTTTGTTTGTTTGTTTGTTTGTTTGTTTGTTTGTTTGTTTGTTTTTTAATATCTCTGCTTGTTAAGCCACTTTTGGTCAAAGGCTGTAAAAGAATTATTACATTTCTCACTTGCATTAACGTGAGGTTGATTATATGATGCCCCTTTTCAAGCCACATGGTTCTCTCTAGCAGGTTGTGGGCAAACTTTGCAGAGCTATTTTCCAGACAAAAGAGAAGAACTTTTTATTAATTTTTGCTTTTAATTTATTTTTCTCGGGGGGATGGGGGGGTGGGGAGGGGGGAAGTTTTAAATTAACCACCCAACAGAAAAAAGCCCATAGGAGCTAAGCATAAATTACTAATCTACTGGTTTCTAAGACTTGCATTTTGTAGGCAATTTGTTGAGAGGCCTTTGAGAATTTTGTTATTTATAAGAATGTTACAGTTCATTTATATTTTATGCAGGCATTAAAAAAAAAAAAAAATCTTATTCCCAATTGTCAAAAAGGGAAAAAAAAACCCCAAACCATAAAGCAAACAACTCACCCACTCCCACTCCTCCAGGCAACTTATGGTAATAGTATCTTGTGTATTCCTAATTTTAATAAAAATCTACTGAAAACTGCTTGGTTGGCAGCCTCAGAGCTGGTATTCTAACCTTACTGAATTTACAAAGATGATGTTAGTTTGTTAATTTCTCTGGTTTGTTTCATCGCTGTGTGTTGGGCTCGGATTCACTGTTCCGGTGTTTTTTATATTTTGGTTTAATGACACAGGCTGCCACCAGAATTCTGCACTTTTGGCTTTGCTCTCAATATGCAGTATTTCTCGTGTTTATATGTATACACGAATAACAGCTCTTTCGAATAGAATAATATGAAATAATAATGGGAAAAACAGTCTTTGCGGCCTCTCTGCTGACGGTTTTAAGGTCTTTGATGCCTGTAGATCTTAATGCACAATTAAGTCAGTGTCCTGAGCTCGCTGGGATGGATTAAACTCCTTCCCAGCTGTCCCTGTGCTGCCATGCTTGGCTTTGTGTCTCAAAAATTCCACCCTCACAGGGAAGGACTTCTTCCCCATAGCCCATCTAAACCTTCCCTCTGCCAGTCTAAGGCTGTTGTCCCTTGTCCTGTCACTTAAGCCAAAAAGCACCAACCACTTCCACTCCTCCGAGGGCTGAGTCTCCAGATTGGTAGAAAACAGCTCTGCATGTTCGCGTTCATTTAATATTTGTCCTGCTCCATTCCCAAATGACAGCAAGCAGGACAGAGGAAAGGCACCTCCAAACCTGTTGGAATTGTTGTTTGGGGGTTTCTTCCCTTAATTTCTCTGAGTTCTTCAGCTACAGGGCATTTCCCCGCTCTTGTTGGAGGACACCAAATATGCATGTCCCAACCTCTTTGATTAAAACGAGCGATTCTATCCCTCACATGGCCTCACTAAGGAAGACTCTTTCCTCTGTTAGGCATTTATCACTCCAGAATTGTCTGTTTAAACGACAGAACAAAGGCTCTGCAGATCATCAGGGAGGGAGCCACCAAGCAGCCCAAGAATGAAATATTGCTCTCCCTCTGGATGCCAAAGGATTGCCTTCCATGCCAGGTAAACAACAGTGACAAAACCAGGGGAAACAGTATTTTTCTCCTGGAACCTGTAAAAACACACAAGTCATTAGAACCTTTGGGAACTATCAGCACGCTAAGGTAGGAATTGCCTGGTCTCATAATTCCAGCTGGAAGCTACCAGAAATTCCTCAAGGCTGAGCAGAGCTAATGTAGGTCTTGGCATTCAGTCCCAACAAAGACTCGATTGGGGTTTAGTTTGCCTGTTTGCCCTGCAGGTCAGATATTCTACCAGCTGATTTCTCCTCTTTACTCTTTTGTTATCTACGAGATGAAATTTATCTTAGGGGCACAAAAATAAATCCCGGCACGGCTGATCTGCAGTGACACAGTGGCACGGCTGCCAATGGGAGTTAAAAAAATTAATCTCCTTCTGTGTCAGTTTGAACACAGCAATAGATATCACAGCTCCAAATAATCCCGTTTTTTTTCAGCTGATGAGTCTTTCCTGAACGAGATCAATCAGATACAAGCTGTGTTCACATAAAACATTACACCGACTTGGATTCTGCCTTTGACTATGGACTTCTTTTATTTATTTTTTTTAAAAAGCCCTTTAGAACACTTCAGAAGATTAGTGAAATCTTTCAGTCCTATTAATTTTGTACTTATGTGTTTCTTGTAAGCATATGCTGTTGGATAGCTTATGAAGGGGAACTTCAACACTGTCCTGGACTTCACAAGGAAATGAAGTTTGAAAGCAGCCATTTGAAAAAGGAAAGAGGGTGAAATTCTATGAAAATATTTTAAAGCTACATTATTGTAGTCATTGAGAGAAGGTATTTGTTAAATTTGATGGCACGTCTTTCTAAGTCCACTAAAGGACTTAAGCCCAATGGGGCATTTTCTAATTTTTACTTTTGCTTAAAAATAAAAAACAAAAACAAAAACAACAAACCCAAAACAAATATACAAACCACTCTTTTTGGTCTGGATAAAGGGGATTCAATTTTCCTGCTGGTCTGCATCAGCTCTGGCAGAGAACTGCCTCCTGCTTGATCCCCGCGTGCGACTCAGTGTCATATTTGTACTCCAGGCCGCGCTGGCGCAGGAGCAAAACATCAATCATGTATTTCCACCCTGGGCTCTCAGACACACTTGATATTCACCCTCAGAAATGTTACACGTAGAACCTGTCCCTCCAGTGAATATACAAACCAGAACTTTCTGAAATGACCTGACACGAGGAAAGAGAACAAAATCAGGTCTAGATTTCGGAGTCCTTTACTCGGCATCGGTGGAATTCCTGCTGTTCCAAAAGTGTGCATGTGCTTAATGGAAACAGGAGAGCAAGGCAACTTCTTAAATTAGCTGCTGGGAAACAAGAATTCAGCAGGAAATAGAATGCAAGTTAATTTGGCCTTAGGAATAATAGAAATCGTGACATTCAGAGGCATCTGGATGAGGGCTCAGAGTAGATCAGAACTCACACTGGCTGTCTGTAAGCACTGATAGAATCAACAACCATTTCTCATTCCATATCCATCACTCCACATGTTATTTCTTTTCAACTCAAACCATATTCATTTAGGAAATATTTCTCTTCCAGAGACTGCATGATGGCTACAGTGCTGAATAAATATCTAGGAAAATATCCTTGAATCTATAAGCAGAGATACTTCAGGCAAAGAGCTGGGTGTTTTGCTGTCCTGAAGCAGAGAAGCAGCAGGTTTGGTTTATTAGCTGTGTGTTTAGTTTCCTTTCATTTATTTGCCGTGAATGTCACAGACTCACAGATGGATTTAGGTTGGAAAACCCCTCTGAGATCATTGACCTCAATCTTTCCCCCAGCACTGCCAAGGCCACCACTAACCCACGTCCCCAAGTGCCACATTCACAGGTCTCTTAAATCCCTCCAGGGATGGGGACTCCACTCTTTGTTTGAACAAGAAGTATTAAAGTGTTAAAAGTGTTTTCTGTCCATTCCTTCCATTCCAAAGTGGATTTCATTCCCAAGTTCTTACAACACACTTGAAGTTCCTTGAAATTTTTTCATCCAATCTTTTCTGAACAATCTGAACTGGAGCTCTGGTGCTTTCCTACTCTTGTGGATTGAATAAATATTTGTGTTTTATAAAAATAATTTTAAATTACACTGTACAGCATATTAAACCAGACTATAATCTTTAGTAAAACTTGGCTACTACAGGGTAAAAAAGAAATCATTCAATTTGAGATTGCAAAGGGGAGAAGTTTATATTTTGAAGGAATTTTTTCTCTGGAGAAAAATGACTTGTGACATTGATTCAGCATAGAAAACTGAAATGCATTTGAAAAACTCATTTAAACTGAAATTATGAAGATCAGACTTTCAGAGATAAATCCGCATTCTGTAGAGAATAGGCTTAAATATGATATTTTCTCCACAAACCTCTTGTTACAAGTGTGATATTAAAGTCTGAGTGCGTATTCTGGTCTATTAACGTGCAATGGTTATGTGGACTTTGTCATTACATCCTGCTGGTCATAACATGATTATTCTATGAAAACTTTCTGAATATTTGCAGAGTCTACAGCTGTTGGGGTTTTTTGGGGGGTTGTGGGGGGGTTGGTGGTTTTTTTGTTTGTTTTGGGGGTTTTGGGGGGGTTTTTTGTTTGGGTTTTTTAGTTGGTTGGTTGGTTTGGGGTTTTTTTTGTTTGATTTTTTTTTTTTTTTCCAGGGAGAAAAAATAAAAAAAAGGAAGGAGGAAAACAGAAGGACAGCTCTGATATTAATACATGAGCATGAGGAACAGGCAGGGCCTACTGAGAGTTTCTGTCATGGCCCTGCTCATTGTCCCCAGCAGCAAGAATGGAAGGACACATCATAAATCCCAACGAGGAGGATCTGGAGAGGAAGAGAATCCGTTCTGCCGAGACTGATGTGGCAACAGGGTTGTTTGGAGACCAGGCCAAAAGGTGGTAAGAACGGACAAAAACTACTGATGGACGAACATCAGGAAAAATTGATTCTTCTAAATGTGATTTTGTTTGTAAAGCAATTTTTAGTGGAATCACACTCAAAGTGGTAGTGAAGGTATTTTAAAATTCTGAATGAATTGCTCAGTACGTCTGCGGATGACACCAGGCTGTGGCTGACACGCCTGAAGGGTGGGATGTCACCCAGTGGATGTTCCAATAGGGAAAGGGGTAATGATCTGACACTAAAAGGGAGTCAATTAAGATTGGATGTAAGGAAAAAGTTCTTTATAATGAGGTTGTTAAAATTTTAGAAGGGGTTCTCCAGAGAAGCTGTGGCTGCTCCATCCCTGGAACTATTCAATGTCAGGTTGAACAGGGCCCTGAGCACCCTGGTCTAGTGGAAGATTGTCCTGTTCGCTGCAGGAGGTTTGGAATGACACCTTTAAAGGTGCCTTCCGACCCAAACTATTTTGTGATTCTATGATGTATATTTTAACGAGGTTATTTTGGTACTGTCATAAAAACTTCATTTAAGAGAGCAGCATAAAATGAATTTTCCGTTTGATTTGACACTGTAGCGACTTTTTTTGTAGCCTTACACTCTTCCCTCATCTAAAACAGATCCCTTATTTCCTTCTAATTTCCCTCCTTGACCTGTTCATTAAGCTTTAAAAGAGACAGAGAAACTCAGCTTCAAACACAACTGGATGGCAAACTCTTGCCAAAGGAAAATTTGCAGCAAAGCAAATTCGCTTTTAAAAGATTTAATTATTATTTGTGAATGGAAATATACAGCAAACATCCCAAAATTTTCCTGAATCAAACACAGGAATTTCATAAATCCAGGACTGAACCGATGTACATTGCTGCAGGACTGATATCTTCTGGTCTGGGACTCAGGAGCAGTCATGGACAAAGTCCTGACGTTTGGAAGTTCTTGGTCACACTCCTGAGCTGGATTTGGAGTAAGATATGGAAGAATCTAGACCCGTGAGATAAAGGGACCAACATCACGACATAGATCCCAGTGTTTTGGGAGTCTTGTGGAGAACCTGGTGTCTCAAAACTCTGGAAATATCAAGTTTTTGCAGTGCTCACTGGGGAGTTGGTCTGAAATCAGAGGTGATCCCCATGAGCAGGAATGACTTGAGAAGAAAGGATTTAAGATTAAAGCAACGAAAATATCCAGGGTTTTCTTCTGCCTTGAACAAATTTTATTTGATAAATTGAGTCTTAAATAAAATTTCAAAAACTGGAATGCTGTGTTTCAACCAAGCCTGTCCCCCTCATGTATCTTCTGAAAACAGCTACAGCAAAAACCCCAGACTTGTAGGACCTGACCTGATTACACAGGCATCAATAGCACTTTTTAGGTGTCTTAAATGGCAACAGAATTGAGCCTCAGGTTGGGCAGATTTGCAAAGTAGTAAAATGTCATAAACTCCTTGGGGTCTCTTATTGGAACAGATCATAAGGATGACAAAAAATGCTTTCCGAAAAGCGCAGCAGTGCGAATTTTTTTACAGCTGAACATGTTTTCTAACAAAATAATTAATGTCCTCGAAAGGAAGCAGCCCTACACCCCTGTTAACACGCAGTCAATTACCTCAGGCAATATATTGTTTAAACACTGGAGATAAACACCCCTCCTCACTTACAGGAACTGGGATTTTCTCTTTTAAAATGGTTTTACAGCTTGTTGTTTGCATGGTCCCGGAGTCCTTAGGTGCACTTTTGAGGCCAAAAAAGGACTTAGTTTTATCTTTGGATTTGCAAAATAAACCCCTCTAGGAGAGGCTCCATACTTAACCTCTCTCTTCCCGTAGTGCTGTTATCTAAAGAGGAAAACCAGGTACGAGGAGGGGAATTTCCTGTCCTTCAGAGGGAGTGAGAAGGAAATCTGCATAAGCTGTATCACCAGTTGGACTTGTTGTGACAGTTCCTGATAATTAATGTCTCTGCAGAACAGGGATCAACAGGCTGTAAACTTCAGAGATAATCACATCTGTGTGAATTTCAGTTTCTAGGGGAGCAGTTGATAATTAATGCTCCTAAATAAGCATGAGCAGCTTAGTGAAAGAACAGAGTTTATATTTACAAACGACTTTTTTGTCAGAAAGACTCCCAGCCCTGCTTGTGGACCATATCAGCACCTACAAACTGTCTGTAGCCAACACTGATGGAGGGAAACTCTTTTCCAGTTCACACTCCATTCTCTAAAGCCTGTTTTTATTGTTTATTTCTCTGTTTTTTCCAACTGCATTTAATTAGCATTGGAAATTAATCACTTCAGAGCTTAAATACTTAAAAGCCAGTGTGGTTCAGTGGGAACCATTTGTTCGTCACAGTCAATAACTGAACACAACCTTGGAAAATAAACTGACGTGTTCCTTTAGTATGTTTTGCATTGATTTGATGATTTAAAACGGCTGACAGGCACAGGCCCCAGTTTTAGACAGTGAAACTGGTCAATCTGTGAAGCTCAGAGGACTTCTGTGACAATTTTGGCAATGCCAGCGCTTTCCAGTCATCACCCCAGTAACACCAGACCGTAGTTTGTCTGCCTTTGTTAAAGCGGAGTCGTACCCCATTCCTTCCAGTTGTGTGCTTCATAACTTACTGATTTCATTCACTTATTTATTTACTTCTCCATCCCCATCCCTGGCAGTGTCCAAGGCCAGGTTGGACGGGGCTTGGATTGACCTGGGCTAGTGGGAGGTGTCCCTGCCCATGGCAGGGGGTGGAACGAGATGAGCTTTAAGGTCCCTTCCAACTCAGACCATTCTATAATTCCATGGTTTTTAAAGGTGTTTCTGAGTACAGCCTTTAAATTTCTCAGCTCTCCTAGCTAGGTGGAAGGGATCAGCCACATTTTAGGAAATTCTGTTTTCAACACTTACAAAGGAAAAAGATCCATTGTGCCCTCCATAAAATGCAACAGAGTTGCATAATACTTCCTTTTCCCTTTTTTTTTTCCTGACGGTTTCTTCCAGCTACTGTTCCAAGAGCTGGTATTTTGGATCTTTCTATTTACTGCTTGTGCCACTCTGCATTGCACCATTTGAAGAGCTTGACTCCTGTGCTTTCTTAATGCTGCAACCATTGTTTTAAACACAATGCAAGGGTTTGGATCTTTTTCTTAAGGAGGTGGAATTTTCCTTCAGGAACAGTTGAACAAAAGCTAGATATTTTGTATCTAATTCAGGAAATATTTGGCACATCCCATTTACTTTAGAAAGATTATTTCCATGGAGACTGAAAATGTACTGGTTCCTTGAGGAGGAAGACACAAAAACATCATTTGTAAATGAAAATCTTCTGCAAATGTAAACAGAAATCATCTCTTATGTTTATAGAGCAAAACCAATTAGAGAGTTTCAACTAATCTCCCCAGGAGCTCAGTCCTTTGGAAAAAAGCTTGTCTTTTAAGCGTCTGAAGTGGTCAATAACAGTTGGATACACTTTTTGGAGACTCACTTGAGGCACAACCCTTGCTCCCAATCCCGTGCTAAGCTGAATGTGTTCCGTGATTTCCTTTGTACAATTGCTCATCACTCTGCGAAAGAGTATTAAATAAAAAGAAGATTTTTAATGCATCAGAGCCTGCTAATCAGAGCTGCTTTATTACATTTCGGCGGAGTAAGTGTGCTAATGACTGCATAATGTGTTTGCACTGCAATGTGATTTCACTGCAGTTTGTTTGAAAGCCTAATTGTGCCCAGCTGCCTGGGTTTGCATGATGGACAGCTGATACTCAGCATCTCCCTGTTAATGCAAGGTCCGGGAGGGACTTGGGCTGGATTGTTTACTCCAATTTAGCTCCGACAAAAGGTACTGTGCCATCAGCAGCCGCTGTTACACCTAATGAATCGCTGATGGGATTGTACTTTGTGTGCCAATTAAATGCTGGATTGAGCCGGCGTCAGGTTTGCGAAGCATTTGTTATGCACAGTGGAGAAGAGTGCATTATTAATTGTGTTCCATGTTTGCGGGGCTTCCATCGTGTCGGGATCTCGAACACACTTGGGAATTTTGAGGTGTTCATGGTCATCAGGACACCGAAGGGAAAGTGAGAGGCACTGGAAATGGCTGTTTGAATTTCTGCAACGAAATCTAAAACTAGATGCAGGCATCCTGAGGTCAGACTCCTGCTTCTAACACCAAACGTATTTCCAAAGCCTGGAAAATTCCAGACTACGTGCCAAGGATTAAGCTCCTTGTTAAACTGAGCCACCAGAATTAGTAAGATAATAACAAAAGGTGAAGATACCCCGTGTCGTGTGGAAATACAGTGAAAGTAAAGCCGTAGTTAATTTTTCTTCACTATTATGTGATTCACAAAGGGTAGGGAATCCTTGCCTGGTCCAATGCCCAGGGACAGACTCCTGCAGTACATGTCAGGTGAGCTACGGACACACATTAGGGTGCAGAGACTTGCAGAGAGATTCAAACTCTTGGGTTTGGGCACTGGTTCAACGTCTTTTCTCAAAAGTACCAGGTCCACCTGCCTGCTGAAGCACAACTCCTCCCAGAGGTGTAAACTTAATCACCCCAGAAAGGAATGCAAGTGCAAAACAAGCCAGATAAGCACGGACATATCAGTCTGTGCTTCTAACACTTCTGCTAGAGAAACAATTGGGCTTAGAACTAAATGATCTCTAATGCCCCTTTCCAGCCCAAACCGGTCTGGGATTCTATGACTGATCCCAGCTACTCTGAAATACTGGATGGATACAGAGCTACCTCAAAATGCAGCCCCTAAAAGTTAAAGGAAATGGTAATCACTGTATATTCAGTCGCTCGTTCGACCTGGTACAACTTTGAGGCAACAGATGGAAACTGAAAAGTTTCAGTGCTGACGAACTACTAGGCAGAACTGCTGCTGTCAAGATACCATTAGACAAGACCTTGATAGCACCTGCCCATCTCCAGCTGACCCAAATTATTTCGGTTCAGAGCTCATCCCAGCAGTGGACAAACTTTGCACTTTCTGTAACACCTTCAGGGAGGAGACTGTCGCTGTGACGTACCGAGAACGGCGAGTAACGACACAATCCAAGTTCAGGAAGAAAGTGGTTATTTAATTAATTATAATTGGGTTTATATAACTTGGTTCCCAAAGATGACAGGAGGTCATTGGATCTTGGACCAGCCACCCCCTGTCCCATTGGCCAAAGCTCACAACACCTACTTCAAAACATTATTTCACTGTGTACAATAACAACTCTGAGAAACAGATCCCAGGCGCACAGATAAAAAACCAGTTTACAAAAACCCATAGCAGTGTTTATCACAGCTTTCATGAGAACCACAAAGTTCTCACAGAACGCTGCAAAAAGCTGAAAAATTTCTCTACCAAAGCCTTTCAGCATCTACAGGAGACCACAGCATCGGAGGAACCTCTGAAGCAACTAATAATTGGATTTAAATATGGGAGAATCAAAGAGATTTGGTCAGCTATGGGATGAGCGAAGCCATTGCTTGCTTATGTTGGCGAGATAATACAGAAGGTCAGAATCAGTGAACAAAATAGCTCCTTGGAGGGGTGGAATCAGCACATCTGGGGGCCTGTGGAGCTGTTTAGATGCTCATACCGGGGGTATAAGCACTGTGAGAAATGATGGAGACACCAGCACATTTACGGGTGGGGTGTGAGTGGCCCAGGCAAGAGTTTTGTGGCTCTGTGGTGCCAGTCTAAACTGGGCCAGATATGCAGGGCCTTGCTTGGCGTGTCGTGCACGTGCCTGTGTGCCTCAGGGAATACAACCTGCTGTCTTGCTGTGTGATTTTTAGATTTTTTGCCACTGACTGACACGCTCTGTTCTTGCTGCCACCCACCCCCACGACTTCGTGATGGAAGCACTGAGGGCATTGCGAAAGCAGAAGTGATTCCTGTTGCTCGGGGGTATTGCAGCTGTGCTGGCATGTCCACTGGGTAACAGGGATGGAGGGATTTCTGCTCCAATCTGAGTCTTCAATATCAGTTTGATTGTCAGGGGACTGGACACACATTGAAAGCCATGTGTAAATCGACGGCACAAGAGGGAACGGCCTCAAGCTGTGCCAGGAGAGGCTCAGGTTGGACAGCAGGAGGAATTTCTTCCTGGCAAGGGTGGTCAGGCCTTGGCAGGGGCTGCCCAGGGAGGTGTTGGAGTCCCCATCCCTGGAGGTGTCTGAGGAAGACCTGGACGTGGCACTCAGTGGGCATCAGGCACAGCTTGGACTCGATGGTCCTGGAGGACTTTTCCAACCTCAGTGATCCTGGGATTCTAGGAAATAATGCATTAACTCTTTCTGTATCATTCACTCCAATTCTACAAATAGTATAAATTCACTTCTGAAGCCTGCACAGGACTGGAAGTTTTCCTCAGATTTTGGCCTCAATGCAAATTTGTGGCTCTGTGGGGCCGGTTCTGAAGCTCATTTCAAAGCCAAGAAATACCCACTCATTACCCCCAACCAGATCCCTTTCTGACCCCCCCTGGCTCCAGAAGAAGTCTCGTTTAAGATTCTGCTCTCAAACTCAACAATCAGTTCGTGATTGTTATTCTTGCAGCGTAACTCTCGGGATGTAAATGAGAACTGTCTCCATCTACCTGTGTATCCGAGTTTCCTTTTTTGCATATTCTAATTGATTAGGTTGAAAGTAAATGACAGTATTCTATTTGCTTAGGCAGAACTGGGCATATTAATTCATTTATTCTGTAACTCTGGTAAATAATGATGATTTACTTCTCATTTGCATAGGAAAATATTCAGGCAGCTTTTGGCTGCTAATGAACACCCTGGGAAGCAGTTGAAAATGGTCAGTAAAGAGGTTTTTTTTTTCTCACTGACAGTTCAAGTGTCACGAGCGAGCACTAATATTTATTGAAACTCAGCCTTAGAGCTGAAGAAAGACGTGCAAGACCTGCTCAATTTCTGTACCTTTTAAAACACTGGCTCTTTGTTCCTTTGTCCCGGCTACGTGTGACATTTTCTTTTTAAAGCTGAAACATGGGAAGGCAAGTGTCCCCTGCAGACCCTGGGCTAGTCAAAGAGCTGTCTTCTTTTTGTTGTTTCTTCCGGAAACACTGCTTTGAAAGAAATCACTGTTGTAGAACCAATTAGGTTCTTTAGGTGGATGATTTCTCAGTCACTGGGATAATGAATTCCCATTTGCTCAAAGGGTTGCATTCACCCTTCAGTGGCTAAACAAACAGGAATTCATTGCCACAGCTAGGCAACCAGAATTACTTATGCATTCTTTTCAGAATCTTTCCTTTTTTCATCTTTATTCAATTCACCATAAAGATTATTGTCTAATGAGGGGGAAGTTCAATTGGAGCCAAACGAAAAGGCACAAGCCTTCTAAGCCAGAGTATATTTTTCAGAAGTGGCTTATTTGTCAGGCTCTTGCAAATTTGCATTTGGGGTGGATTTTTTTGTTAGTCAGACCGCAAACGCAACATTCGTTTTCTGGCTTTTTACAGGATTTCAGTTTACTGGGCGCAGAAAGATGAAGCAGCGCTCCTCAAAACTAATAATGCAAATTATATATATTAAATATACACAATATTATAAAATATTGCATTGCATATTGTATATAAATTATATATAATAATATAAAGTACGGCTTAAAGGTGTTCACAGGATGAATCACAACTCTGGTCATCAAACCTTTCTGCTTTTCCCCACTGTGTGCTGATAATAACATAATTATCTACTACATCTGCTTTGATTTATGGGGGGAAAAAAACCTTATGGCTATGTCAGGGTTAATTGAATCATAATCAGTCTTCTTCTGGAAATCAGATTTGTGCCTGAAGTGGAGTCATCTGACCATCTGTAATAGCTGGCTAAATGCTCGAATGAAAATGTAATTGTGGTGTTTGCTTCTCTTCAGCTTGTTATTTCTCCATATCATTTAGGAGTCAAAGTTCAGGGAAGATGCAGTTACCAGAAAGATCACTTTATAACATCTGTGTCTTTTGCAGCTACCTCACAGCTGAACTTCACAGTAAATTCGGTTAGGGAGAGGAGCTACAGAAAACACAGCAAATTGTGTTTGTTTTCTAATAAAGGTCAGCTGAATTTTGAAAATTATGAAAAATAACTGTCTGTATATGTTTCTGTATGGTTTTATATTGTGTTTCACTCATTTTAATTTAAAAATGTGTTTAGATCATTGCAGTAAATCAAGCTCACAGGGACTTTAATCCCATTTTTCAGTCAGCCTCTTGGGATATGGCTGTCCTTGCTACGCTCAGCTGAGATAAGGCAGCTGAGCTCCAAAATCTTAAGCACGGCTTATGTTTCACAGAACCCATACAGGAAAATTCTTAGACACTGAATATCATCATATGGTTTAAGTTTTAAATCAATCACCTGCAAATCATCTGTCAATATTTTTCAGAAATTAGAGAAATAAACTTAGAAGGTCTGGAGAGAGAGAGAGAGAGAGAGAGAGGTTTTAACTCTGCTGCTGCTCTGCTTTCAGAAATTTTTGCCTCTTTAGAAAACGATTTTAGAGACCAGACACTACTGGAAGGAATCTTGTAGAGATGTAATGTGTACTCTGCCATGGGAAAAAATAAATTATTTTAAAACTTTTTTCTTTTTAAGCCAATGTTTTAAAAGTTTAAAAGCAAGCCCCACATGGCAGGAAACAGTGAATATATGTCTTGCTCGCTGACTAGAAGACGGTGGCCTTACCTGAGCTTTGATAGTCCAACTCCCACCTTGTGACCCCAAAGCACAGAGAGGATTTCACTCCTGTGTTTTATGACACTGGATTTTCTCCCTCAGTTTCCACCTGCGAGCTTGTGCCACTTGCATCCTCCTCATCCAGCAGCCCAAGTGTGGCAGGGACTTGACAAAGTGCGTGTGAGATGCTGTCATCCTTTATCATCGTCATTCTCAGGTTCCACCTCAGTGAATTATTTTACCAAAGTCATTTACGGCGCTAAACAATTTCACAGAGTGGAGCCATTTGCCAATTACATCTTTTACTTCCCCTGCATTTGTTCCCCATCAGTTCTTTATGTGAAATGACCCCTTGCTTGGGAGAGGAGTAATTGTTTTCTCAGTAGAGCACTGATCAATGAAGGGCTTCTGCCCTGCACTCCTGATTAGGAATTAGTTTCCTATTGGAAATAAAAAAAGAGGTTGATTTCCTTTAAGGTTTTCACGGTTTATTAGTGTGATTGAACTGAGTTAGTAAGAGTGAGTTATGAATCTGGACAGCCCTGCTCCAACATGCAAATGATGCTTCTCATAATTTTTGCTGATGGGCACTACAATATCTGGAAGAAAGCAGCAGTTGGACAAAAAACCTATGAGACTGATAGGTTAAAAACAGAATTAACCCCCACAGTGTTTGGTGGAGTGACCATTCCCATGTACTCTTGCATTGTTTTCCAACTTCATTTGTCTTTCATCCTTCGTTAGTCCCTTTTATTTCTGGCAGTAAAAAAAATAATCCCAAGGGCAGACTTGTAAATACCACAAATGATAAAATAAATTTGAGGAGTCCCAGTCAAGGAACAGGCTTTGCTCACTAACCTCCACAGAGAGAAAGTGAGTAGACTGTGTTCATCCAAAGAAAATGAGATACCTTTCTCTCAGGAGAATTATTCATTGTTTTTTTGTACAGTTAATTCTGTCTGAAGTAGCCCCTGTGACTTGAACAGCTCCTTCCAGAAAGGAAAAAACAAAGCAGAAAAATCCCCATTTAGAGCTGCACAGCACACTGGGCGCCTCTCTCATGTCATCACTCTGTGGCCCTAAAAGAATCCCTTTGTATGTTTCCTCTTGTTTTCTAGCAGTACTTTTGCTGCTGTTTGGCGGGGAAATGCTGAAGCCCCACCAGAAAAACTCTCAGGTGTTCTGGACATCCCGTAAGAGAAACCAGCCATATTCCTGCAGGGATTTAATGGGAATTGAAAGATCTAAACAGTCTCCTCCAAGCAAGTCCAAAATCAGTTACTGTAGGGAAAAAAAATCAATGGTTAAGGAAGAGTCTAATTTACTACTTTTCAGCACTTTTGTTTGCTCTCCTTTCTTAGGCAAATGTGAAATCAAGGAAAGAAAATCTATAATCCACCCAGGCTGGGGTATTTTAAATCCCATTTGAGAGCAGAGTTGCTGGTGAATTCCAGCAAAAACTATGGTCCAGTATTCTCAGTTTTTACTCTGTTCTTCTTTAATTTTTTGTTTTCCGTGAGTCCGTTTTACTCAGAGTTTGAATTACAAAGTGGGAGATGTGAAGTTCTCTTAGGACTTATGTTTATTATTTCTTATCTATAACACAGCTGCACAGAGACTGCTTTCTAAGTTAACAAGGTGGAAAAATGGTAGAAAAGGGCCCCTGAGTTCTACTTTCAAAGTATTTTATACTTTAATCTACCCAATTACAGATTGCAAAGTAACATGTTTTTATTTAAAACCCAATAAATATCTATACATGACCCGCACTGTGGATTTCTTAAACCAATACCAGAAAACTCAGGTTGGTGAAGAAGAAATAAGAAAAAAGAAGTACAAATCCACACCCAAAATCCTCCACCTTGCCACATACACATATTACTATATTCCATAAACCTAAATTCTATATCTCTACATATTCCACCCAGTGACATAACTTTATTTACACAGCAACAATCTCAGCACTATCACACAATCTGGGAAGTTTTTCCCAAGGCCTGAGATCAAATGGAGTGTGCTTTTGAAGATCATTGCTTGTTAGAGTAGAAAGAATGAAATTCTCAGAATTCAGGGTTCCAACACAGTATTTTTTTTTTAAATACTGTGATGAGTCTTATCACAATTTAAAAGTGGGGGGATTCATGTGAAAAACCGATAGACACCAAGATTTAATATCCGTGATAATTAACAACACGTTTAACAATAGTGGGAGAGCAACTACAACTTTCTATAGAATTTAATATCCTCCCAGCCCCTTTGTAGGAGCTCCAATTTCCTCTCTGCTATACATAATAAACAAATTTTATTGGTTCATCTGTTATTATAATGTCCCTTCAATATGGAAAGAGAAAGAATCAATATCAGAACAACAATAAAAAAAAAAAGGGGTTAGGAACAATCATACACAGACATTTAACGTTCACTTTACATCTGTGCGTGTCTGTGTTTGGGGTTTCTTTACCTTTGTAAAAATATGAAAAAAAAGGGT
This sequence comes from Struthidea cinerea, assembly GCA_013397865.1. Classification (NCBI taxonomy): domain Eukaryota; kingdom Metazoa; phylum Chordata; class Aves; order Passeriformes; family Corcoracidae; genus Struthidea; species Struthidea cinerea. The sequence goes on from VZTI01001967.1 coordinate 71,502, forward strand.
TTGAAATATGCGCCAACTATTCATGGATACTTTGACTTCGAAGATCCCACAAGAATATAATGGTTTAGTATCACTACTGCTTGATTAAACTTCAGTTCTACTGCAGACTTCAGGATAAAACCTCTGTACAAGTGTATAAAGTCCATGACTAGAAAACAACTTAACTGTGTAGGAGAAGCAGCTGCAGCACAGGAAAAAATTGTTTGAAATAACACATTGAATCAATTTATCATTCAAACAAGTATTTATCTTTAGAGGTCTGAAGTGGAGGTGAAGCAGCCACCAAAGGAGGCTTAGATGGGATATTGGAAGGAATTTCCTGTGAAGGTGGGGAGGCCCTGGCACAGGGTGCCCAGAGAAGCTGTGGCTGCCCCTGGATCCCTGGCAGTGTCCAAGGCCAGGTTGGATGGGGCTTGGAGCAAATTGGGATGGTGGAAGGTGTCCCTGCTCATGGAAGACAAGTTGGATTAGCTGCTCCTTAAGGTCCCTTCCAACCCAAATTATTCCGTGCTTCAGGCTTCCTCACCCAGCTTTGTCAGGAATTCGGTACAGGCTATTTCTGAAGGACAGGGCTGACTCTTTACCTTTATTTCTTGGCAGCAATGCAATAAAAAATGTTATTAATGATGACTTTTTTCACCAAGAGCAGAACTGAATTTGCCAGTGGCAAGACTCGAATCCTTTTGTTGGGATAACACCCCTGCCATCCATTTTCCATCACATCAAATTACAGTGACAATAAGATGGCTCCGAGACATGTGACAATAATTTGGTACAGCAATTCAAGGTGGTTATTTGGACATTAGTTTTGGTTAACTCACACAGAAAGGCTGAATGACTACAAACATTTTTAGAGGTTTCTAAAGAACCATTTTTAGCATTATTTCAAGGGTTCTTTCATTTTTCCTCATGTTTGAATTTTTCCCTAACGAAGATTCCTGTGTGTTTGGGGTACAGTTTCGTCTGTCAGGACGAATTTGGGCAGCAGACTGGAGAGGAAGTGCAGGGAATAGTTTGTAACTGGGCAATGAGAGCATGACTTAGGTCTGGAAGACATGGACTATGAGTTAGATTATTTATAGTGCAGTTTACAGTAATTTGTGGCTTTTGAGTGAATTTCAAGAGTCACAAATCAAAAAGTATGAAACATCCTTCTACATAGCTGTCAAAGCAAAGTGAATGTTATTTCACAGTTCTTTTGACATTCTATAGAAAATCAGTGTTTTGGAAGCTTCAGAACCTAAGTTTAAAGCTCTGCGTCTTCCCCATGTTACATAAAAAATGTATAAATAGAATTTTTTGTTTAAAAAGAATAGAATAAAAATTTGTGCAAAAGGTAAAAACCCTACAGCATATTCAAGCAGTAGGAACAAAGCTGGGGTTTTTTTTTAAACTTAATAAAATAAAAATATTAATTTTGTAACTATATGAACAATGCATAGCCTTGTAGAAGAGCTAACAAATATAGGATAATACAGGGTTATGTTAAAACTGTACTTTTATTATCTGAGATTCTCTTAATAAATTAAATTTGTCTTTTAGATAATAGGAGTCTAAATTGCTGTCAGAATTATGAAGTTCAGCTGAAAATTACCCTTCTGGAATAAGCAACTTCATTGGTGGTTGTTCAAATATGGATAAATCTTACCATTCTTATTCTTTAAAATCATTTCTGGAGAAAATTTTGAAGTATTAGTTTTCAATAGTAAAAATCATTAAAAGACCTTCAAACATTTTGGGTTTAGATGTTTGGAATTGTTAAGCTTGGCGGTCACTGAAGTTCAAATTGAAGTTTTTTAAGGGAAGGGAATAAACTGTTTCCTTGGAAGATTGAAAGGAATAAATGGACAAATGTTGGGTCTGGGAAAAACTGCCTGGGAGTTTGGTGACACTTTTTTTATTGTTGTAGTTTTTTGTGTAAGTAAATTCTTTAATTTCCGCGAAGATGCAGATGGAAAGATTTATTATGGACAATGCTTAAGTGTTGTTCAAGGTAGAAACAGAAAACTTGTAACTTTGTATCCCTTTTTTCAAGATTGCATTGAGGAAAAAGGAAAAAAAAAAGCAAATCTGGTTCTAATGGAAGGATGATAAATTATGTAACTTCAAAGGTGAGCTAAAAATCGAGATCTGGGGGGGGGGTTTTCCACCTCTCTTTTCACGTGAATTCCTGGATGCTCATGTTGCATTTGTGCTGGATCAGTGGTGGTAAAAGCAGGGCTAACGAGCACAACAAGGTGGTTACAGAGTACGGGGGGAATGTTGTTGCCCTGTCCTTCTTGAGGGGGTTCTGTTTCCTCTTGCTAAGGAAGCGCCTGACCCTTCCCCAGCCCCATCCATGTACCAGCTTTCCTCGATGCTTCTGTGACCTTAATTTTGATCCCCACAGCCCCATCAAAATGAATATGAAAACCTAAAACGCGGCAGATTCTGGCAACTGTTGGTTTCATACGAACGATCTCAGCGAGAGTTTGAGGATTCTTTCTAAATTCAACACAAAAGCAACGCAACTACTCAGTGCAGCTGAGAGAAAAGCATTGTTTGATTTCAAGCATAATGCATTTAATACTATAAACTCTTACTTTGTTCTGTTTTCCCCCAGGCGTTTGGCTGTAAGTGCGAAAGGATATCTGTGTAAATATGTGTACCTGGAAAAACCCCAAACCTGCAGACCTTCAGGAGGGGTTAGTGAGAGAAAGCTCTGCAGCTTCTCTGACGATAACGAGCAAGAAACTCCAAAGTTGTCCTAACCCAAGCTGTCCTTGTCTCTGCAGAATGTTCTTCTCTCTGGTGAGTAAACAGAGCTGAACTACAAGAGGATTAACTAGAATTTTAGAAGTTATTAGCTGAGCTGGCTGGAAAAGCAAAGTGAAGTTTGAGAGTACCCTCAGTCTGCATTAAATTGGGACTTGGGTCTTTTGGTGAAGAAAAAGATCCTGAACTTACACAAGCTCCCAGGACAGCCAACAGTCCAATAATTAGAGCATGTGCCTCAGTCAGGATCCAAGTCTCTGTCCCATTTGCTTGCTAAAGCAGGTACATTCAGAAAGCCCACATCCACATGAACACTCCATACTCCGAGTAAGGTTCCACTGAAAACTGTTCTTCCCAGAAATCCCACCCAGAACTTGCAGTGAAAGTGTCACTGAAATCAGACAATTGTATGGACTGGTTTGACACTCTGGTAATTACTAAAACAAATGAAAATATACATTGAAATTGAAGTCAGCTCTGTGTACTGATACAGATACACAATATATTCTTGTACTTTAAAGTATTTCCGTTTTACAATGAATTTCCACCATGGTTCCAGTCACTTTCATTTGCATTGTCAGCTGGATCCCAGCTCCTTTGGGACAGGAATTTTTGGGTTTTATGTATGTACATTCGGGTTTTTATGTGACTTGCACTATCATTCATTAAAATCCCTTGTCTCCATTGCTGGATCACAGGTGATACAGCCAATCAAGGAGATTGTTAGAGATTATTGTGATAATCTCTGATATTACTGGGCTTGTTTGAGATGGTTAAATACTCACAAGGGGGAGAGGAAGGGAGAAAAGGAAAGAGGAAGAGGAAGGTGGGAAGAGATGCATTTTGTCAGGGAGATGGTGTTTGTTATTTTACCTGGTTTTCACTGGCATAGCTACTAAAATGCAGATATTGCTGAATGAATAATAAAATAGATGTCATATTTCTGCTTTTGGGAATTAGTGTGTCTTTTCAAGTACATGTTAGTTATAATGAGGCTAAAGATTAAAACATTAATACCCTGGTTTTCCTTTCAAATAAATCAAAGATACCCACTGACTTACAAAAATCCAGCTTTTAAAAAACCTTTTCAAGCAGAAGGTTTTTGGGAGCTTTTCCTGTGATGTTGCTTGGTAGAAGATCTGGCCTAATAGAAGGGAAAGCTATTTAATGTAAGTAACCACTTGTCTTTGAAATTCAAATTGGGAATCTCAGTTTCCCCCATTGCTGCCTTGTTTGTTTCCAGCTCTCAGGGGAAATACATACAAAGTGGAAGGGAGGTGCCTTTTTGGCACATTTCTGACTTCGACAGGTTAAAAAAACAAACATGCTCTTTTTGAAAGGCTGGAATTTTCAAACCATTAATTCTAATACGTTGTCTTATAAATAATAAAATGGGGGTTTTTGTTACTGTAGAATCACAGGGTAGATTTAATTTTTTTATTTTATATTATTTTTTCTTAGGACTGGTTGTTTTAAAGATGTCCGAAGATTGTTATTTATTCTATGCGATGCGTGACTCGTTGACATGGCAATTACAGGTGATTGGATGCCAGAAACTCCTCAAAATGACTGTCAAAGCCAACTCAAGGTTTCACATCCCAGGACTTTTTCTTGGAAAAGCTGGTGGAAAAGGTTCCTCGAGATGGTGTAAAATCACAAGTACCATCACAGTGACTGAAAGAAGTGGGACACTGCGTTGCATAGCATTGAAAAAACAACATGAACTCAACTTCTGCAAGCACATTTCGAGGCTGAAGTGATAGGGGTAGTTGCACAAGGGGATGGCAGCTGTTAACAAATCTTGCCGTGGATCCAGTTCTCTATATAAAAAATATTAATCAGTTTCCTGACAGAGGGCACCTTGTCCAGTTATGAACCATCCTACACTGACCAAAAACATGGGGAGTGAGCAGGAGCAGGGTTGGCTCAATGCATGGATGGGGTATTTCCTTTCTCCACCATCAGGAATTTTTAATTTTCAGGGTCATGATGCAATTTTTTTCTTGAATTTTGCACGTGAAATGACTGTCAAAGCCAACTCAAGGTTTCACATCTCAGGACTTTTTCTTGGAAAAGCTGGTGGAAAAGGTTCCTCGAGATGGTGTAAAATCACAAGTACCATCACAGTGACTGAAAGAAGCGGGACACTTTATTGCGTAGCATTGAAAAAACAACATGAACTCAACTTCTGCAAGCACATTTCGAGGCTGAAGTGATAGGGGTGGTTGTGCATGGGGATGGAAATTATTTGCAAATCTTACCGTGGATCCAGTTCTCTATATAAAAAATACTAATCAGTTTCCTGACAGAGAAAGGGTACCTTATCCAGTTATGAACCATCCTACACTGACCAAAAACATGGGGAGTGAGCAGGAGCAGGGTTGGCTCAATGCATGGATGGGGTATTTCCTTTCTCCACCATCAGGAATTTTTAATTTTCAGGGTCATGATGCATCTTTTTGCTTGATTTTTGCACGTGGAAAAGAGGGATAGAAGATGATACTGTCGATTCCAGATGCTTTGATTTACGACATTTTTACGCTTGCTGAGCACTGCCACGAAGCGCCCGTGGAGCTTTGAGTGCAGTGGAGATTCCAACCCTGCCCCTCTGGGCAGAAGACACTGGAGACCAACACTCCAAACAGGAATTTGCTGCCACGAGAGGGCCACCAGTGCCTGGGAATGGCGGCGGCTCTTCCCACCAGGATGGAGTCACCCTTCCCCTCTTGCACTTCCACCCGACACAACCTCCAGAAATGGAATCCCTCCTTTCCCTCTGAGGGTCCTCTGGCAAGCGGAATCCACCTCTATTTCTGGACCCATCCAGCTGCACAGGAGAGTTGGATGCAGAGGCAGAAGATGGTGGATGGGTTTCCTGAGATGCTTCTTAGATATTTCCATAGGGAATGACGAATGGCTGGGGCCAGGGGATGAAGAAAGGATGGCTCCTTGGTTGGCTTCCAGGTGCTGGACACTTAAAAAGGAGACAGACAAAAGGGCAGAAGCATGGAAAAGGGATATCCCCATTCTATTTTGCAGCACTCCAGCTCTGTTATTTCCCTTAAGCCACTTTGCCTATTTAAATCCTTTTTATTACTTCCTTTCTTTCATTAGGAATGAATTCTGCACTGCCAAGACATCTGAACTGCCTATGGGAAAATCTTTATTCCAGGCTGATTCCAGTTGGCTTGAGGGGCAGGTGTTTATTGCAATGGGCCCTCCAGGATAACTCTTGGCATGCTCAGAGTCCTAACCCTGCACCAGCCTCAGAAGGGCTTTCCTTCATCCCTTTTCCTGTGGAAAAGCTGGGCCAGAAGCAGCTTCAGGCCACTTTAAATGTGTTCCATCCTATCAACTATTCCCGGTCTATGCAATGCACTTACTTTATCTAAGCTTGGTATAATAATTTATTATAGAGAAAGATTCAGTCTTCATAAGCCCATGTGAAAAATTGGATATTAGTACCGGGGGAATTCCATGGAAGTGTCGTAACACTACAAGAGAAAGGAAGTAAAAAATTAAAGATAATTAAATTAAATAAAGTTAAAAAAAAAAATAAAAACAACATTTACAAATAATGTAAGATGAAAAATTAGGAAAAAAACTACTTTTCCTCATTTGTGTTCAAACTTATGCCATGCCAACCAAAAACGTCATCAGCAGTTTTCCACTCTAAGAAATGTGGTAGGAAATTTAAACATAGCAAAATTAATTGACAGTAAATTTAGAAATGCTGAGGTTTTTTTTTTTTAAGTGATCAATTTATCAGTGAAACCCACTGTCTCCAGGAGGCATCAATTGGGTTGTATTCAAGGATTTTAAAGAACACGTGACAATATCATGGCAGCCACCACGTTACATGTGCTGTGTACAGAGAAGACTTTAACAATGATAACAACAACGAGTATTCATCTGGAATTAAATTCCCCATTGGAATGAAACCTCCTTTGCTGTTGAGGTACACAGATAAAAGATAGCAAGACACAGAAGAAGAATTGGCTCGTCAATAAATCTGACGATGTTGTGTTTACTCTCCTTCATTTTAAAACATGGAATGTAATCCTGGCATGTTCCACATTGTGGCTGTGCTGCTGAGAAAGCAAAACCCAGATCAAGGATTCGGGGGAGAATAAAGCCCTTTCAGACCACTACAAGGTGTAACAGTTACAGTGACGCGTTCACAACACTGACATTAAGGCTCCTTTACAATATTTTCAGGAATCTTACTGGTCTCTGTGATTTAGAGCCTTCCAAGTCTTAGATCACTGAGGACTGAGGAAGCAACTTGTCCGTTTGAAGACTGCCTAATTTTTAGTGATTTAAAATGGATGCCTTTTTAGTGGGTATCTTGGAGGGATTTTTTTCACCACCCTTTTAACAAAAAATGGTCACGACTCGAGGGGATCAAATTATTTTCCTGTTCCGGCAGACAATAAACTCAGTTGATTTACAGAGAAGTCATTTACTCTGCCCAACATGGCAGCTATTTTGAAGGATGTGAATACAAGCCTTTCTTCTGAAAAAGCAATTTGATGAAATCTGCAGCAGCAAAGCAAACTTAAGCCTGATCTGCTCAGGTCCCCGTTTGCTGCCTCAATGTGTTATTGCAATTTTGAGAATTACCTCTAAACCAAGGTACCAAATTGATTCAGGATAGAACCCCCTGCTTATCCCAAGTGTTATTTTTAATCTAGGTTGCTTCTTTTCTGTTGGTTTGGTTTGTTTTTTTCTTGGTGGTGGTGGTGTTTCAGTTTTTTTTCTTTTTTTTTATATTTAACTGACGAGTAATGAGGGAAGTGTCTTCAGGGTAAAAATGAATGACTGGCAGCAACCCATATAAGTGATTTCAGCAAATGCCTGAATTGCTGAACCCAGCATCTATTCACAGCACCACCTTGAAAGCCCTTTTTCATAATTATTGCAGCTGATTGCACCTATCTCTGCACACACACCTATAAATATAAACAAACCACAGAGTGGTAACAACCAATTATATTATTCCTAGAACTAGACTGATGAATCTCCACCAGATTTTCTCCAAGTAAGCAAGGAAGATTGCTAAGAACTCATCTATCAATCGACTTTATTTTCCATTTTCCCCCTTTTGTTTTTTTTGGAAAAACCCCAAATTTTTCTAGGCTGATCAGCTGGGGAATCAATAAAGTAAAAGAACCCATTAGATGCTTTTAGCTGGGAGAATTTTGTTCAATTCTCCACCTGTAGATGAAGGTACTTCTTCCAGCCACTTAAAGAGGGACTCAGGATGCGAAATCCTGTTGCTGTCTCTGTTGTTTTGCCTTATTTCCTTTCCTTGTGTCTTGTCAGTTGTTGCCTGTATTAAATTATTGATCTTATCAGAAAAAAAAACCATTTCTGTGTTCCACAGAACCAGCAAATCAGCAACAGAGTGTAAATCCCAGCATTCTTCTTTTATTTCTCAGTGCATTTCATTTTTAAGTTATAATTTGTCTTATACTGAGTTTTTCCTTTTCAGCTCAGTTTTTTCTCTGATCCTCTCTCCATTCATGCTATTAATATTTTCTGCTCTCAGTAGTTTGAGGTTTTGCATTCCTTTCTGGTCTATCTTCAATTAATTGTGAATTTTCTTCGTTCTCTCCTGATTGCTATTTTTCCAACCACGAAAGAGTCCCTGATTACAATGAAAGTTTGCAGCAGTGAATCATCACTCCTGTCACTGTGGGGTCTATTCTCACCCTGCTAAATATCCCAAATTTTATTTCTGGGTTGATCCCGGGATTAGTTATTCCCAGCTGACTCTCAGCTGGAATCACCATTCCAGTCCCTGCCATCGGATCTTTCCTTCATTCATTTCTTCCTTCCCAGAAAGAGATTTATGCCATTCCATTTCTGAAATCTTCTCAGTACTAAGATGAACCTAATGCATTCTCAGTCCTTTCTTTAAGGTCAAACACTTTGAATAATAAATGAAGTAGATGAAAACAACAGGAGTCTCAGTGATGGAGAATCCAGTCCTTTCATCACGAATTCCACTTCTCTTCAAACGAAATTTAACATTTACCATGGGAAAATCAAATTCATAGTGACAATAATTTATAACCTCCTTTGGATGAATTATTAATGGATTGGAAAAGTTCACCAAGTCAATTCCACAAGAATTGTACTGGCAAAGACAAGGAAATAGGTAGGGATTAACAGCTACTTTATGTTTATCAAATTAAAGCTTGACGATAGTGAATACAATTTTCTCAGCAGCAGAACATATCATAAATGACTCAGTCAGAAACAACAAAGTTGTTTTTTATTATCATCATTCCAACCCAAACATTCTGTGAAAATGAAGGACACTAGTTTATCATGCTTCTTAAAAATGACAAACTGGAAAAAACCATTTCTCCCAAGCAAATTCCCACTGGCATTTGCTTAAAACAGCAATAACTTTCTTGCTTAAGCACGGGGTTCAACATTTCAAAAGTATGTGCCTGGAAATGGATCAGGTCCTTGTGAAGAGCCCTGAGGATTAAATTGGGATCCAGGCCTTTGGCATAATTTTTTCGGTGTCTGTGCTCCCTGCCCTCCTTTCTGGACGCTTAGGGACTCTGAACAAGCACAAGATATTTGGAAGACAATGAGGATTAGACAGGATCTGTAGAATGTTCTGTTTCACAAGACCAAAAGAAACTAAACACCAGTAGAACAAAAATGCCATTTTCTGCTCCTTTGTAAATTTTACTTCAACTTTACTCTTGGGGAACAAATATCTTAATAAGCAAAATCTTCAGTCTCTTTGTAAACAGGGTCTGCATTTTCCAATCGCTTTGAAAGGGCCACTTTACACTTTTAAAACCATCCTCTTTCAGGCAGCATCACACCGTGATTCAAATTACCAAACTTCCAGCATAATTACTTGGTAACTGTGAAATTATTTTGGTTTTTTTTTTTTACGTCATTTTACTGCAGCAAAGTTCAGTTTATTGTAAGTGCCTTTATTCTGAAAAAAACCCAAAACACCAAAACCATTCCATTTAAATGTCTCTAGTTCAGCTTCTGAATTTTTTTCTTCCACCAAAAATTGTCTGTGTTGCAGTTTTTTTGATCATGACCAGTGGAGTATAAGGAAGGCTTGTGGTGTAGCACCAAGCAACGGATAGAAGTGTCAAGTAACTTAAAATTTCTCTGGTCTGTCATGTCTAAAACAGTGGAGAAAAGGAGGTTCTCTGCAGTTTTATTCAGGTTAACGCATTATATCCATAAGTAAAATATATTTAAGGAGAAAAAGAATTGTGATAACATCAATATATTTTTTATCATAGATAAAAAATTGAAAGATCTGTTAACTGTTTAAAAAAATTGGGGGAGGAAGAGAGTGGCTGAGGTATTTTAATAAGCAGGTACTGAAACTTTCTAACAATGTATTTATTTTTCTTACTTCCAGATTGTAAGTTTTGGTATAATGTAAAACAATAGAAAAGTCTGGATGTCTTTGCTGTGATTATAAACAGGGTAAATGCTGCCCCTTCAAAGAGCAGAAATTGAGATTTTCCTACAGATCCCAGAAATTCAGGTCAGATGCTGATATTTTGAAGACAAAGCAAAATTAAAATAAAGAAAATGGAACTGAAGACATGATGTGCAGCTCCTTTTTTCTGGCATTCCCTTTCCTTGCAGTCTTGCCTCTGGAGAAAGACACTTGTCCAAGGACTTTATCACCTGCTAGGGAAGATATTGAATTTAATTGCATTTCTGGTCTTGATTTCACAGGTAATATTGCAATAAGAAATGCCTTGCTCACTTTATCCAATGTACCTGAGTTTTTGGCACATTTTTTGAGGTTCAGGTGGTAAATCAACAAAGATATAAACAAATTAAAAGCAAGGCAGCAGGGGAAAAGGGATGCTGGAAGCAGTAATATCAAAGCTTACATTCCAGGGTTTTCTTCAGGGTTCTCTTTAAGCAAGCAGGAATTCAGGTCTGGTTTCCTCTTTAGATTTTCCAGATTAAAATGCATTTTGAAATCACAAAAGCTTAACATATACCCCGAGATCACAGGGCTGAGTGGGAAGTCAAGGATGAAAGGAGACGTGACCCTCATCAGTTAATCCATGTTGTCACATTGTTATTTGAGCAAACTTTTACTTGATTTGCCAAAAAGCACTCAAATGTAAAAGGTAGAAAGTCCTTTTCTCACATTTTAAGAATTTTGTATGCACCCATGAAAGTTTCCTGAACAACTGTCTCTAAACAACCCTGCTTGAGCAGGGGGCAGGACCAGCTGAACTCTGAAGGTCCCCTCCAAGCTCAACCATTCTCTGTGATTCTGCAATTCCTTCTTTTATATCAGTTTTAGGCCACAAATTGAATTTCTTAGGTTGTCCCTCCTGCTGGTGAGGAATTAAGAATGAACTCTCAAAGCTCTCTCATACTCCTTCTCTTAATCCCTCTTAAAAAAAAAAAAAAAAGAAAAGAACATTTTGGCATGAAGTTGTTAAAATTCAAAGGCAGTTAAGCTGCTGCAGGTCTAGATTACATCCTATCAATCAAATCAAATCCTTGATTTCACAGCACACCCAGTTTGGCAGCAATATCTTGCAGGATGGCCCAGCCCTGCACTGCAGGAGCCCAGCACGCTTCTGGGTTGAGCTACGCTTTGAAAGCTCTTCTGGATGTAAAAATCCCACAAAACTGCTGGAAAACGGTTCTTTTTTGAAATTATATATATCACTTTCCTGGAATAGTTCGGATTGAGGGGCAGTGGGGGTGGATAGTATGAAGTGTGGGATACACAAAGCAGGTATTGTCGCTGAAACAGGAGTAATGGTAATCTATTTTCTCAGGATTCCCCTTTGCTTCTTCTTTCTGTCTATATCCTTCACCCCAGCACAGCCACATTTAAGATGTCCACATCTCATTTAATCCCGCTATGGAATTCCACAGGTTTTGCTCTGTGGTGAGTCTCGTAACAACACCAGCATCACAAATTCATAATGACGCCAGAACTGTGGGAGCTGCATCTCCTCTGTGGAGATGCAGCTCCTGAAACCTGAGCTCCGACACTGAGCTGACACATAATTAGGGATCCCTCACACCCGTGGGCTGTAGAAGGCCTGGCTTAGCTGTCAGCTTTTACTGTCCTTGTGAAGCTTTGCATCAAATTGGTAGCAGAGACCTTAAAAATGTGGTATTTGCTTTGGCAGAGCATTTCCACACGGCTCAAGCCAGCAGTGCCACTGGGTCTGAGTGTCACAGGGGACAGGTCACCTCTGCTACTCCTGCAGCCCGTTTTTTTTTAATGGGAAGTAATAAAGCTAATCATGCTATAAAATTGCTGAGTGTATCTGATTATTAATTCTGTTTTTAAAATAGGCATAAAAAGAGAAAGGTACCTGTAATTGCCTCGCTGCACGTGTGCTGTAATTACCACAGGATGTAAAGAATATTAAAAATTGGACTTGGGAATGTGGCACTATATTCCAGCATGCAGCAGAGCTACAAATGCAAAGATTCCCGATCCTCTCTTTCTTCAATAATCTGGAATAAATGTCAAAATTCATAGCACACCAGAGTTCTTAAAGGACATGTAGGGCAAAGGCTCAGAGGAGATGTGGATCAGGATGGCCTCCCACCCAAATCCTTCTTTCTTGAGTCTCACATGTGGAAGAATATTCCTTGTCAAAAATGGCCTCTGTGGTCACGTACAAAGTCAAAACTGGGAAAAGAAATTGTGGATGTCATTACTTCTGGAGGGCAGGGTTATGTGGGATACTGGGAAGGAATTGTTCCCTGGGAGGGTGGGGAGGCCCTGGCACAGGGTGCCCAGAGAAGCTGTGGCTGCCCCTGGATCCCTGCAAGTGTCCAAGGCCAGGTTGGATGGGGTTGGAGCACCCTGGGCTAGTGGAAGGTGTCCCTGCCCATGGCAGGGGGTGGCATTGGATGGGCTTTAAGGTCCCTTCCAACCCAAACCATTGTGAGTTTCCATGATTTTGAACATGCTCTGAAAAGAACACCCAGTATCCCAACCTTTGCAGACCCTTTACCTGTACTATAAATATTTATGTGAGCATCGCCTAATTTTTTTGTTGCCTTAAATTGACAAGATGACAAAAACCAAATTCTGAGAAATCCCAGGAGGCAGAATATGACAGCTCCAGAGACCCGTTCAGACCTGGGATATTCTAGGTGCCCACCAGGGCTCTTGGTTCGTCCTGGGGCGAGCAGATGGCCCAGCAGATTCCAGCAGAAGAGTGGTACAAGGAAAAAAACAGTCTGTCCAGAGACAGGGAAAAGAGAGCTGTCTTGGGTTGTCTTTGTGATGTTGTATCCCCTGTCCTTGGCTCTAGGCCAAAAAATTAATTTTGTGCCTTTTCTGTGCCTTTAAACTGATCCTGAGAGGGGAGAGAGAAAAAAAACTGGATGAACTTTTCAAAGCAGTCGTTTCAAGGACACCGACACACACTCCTCTGCTTCTGTGGCACCCTTGGTGCTTTTCAGCCAGCTTTTTTGGCTCTTCTTTTTTTCCGGCAGGAGATGGAGAGTTGAACTTTGTTTTCTTGGGTCTTTGGTTTTTCTTCTTCTCTTCTGGGCTGTTTCAACAACATCTGAACACATCGGGAGAATTTTTTCCCGGAGGCCCGGGGGGGTGGGCCCTCGCCGACCCAGCTCTGAGGAGAAGAGAGACCACACCTACAGAAGGACTCTGAACTCTTCCCAGGTTTTCTCTCCGCAGAGAGAGATCTCATTATTTAGCACTATTATTCCTTTCCTGTGTGTTTGTTAAATAAACAGCTTTTATCTCTTTCACTTTCCTTCGAGGAAAATTCCTTTTTTTCCCAAACCTGGTGGGGGAGGAGTGGTTGTAACCTGACTTCTATCAGAGGATATTGTCCTCCAAATTTGTCCAAGCTGGGACAGAGCCCACATACTTGTGCTTTGAAATATTCTGTTAGAATGCTGAAATCCTTAAAAATTACGCTTACATATTTTTTATCACAAAAAACCATCTGGAACGAAGAGTGTGGGCACTTTGGCATGAGGGCTCTTGTTGTGAAGGTCCTTTCATCTTCCCATACGGACTTGAAACAGATGGGGGTCGGGCTCTGCTTGCAAGGAACAGGGACAGGACAGGGGGGAACGGCCTCAAGCTGTGCCAGGGGAGGCTCAGGTTGGACATCAGGCGGAATTTCTTCCTGGAAAAAGCAAGGAATTTGCTCTTTAACAGCCAGGGTCTATTTGTAAACCCATATGTGTGTATATATATTTTAATTTTGTTTTATATATATATATATTTATGTGTGTACATGGTTGTGATTCCTGGTGGTAAGGATGGGCTGCCCAGGGAGGTGTTGGAGTCCCCATCCCTGGAGGTGTCCAAGGAAGGACTGGAGATGGCACCCAGTGCTCTGGGCTGGTGACAAGGTGGGCATCGGGCACAGCTTGGACTTGATGTTTTTCCAAACTAATTGATTCTGGGATCCTGTAAGTCTGGGGAGAGCTGTTGAGTTTAATGAGTTCAATTGTTAAAAAAATTCGAGTCTGTGAAATGTCTCCTGATGCTGGGGATGCCAGCCCGGGAATTACCACTGTGGGGGATTAGCTCTTGTTTATTATTCCTTCAGAAGCTGTCTGACAAAATGCTCCCACCACGGGTGTTTGGGACAGCCAATGTGCAGCCCCAAAGCTGTGCTGATAAACAATAAAATAAAGCTCAGGAGGTAAGAGTTCTCCTTAAAGCAATAAAGCATTACCCTTAAGCTTTTTTTTTCTGCCACTTCTTTTCACTCCATCGTGCTTCCAGTACTAAGCCCAAGACAGAAATACACTCCCTGAAAACACTTAATATCAAAGAAAATATAAACTTACTCTGCCATTTGGTTTTTGATCACAGGCTACAAGCACTGCTGCTGTTTTATGTGATAAATCTGTGATAACTCAGCCACTATTTCCAGTCCTTCAAACTGCGATGCTTTTCCATGTAGGCTTTTCACATCTCATCTAAAACCATAGCAAAGCAAGGAATTTGCTCTTTAACAGCCAGGGTCTATTTGTAAACCCATATGTGTGTATATATATTTTAATTTTGTTTTATATATTTATTTATTTATATATATATATATATATTTATATATATTTATATATTTATGTGTGCATGTGGCTGTGATTCCTGGTGGTAAGGATGGGATGGCCACTCCAAGGGCATTCTGCCACGACCAGATGGGAGTCACACGTTGTTTTCCTGACCTCTGAGTATCCCAAATTGTGTTTCCATCATGCTGTACCAAAAGCAAAGGTGTCTCTGCTCACTGCTCGTCCAGCTCCTGAGCTGGAGCTTCCTTAGTCACTCACTGACAGTTGATATGCTGGGTACAGACAAGAAAAACCCTCCAATTCTGTTTCTGTAATAATAAATCTCAGTGCCAAACCCCAATCTTCACTCCTGCATGGTATTTTATGATATTGCCTTTCTGTCTCCTTGATGAATAAGCCAGCACAGTCTCAAAGGAATTGTACTTCTGAGAGGTTTTTTTTCCTCACAGAACCCTAGATTTTCAAAATATGCTGAAACAACACACGCATTCATCTTCTGGAAAGTTTCTTCTTTTTAACTAATGCTGGCAATTAACTGAAACCTTCATGTAAGAGGCAACAGGTCACTAAAGATTACCAGAGGTTTCTATTTCTGAGGCGGGGGGAGAATAAAAGAATCACTTTGGAAAACCTTTCGTGATCTTATTTTCACATTTTTAGTTGTGTTGTTTGTTTTGGGGTTTTTTTTTTTGTTCTTTGGTTTGTTTGTTTTTTATGCCTGGGCATATAAAAAAGAAGTTTCTGTCATGTAGCTCATCACGTGTTAAAATGTAGTTTTTAGAGTTCTTACTATTCTTATTACTTATTACTCTATTCTTTTAGAGTTTCAGTGTTATCAGCAGGTTTCGTCTACGGTTTATGAGACAAATCTTAACGCGGACTCTCAGTGCCAGTTTATGAGGGATTTTCACGAGGCTGACACAAAGCAACTGCGAAATCAGAGTTTCACAATAGGCATTTGGTATTTGCTTTCACGGCACCTTAGCACGTTTTCATTCACCAGTAAATAGAACTGTGTAAAAGCTCCGTGTTTATGTCGTTAGTCAGAATTCTTTGCCATGGAAAGCCAAACGTTGGACAGCTAAATGAAAGGAAATGAACACGTGCTGTGGCTGTTCTTCTCTACAACTTGTTTTCCTTCTCCAGACAAATGCAGTGAGAACACATCACAAAAACTGACATATATAATTGTGTCTCCAAAGCCGTGCATATCCTTAAAATAATTTGTGTTTACCAGCTAAGTTGATGGTTAGAGTCAAGACATGAATTTAAACGCAACTCAGTGGTTTTGAGCTGTATGTGAGGAGACCCAAACAGGGAAAAACCTGATGCAGGGATGAGAGAATTTTCCAGAACTCTAGTTCTCATTTTGTGAGAATAGGTTTGGTCGTTGCAGCCAACACTGCTGCATTTTATATTTGTGGCTCATCATTCTATACATCGTTGTGAGGGACCTCTAACTCTTCAGGACGAAGAGGACTCTGCTGTCTTGACCTCATTTTGCTGTGGTTTCCCTGAGAAAAAAAGCCAACATTGTTCCAGTTGCACCTGCCAGCCTGTTTTTCTTCTGCACTTTTCATTTGATTAGAGATATTATAGGATTTGTGGGGTTTGGTTACAGGATGTGGCTCCGTATTAACATAACATTACACCATTCTGACAAAAACAAAAGGCTGTAAATTTAACATAAATCGTATCTGATTTGATATCAGATATGATAAGAATCAGGCCGTTAAATCCAAAGAGTGACACGAAATCAACTAAACCCATTGCACAATTAGGAAACAAAAGAAGGTAAAACCCAGAGCTTATCTGTTTTTAACAAGCTCTGTTGTGGAGTCTGAACCTTTTGTGTGAAGTTCATGGAATCACAGAATCATGATGGGAAAAGACCTCCAAGATCACTGAGTTTGACTTGGACTGAGCAGCACCATGTGTGTCAACTAAAGTGTGGAGGGAACCTCTGTCAGGCAGAGCTTTAGAGTCAAAATCCTTCCGAAACTTCACTTGTTGATCTGTGACTGTTTTCCATCCAGGAGAACTGCTAGAAGAGCAAGCAAGGGTTTGGAAACGTAGAAGATTCTTTTCCGTAATTCTGGAAGTGCCTTCGCTATGAAATCACGGTTCGTGGATGACACATTCCGTGCCTTAATTAATGCCTCCCCTGATGGGGGAGAGTTTTAGTGTCTTTGCCAGGAATTCAGGGGGTGAACGGGACCTTCAGCAGTCTCTGCTTTCAGATTGTTGTTTATTGAGTCTTATCAGGGAAACAGAGTCACTGACGTGACCCAGACACAGCACAGAGCAGAGAATGCAGGAGAAAGCCAAATTATCAAGATTAGACAGTCTTTTTAAAGGTAAATCATCCAATAAAAATGTACAACGAAAGATATTTTCACTTTTCCACCAATGTTCCATAACTCACTTTGTCACGTACACAGGAACTGCGGAATTCTTTATCCACTCACCTTAAACTACTTCTACTGCAGAATTTGGAGTAATAGAATAAGAAACAGAAGGCCTGGAGAACAACAACAATCCTCCATTTTGAAGTTTTTTACCTTTTCTCTATTTACTGCATTAACAAACCCAAAGACCCTAAATTTTCACCTTGTGACAATCTTACATAACATTCTATCACCTTGTTCACACCAGTGTAGATTCCAACTCTTCCCAAAGGGTAGGTAACTTTCTCCATGGGCGAAGGCCAAAGACAGTGTTGTCCAGGGGGGTAGAATCCTTCAAACCAGGCAGAGAGATATTCTCTGCGTTCTGGATTCCAACAGTGGATGCAGCACGAGTGCACTTCCTACACGCTGCATCTGCTTTCCTCATGCACTTCAATCCGAATTCCCCCAAGTGCTGAGTTTGCCATTTCACATAACAGAGAGGAGGGAGGCAAGTGTCACCTCATTGATTATGCAGTTTGAATTAATTCATTCATCTCATTAGTCAACACACTTTCATCTTTGAATTTTTTTCATCAGTTCTAGAAGTTATTTTTGCTGATTTCCCTGTCGTGCTGCTGCTCATGGTAACAGAATCAAACGCCTTATGATGAGATGTTTTAATACTACCTAACTACTTGCTCTGGGATTAATGGTTAAGATTAAAACTCATTATGTTTATAGCTTCTTACCGGGTATTTTTTCTTGATTAAAGTGTCAGTTAAAATAAAAAAAGAAAGTTAGATATTCAGAAGCATCAATATTTCAGTAATCAGCCAATATAACTTCCTTTTGGTCATCTAGGTATTTTGAAAATCTTCCCTGAACTCCTTAATCAAGAGAAATGAACCCTACAAGGAAAAAAATAGAAAAAAAGAGATCCTATCTTTTTCATCCAGTGATATAATTTACACTGAGGGTGTAAACTCTGCCCTTTTCAGATCCCTTTTGCTGAAAAACGTAGAAACACAGAATTAAAGACTATCCCAAGCTGCAAGGGACACGCAAGGATCATGAAAGTCCAAGTCCTGACAGAAGTTTCACTGTAAATGTTATCACGTGAATAGAAGTTAATTGAATTATTTCTCCTAACTAGTGCGTTTTTCAGTGTTCAGTCCCTATAATTAATGAGATGTTACTCAGGAATCACTTGTTACAGGACTTCAAGCAGATGCTAAAGACTCTAAGCTAATTTAAAATAGTTACAACTATTAAACCCCCTTCTAAGGACAAAATGTAATTCAGGGTAGATGGCATCACCTGCTTCCGTCCAAGCTTGGTGGGATTGCGAAAAGACTTTGAAAACAAGAACTTGCCATCTATAAACTAAATCATGCACAAGCCACAAGAAATACAGTCAGAACATCTCAGTTTTGCCCCGTTCTTCTTTAATTTCTTGTTTTTCGTGAGTCCGTTTTACTCAGAGTGTGAATTGGAAAGCAGGAGACGTGAAGTTTTCTTCGGACAGAATCACCGAATCACAGAATTCCAGAGTGGTTTGGATTGGAAGGGACCTTACACCTCATCTGGCTCCTCTGCCTTGGGCAGTGACATCTCCCACTATCCCAGGTTGCTCCAACAGCAAGTCTTGGCACAGTCTTTTTCCGTCCTGTGGGACCTTTATTACAGACCAAGTTTAGAGTACACATTTATGTCAAAACTTAGCAGGCAAAAGCAGGTGCTATGATTTTTTTTCGAAAAGGGAGCAGAATACTCTAGAGACATGGAGTGGAGGACACCAAAGTTTAATACTGCTGTCCCAAAAACATGCAGGATGAGTTTTACCCCCAGGGTTAACTTGCAGATGGGTGTTGGAAAGGCAGCACTGAGCAGCCCAGGCAGCACAGGATACCTGCTTGTGCTGCAGGGAAGCTCCCAGCAAGCTGGGCAGGGTTTGCTGAAGTGACAGCACTGGAGAACATCACCCAGCTCTGACAAAATCATCTTAGAATTCGAGCAGTTGCAGCCAATAAAGCTGTTTGTGAGAGTTACAGCAGCAAAACTCGAAACACAGCTCAAAAGTAGTGATGGATTAAGATAATCAAGATTTTTTTCCCTTTGGCTGTTTTAGCAGCTGAGTTATTTATAGATGTGCTGATTAAACTATTCAATGTCTGATACGAGTAAATGTTGTCAAAAAAGCTCTATATTTACCCCTGCATATGAGCAGAAAGGAACTTTGTCAGCCTTGAAATGCACAGGTGAAAAACAATGGAGAATATTGTGAATAGCAGGGAATTGGATGGTTTGAGTGGAATTGAACACTGTGCATGCTCTCAGGTACTGACAGCACAAAGATATTTAGCACAGGTGTTTGTGCAATCATGATACATTATGCAAATTAGCAGTGAACAATGGGCATCAAGCAGCTCTGCTTTTATGTTTGGAATATCTTATTTTCAATGTGAAGGGTTATGGGATGATGTGCCATAACATACCCGTGTAAGAAACCTTGCTGATGGGTTTTCAAATATTTCTTCTTTTCTTCAGTTGCTGTGCTACTGGGTTTTGTAAGAGACAATTTGGTACACGAAAATGCTCCATGGATTTTTGCACACTGAGTTCGAGCCAAAAATGTTCTTCAGGCTATTGCAGTGTTGGCATCGTTCCCCAAATGTGACTTGCAAACATGCCAGCTGAAAACAATACAGATGCAAATGAGTGAAAAATCTTGTAATTCTAATTCCATAATACTTTTATTTATTCAATTCAGATGCTCGGGGTTCATTAAAAACACAAAAGAAGTGCCTTTTTTTTTCAAATATACCCTATTCCTGTAAGTCTTTCAGGCATTTGGGAGCACCAGGTTTGATTTACTTTATGAAACCATCACAGAAAATGCTACCTTGGTAAAAAGCTGTGAACTGCAGTGTCTGGGCTGCTTTAAACCTAATTCAAGTCGGTGATAAACAATATAGGGAATGTATTCCGGTGAAATGGCTGGCACAGCTAAGGGGGATGGGAATGGCTGAGCTCGGCATCAGGGTTCTGTCCTGACAACAGTACAACTGCCCAGAGCAAAGAAGTCAAGGTGCTGAAGGCTTTTCATCACCCCAGCACAGCTCTGATCTACCATTTTTAAGTGGCACAGTTGAGTTTCGACAGGCTTTGTTTAGTTGGCACAGACTGTGTAAGCCCCAGTGGCCTCAAAAGGCTTCATTTATTTTGCAAGAACTAGACCAGTTTGTTTTCATAGAGAATGTTTGTCGTGTGGAAAAGATCCCTCAGCTATTCAAAGGTTGTGTTCTTGCTTTATCCAGCTGCTGGTGAAACGTTGCTGGAAAGGCAAGTTAAGTCTCTAATTCTGCTGAAGGACTCTTTTCTACTTATGACACTCAGACTTATTGCCGAATGACACTGCAAAACTGCTCGTAAATGATCTGCCTGAATTATCTCAGAACCTTAGAATGGTTTGGGTTGGAGGGGACCTTGAAGATCACCTTTTTCCAAGCCCCTGCTCTGGGCAGGGACACTTTCCACTAGACCAGCTTGCTCAGTCCTCTTAATAAATATTAGCAGGAATATTTTCAACAATTTTCCATAAACCTCCTTAAAACCAAATATTTCCATTCTCAAGTGCATTTAAAAACTCAAGGAAGAGTGTCAGATATATTATAATTGAAATTACTTTTCTTCAAATAAATGTTCCTAAGCATATTTTGTAGGGTTGGCCCAATTGGGTTGTCTATCTGTGTTGGTTTAATTTCCCTCGTAGTTCTGGTTTTAAAAGGTAATTGTCTCAAAGATATTATTGCAATGAGTACAGGAAGCATAACCCACAGGAAGAAAATTCAGTGGTGCAAATACAGACAATTTATTTACACAAAGTGTAAATAGATTAAAGGCTGTTATAGGTTTTGGAAATACACACATGGAAAAGATCAGCATACACAGTAAAATTGGAATTAGTAAAAAAAAAAATTAGTAGAAAAACCTCTTAAGGCTGATCTCCCAAAGATAAATATCTGAAATAAAATATACTGTTGAATTACCAGTTGCGGGGGAGGAAAGACAAATAAGTCATGCGTTAGCCTCTAGAATCAAGCTCTAGACAAGGACAGTCTATTGAGCACTCATAATTTCCTCTGTTGCTGCAGCAACAGGGAAGTAACAGGGGGTGAAATTGGCTTCATTTTAGATAAGGAATAACAATTTGCAGCTCTTCAGTGTTCATTGGTGAATTTACAGACGGGGCATCCTCTGGCAGAAGAGAGAGAACTGCTTTATCTCCTGCAAAAAAAGGAACCTAGATTTATTATGTTCAACAGTCGGGCGGATTAATAGGAACATAAACTATTTAGAAGTGTAACACTTACCTACTCTCCCAGTTGTTAGTGTTTCTTAAATACTCAACAAACTATGGAGCAGTGTTGGGAAGACAGGATAAGATTTAATGCTAATGGTGGTGGTATATCAATTAATACATATAAAGCTCAAAGTCCAGAGCCTTAGGATATTCTTTATGAGTGCCTGTGGTTCTGCCCCTGATTTCTATCTGAAATTCATTCTTTCTCACATTCTCTTCCCCATTTCTTGTTGTGTCAATCTGACTTTTCCTTAGTGCTTACTCTGCTGATGTGCCTAGAGGGGAGAAATCATGTCCTGGTCGTTATCTTTATTTGGCTTTGATTTTCTTTGTAATAACATTGCTCTCTCCTCATCTGACCAGGAAAAGGGCCTGTTTATTAAACAGTCCAGTAAACTAATTTACTATAATTTTACAATATTGGATGGAAGGCACTGCTGTAAGCTGTCCAGTTGTCATGACTACTGTGGTGCAACAATGATTAGAAACCAGGAATCACTGTTCCAGACCTCTGCCCCAAAAGTCTGAAAGCAAATAGTCCCAAAATAAAGAGGTTATGATCAATAAACAGGATGTTTAAGCCATAATGAAACAATGTCAAGAGCTATTATTTTTAAGACCTTATCTACTTTGGTTATAAATTGAGGGTGACTTTCATCCTTTGTGTTAAGGATGTCCTTTTGCTTCCAATCAATATGAAGTTACCCAAATATTGGCCCTGTGAAAAATCAGGAGTAGTGGACTTGAAACATCAGAAATTCTTTCCTCTGAGCAGAAGGGTTTTAGCTGAGTCTAAGCTTGCACTAAATCATTCAGGCTGCGGGCACTGATACCTGAAGTGAGTGCACAGTGATTTCCTGGACTATCTGCACAACCAGTTGCACATTGGAGAGGAAAACCTGAGCGAAGCGGAAAAGAGCCTTTCTTACTTCAGGAAGGGTTTTTATGTCAGTGTTCCAGTTTTCAGGCGCACACAGGGTAGGGCTGTGGGATGAGGTTGTTAAGTTCTAGGGAATGCTATTGCCTCTATCTTTCTCATTATCGAAAAACTAAATAAATGATCAGGGAAATGAATGGCGAGAAAGGAGATTTACAAATACAGCAGGAAATGCCTTGGCAGTTGTATTCTCTCCATGACTGTAGTATACCTGACGTTAAGAAACTTAGATGTTTTGGATGTCGTGAATAATTGTGCCTTCCCATTCTCTGAGTGCTGAACTGGTGGTTCTGTGATTTAAGAGTCTTGGAGAGAAATCAACTTTTCCCCACTAAGGATGTCTGAAGGACATTTCCAAATCTTATTGCTTCAGTGGGTACCTGCATGTAATGTTCTTACAGGGCATGCCTTAAGATGAATAACACTTGGGATTCAACTGGGATCCTCCTGGCTTTTTATAGGAAAGAAAATCATGAAATGCTGCCTTAGTAATGCTGGAACCTTCAGTAATTACTTCCATTGTAATCTGGTAATTGTGTTTTCTCGGCACATGGAGGGATTAACATCCTGTTAACAGGATTAATATTCCTGTTCCTTTTGTACACTTTCCCCTACATCTAATACCTTTAGAATACTTTTGAAAGAGAACATTTCATGAGGCTGTAGTTAATCAAAGCACAGGCTTGAGAAAAGTAGAATGAGTGCATTTATTTTTCTCCTGCCCTTTCCTCTGCATGTCTTCAGTGTTCAGTATCACAGATAAAGGATTTTTGTCGAATGCGCTGCCACAGGCATTAACACAGAGTTAAAATTTAGAGGCTGTGTGGTGTCTGGGAAAAAAGGTGTAATTTTATCCCTCACACAGATAAATATACGAATCTTTAAATACCTACTGTGAAAGTGAGCCAATGTAGCAAATCCCACATGCCAGAGAGCCCCACATGCCAGCTGGTCAGGCTTGACACTTCCAGGGATGGGGCAGCTGCATCCCCACCCTCACAGGGAAGGAGTTCTTCCCAATATCCAGGCTGACCTTCCTGTTGTTTCCCCATAGCCCACCACTAAGTGTGAGTGGACAGCTTTTTTCTTGTCATTGTTTTGTCAGATCTGTGCCTTTGTGTTTTTTCTGTGCCTCTTTTGTTCCTGGTAGTTCTGCCTTTTGCCCTTAGATTCTCAATTTCCCAAGTCCCTGACCAGATGACCTCGCTGGAATGAACACTTTCACATGGGCTCATCAGCTGGTTCTCATCACCAACTCCCTTGCTTGTCAGTCAGGTTTGCGTCCTTGTGTTTACCGCTTCCTGATTTACTTATTTCCTCTTCTTTTGCCTTGAAAAAGGCCCTTGATCAGATGCCCTTCCACATACCCTCACACAAACCATTCAGTTGTGCTTCGTTTCATGTTGTTATGGAAACAACGCGAGTATGAAACAGAACTTAGACACCAGCACAGGGGAAAAAATCGTGTATTCATTACTATGTGTATCTAGAATTCCATATGGAACGCTCCCGACCCCGTCAAGACATCTGGCAATGAGGATTTGCTTCCAGCTTCCATCTCAGGCCGAAGTTCAGAATATATTTAGCACTCCATGGTGATTTTCAAAGCACTGTGCCTGCGATCTCTTTGATTCCACTGCTAATCAATAAATGGACTTGTGCTGCTACTGGCATCGTGCTCCTGGGATAAGCCTAGATATGTAAAATAGTAGCAGTTTTCCATTGAGGAGTCTTTGCTCGTCCTTTGGAGCTACAGCAGGCACCAGCAGAACCTTGTGTACCTTACACCTTGTAGCAGCTTCTGACACCACTTGGAGTGAACAGCTTTTAGTGAGAACAGCTCTAATAACTGGAGTTGGACTGTAGGAAATCAGAGCCTCTGGTTAGCAGAGAAAAGAACTCTCATGCTCAGGTTTCTGCAAATAGTCTCAAGTTCTTGTATTCTTTTTCAGGTTTCTAGATTATCGCTAGTTTGCAACTTCAAATGCAATTTAAAAGCCTTTTTTGGTTTAAATTTCAGAAAGTGTATTTCATTTAGCATGATCTCAGAAAAATCATTTAGCATGATTTCAAAAGCTGCATCAAGTTGTGCCAGGGGAGGTTCAGGTTGGATATTAGGAAAAATTCCTCCACTGAAACACAGGTCAGGCATTGGAAGGGGCTGCCCAGGACAGAGGTGGAGCAACCATCCCTGGAAGTGTCCAAAAAATGAGTGGACATGGCACTTTGTGATGGGATTTAGTGGACACAGGGATTTGGTCAAAGGTTGGACTTGATGATCTTGGAGGTCTTTTCCAACTTTAATGATTCTGTGATTCTAGATTAAATAGAAGTATATATATATATATATATGTTAAATATTCACATTAGACATGTTTTGGTAGTATCACACAGTTTTGAACAACAGATGATGAGCAGGATATTTTTATTTTCCAGAATCTCAGTGTCTGGAATCACACGGTCCAGTTGTTTTAATTGCATTTTTCTGTGGCATGTTTTAAAAGCACCAGCAAACAGGTTTATCATCAGAATCAGAGAACTGTAGACTCACAGAATATCCTGAGCTGTGAGGGACCCACGGGGATCATCAGGTCCAAGTCCTGGCCTGAGCAGAGTGGGACAAGCCCCTCCCTCCCTTGACAGGGTGGTGATGATATTTTCTTGGTGCTTGTCTTGGGGTGGCTTTATGATGTGTATCCCCTATCGCTACTCTGTGCCCACCAATCTTTTCTGTGCCTTTAAACTGAGCCTGAGAGGGACAGAGGAAAAAAAAAACCCAACTTTTCAAAGCAGTTGTTCCAAGGACACCGAGATTCGCTCCTCGGCTTCTGCGGTACCCTGGGGCTTTTCAGCCAACTTTTTTCGGCTCTTCTTTTTCCCATCGGGAGACGGAGAGTTGTACTTTGTTTTCCTAGGATTTCGGGTTTTTTTCCTCTTCTTCTCTTCTGGGCTGTTTCAACAACATCTGAACACATCAGGAAAATTTTTTCCTGGAGGCCCAGGGGGGTGGCCCCTTGCCGACCAGCTCCGAGGAGGAGAGAGACCACACCTACAGAGGACCTCTGAAATCTTCTCAGGTTTTCTCTCCCCAGAGAGAGGGATCTCATTATTTAGCATTATTATTCCCTTCCTGTGTGTTTGTTAAATAAATAGCTTATTATCTCTTTCACTTTCCTTTGAGGAAAATTCCTTTTTTTCCCCGAACCTGGTGGGGGAGGGGTGGTCGCAACCTGCCTTCTATCAGAGGATATTCTCCTCCAAATTTGTCCAAACTAGGACAGTGCTTTACTCACAGTAGGGATTTTTTCCACCTAAATTGCCTGGGACCTTCTAAAGCAGTTGATAGTTGCCTTAAATTAAAAGAATCCACCGCTACTGCAGTATAGTAAATGCCAGTCTTGCAAATAAATCCATGCAAATCTATGTTGCACCAAACCTGGAGATTTAGAGAAACTTATTTCCCCAAGACTTTCCTGCAGACTCCGAATCTCTGGTCTCACACAGATCTGTTATTCCCATCGCAGGACTCTGAACAGGGAACTCTCAATGTCCCTGCAATTATCTAAGAGAGAAGGATTTCCTCCTACTCAACACTTTTTCATTTGGACTTCCTAAATTTTTCTTCATCTGTCTGTCTTTCATGTGTCTTTATAATACACTGAAAAAAAACCGCCCTGAACTATATTTTCCTAAAGTATAATGAAAAAAGCAAGAAAGTTAAAATAGTCCTTTGCAGTCAAATAATTTTACATTTTATAGTGGCTCTATGCTTTTTTAATGCATATCTTGGTTCCTTATATCCAGTCCCTTATTGAACTGCATGAACAAGGGAATTACTTTTGTCCTGAAAAATGTGAAGTAACTGATCATCTGCTGCAGACAATCTAAGCTTCTCATTCTGAACAAAGCCTTTCTTGATATTCAGTGGAATTCATTTAATGAAATTCATAACGGCACATAAAGAAAAAGCTCCTTTCAGCACCGAAGAGTGGGAAGTGACCACAAGAACTTCCTTTGTTCTGGTATCTTGGGGCACTTTAGGATGTTAGAAGCAATTAATTGTTGTTGGCTAATTTAATCAAATGCACTGCTCTTAACAGATCTTGAGGGCCACTTAAATCATTTCAGGATATGAACAGCCAAGCTAAGCAATCTCCACTCTGGTACTGAGTAAAATACTTGCCTGAAAACAACAAGACTGTTTTATAAACCATTTGGTGTTCCTAGTTGGATAAAAATACGAGGATAACACTGCCGAAAGACTAAAAAAGCTCAGCAAGACAAAAGAAAACCAAACAACAGCCAAAAGAAAGAGCAAACAAACCCAACTTATGTCTGGGAACACTGAGACCCAAATTATTCACTTTTTCTTCATAATGTAATAGGGTTTTGCATAGGTGAAGTAACCTACGCAACCCTTTAATTCCTAAATTTTAAGACGAGAGACCTTAGGGTTGAGTTTAGGATTGAGTTTAGGGTTAAGCTGAGGGAGCTGGGAAAGGGGCTCAGCCTGGATAAAAGGAGGCTCAGGGGGGACCTTGTGGCTCTGCACAGCTCCCTGACAGGAGGGGACAGCTGGGGGGGGGTCGGGCTCTGCTCCCAGGGAACAGGGACAGGAGGAGAGGGAACGGCCTCAGGCTGGGCCAGGGGAGGCTCAGGTTGGAAATTCCAGGAGGAATTTCTTCCTGGAAGGAGTGGTCAGGCCTTGGAAGGGACTGCCCAGGGAAATCTGGGAGTCCCCATCCCTGGAGGTGTCCAAGGAAGGCCTGGAGATGGCACTCAGTGCTGTGGGCTGGTGACAAGGTGGGCATTGGGAACAGCTTGGACTCTTTGGTCTGGGAGGGCTTTCCCAACCTCAGTGGCTCTGGGATTCTGTAGCAAGAACACTTAAATTTGCTCCATTAGCAACGTGGGTATATTTGAACAATTATTTTCTTCCACAAATTCAGTATGAGTTGCCTTGTCCATGTGTCACCCTTGGGCAGGCACTGCTTTGTAAGATAAATAAAATGGCTGATTTGATAACACACTCCATCTCCCGTGACTTCATCCCTACAGTTTGCAAATGCATCCCCTTCCCCCTGTCACCTTCCCGTTCAGGAATTAAAACTGCTTGACAGTACTAAATTGTTTCAGAAAAGCTTCTCTCTCTAGGGCACATCATTGTTTAATTGAATTAGTCAAATATCATGTGCTGGTCATCTACATAAGCATTAACAGAAACCTTTTTGACTTATGAACGTTCCGTAAATAGACACAGACAATAAAAAACCAGAAATTCTTCCATTCCTGAACAAAACCAAACCTCCTGCCATCTGGTTTTTCCCAATTACACCATTTGGACTAACGCTAGGGAAATATTCACACAAACTTAATAATGGAAGTCACCTTTTCCCTCCACAAACCTTCTTTAAGTATTTTAGATCCCGTCATGGGGTAACACTTGGCAAACAGAGACACCAGGAAATGACAAGCATTGTTCCTTGCTTTTGTTCCTTGCTTTTCCTGTGAAAATTTAAAAAAAAAAAAAAAAAAAAAAAAAAAAAACATTTTTTTGCTAACTCNAAAGTCAAATCTTTTAAGAAGTGTGCTGCTTGAAAAAAATTCTTGTAGATGTTAACTGCAAAGCCTTAGATCAAAAGATAACGTTGGTGACAGCCACGGAGGCTTCCTGAAGTATGTAAAAGCTTAACAAAAATCTTCATCTGTTTCAATTAAAGAAAAACATCTTGGCACCCCCCAGAAGCAGAAATCTGCTGGAGGTTTGGCTTTCTGGCTTCTCAGGCAAAGTAATTTTTTATTAAAACAGGCATGACTTTGATTACATATGCTTCAGACAGGCCTTGCTTTATGTTGGATGTTGATAGAGGGCTTCCAGTATTACACCTGATGGATTTTCTACAAATAAATTCTTGAGGATTAGCCCTGCTTTATTGCAGATCTATTTTCTGAAGCAAGCAGCAATCCAGAGATATGTCATTTATGCTATTACAGACTTGCATTTCTGCTGAAACGAATGGGGTTATTTTCTTAGACGATTTGTTTTGACAGCAGAAAAATGTATTCTAGAAGAGGGAGACCGATCAAAAGGTCTATCAACAAAGGTACTTTATTTATTTATTTATTTATTTATAACTTCTAAAAATTACTTATTAAATTTATTAATTGAAATCCATATTTAGACATGGATTCTGCCAGTGACACACACGAGCCTTGTTGTGTACATTGATTATGGAAGTCTGATCCAGAAGGGAGAAGAAACCAGCAGTGTGAAAACGTCGAGCACCCCCAGCACTTTTTATGCCTCGAGTTGGTGCTCGAGCTTCCACCGAGAGTGATGTGGAAACGAAAGGAATAAATCGATGCTCTGGGTGTTTGTAACTTGAAAACCTCCCCCTGCAGAAGGATTTCTCACGCCCGTCCCCGCCACAGTCACCTCAGAGACTCTGAGAGTGATGCCATGTTCTGAGGAGGGCCGGTGCTGCCAACACGCCTACCTGCCCTCCATCCTTCAGAGGGAGCTTCTGAAGAAGTGGTGAAAGCAATTTGAGGAAGAAACAAGACTTTGAATCAGTTACCTGTTAAAATCTTGCAGAAACAAAGCATGATCTGACTCCCAGAGAGCCTCTAAAGCATGGACTCCTCCTCCCCCTGCTTACACCAACTCATCTCTCGTTTCTTCATCCAGCACGATGTAAATTAATACCAACAATACATTCAAAGGAGATGTGCAGCAGTGATTTCTCACTGATGATTTTTGGCTAGAAGCCCCTTGGTGTCTGTCCATGGTGAATGTGTGATGTTCCCTCTGACTCAGCTACAGGGAAAAGATCATCCTGCCTTTTAGGCTTTAACTCCCGAGGAGGTGTTCCATGGAGCCACTCTGTGATCTTAGCTTTGTTCACACATTTAATTGCAATTACACCATCCTTGTGCTTTGGTAACAGTCTTAATTGGGTGGCAGGAGCAGAAGTTGTAATAGGATTATTTCTCAGATCCCTACTAAGAAATCTCTGCTGCCTCTGTCAGCAGAGTGGGAGGCTCAGGAAGTGAATAAGGGCCACAAATGATTCCTATGGAATTAGTTTATTGATTCCAGCCTTTTTTGCTGCCAAGGATTTCACGCTGTGAAACAAAGCTCGTGGTCTTTGCAGGTGTGTGGGAATTGTTAAGGTTGGTAAAGACCTTTCAGGCCATCAAGTCCAACCAGCAGCCCACCACCACCACCACATCCCCACTCACCCATGTCCTCAAGTGCCACAGCCACAAGATTTTGGAACACTTTCAGGGGTGGTGACTCCCCCAGTGCCTGGGCAGCCTGTTCATTCTAATAGCACAAATATTGCTTCTTTTTTTCCTAAGTTTTCAAGTCGCTATTGGGAGCCCACTAATTCTGCTGTTAGAGCTCCTGTTAAAATTTGCAGTTTTATTTTAAATGACTTAACTGTAATTACCTCAACTGTTTTTAGTGCACAGATTTCATAAAAATTAACCTAAAATCTGACCAGGCAATTAACTATACCTCCCCAGTATCTGGCAGAGGATCCAATGTTTTACTGGCATTCGTTAGGGCAACATCTTTTAATTTTGTGTTTTGTATTCCTACAGTAGAGCATTAAAATAAAAATGAAAATATACGACAATTTTTGAAATAAATAAGGCAATAATTGAACTAAGTAGCAATACTGATTTAAATATAGATATGTAATAAATCAAATTAGACACAGAAAAAAAATGCAAGTATGCAAGTGTAGAAAACACAAAATATGTTTCTTTGTATCAAATGAAGAATTATATTTTTCACCATTTTATTCACATTACTGTGCAGCCTTTGAGAGACAGTGTGCTATTTATACATGTCATTAGCCTACAATAAAAATGCCAGCAGCAACTGGCTACCTGTCTGTGAGTTCATTCAGTCTTCTACAGAAAGAAAAATACTTCTATGCTCCCTTTCTTTTTTTCTTGGAGTTTATTTTTTTTTAGGACAATTACCATTTATTGTCAATAAGACCCTTATGGTTGTAATAGTCATATCAGAATTTAATAACTCTCTATGTAACTGTTAAAGATCCCATTGACTAATTAGTAGACTTTCATTATGTTAGAGGAAAGAAATATAGATTTTATTTTTTTTAAAAATTTAATCCATATTTTTCCTCTATTAAGCCTACCTTAGATGACAAACTGATATGAACTAATCATGTATTGCCATGGCATGGAGTAATTTCAGCCCATTACCAGCAATAATTCCTTGGAAATCTCAAGGAAAGCTGGAGTAGTGGTTCACAATCTCATTTTGTACACATGGACATGGCTTAAATACAATAAATTAAGGATTGAGTAACTTGAATGGAGGAGAATCACATCGTGGAAGTAATCTCATTTTTTTGATCATCATTTTAATTCACATTGGGTTTTTTTTTTCCTTTTTTTAATACAGAATCCTCTCACGCCTCAAAAATTCCAAAGAGGACTTGCTGAAGTAAGTACTTGAAGATGGTATTTCAGAAATAAAACGTGATCCCTGTGTCTAAACAACAGGGAAACTGGAGTTTGTATGAGTTCTGTGAATCCTTCTGGCTCTGCAGCACTGATCAGAAATATTCACAATAAAGACCACTTTTGGTACAAGAGTCGTTGGTCTGGGATGCTCCAATACAAGGCAGCTCCAAAGCTTTGGGGTCTGCTCTCCCTGGAGTCCCAAACCATCAGCCACCAGAAGGCTGGGGCTGCCTTGGAACCTGTGTTTGTTTCACATTCTCTGTTCCAACTCAGCAGCAGAAAAAACTCTGAGTGCCCTCTTCAGCTGCCTCTGGATTGCAGCAATGACCCATGGGCAAGGACCTCGCTCATCAGATGGAGAATGCAAAGCCGTTTATTGCGCAGTCAGAATTCCCTAAATCCCAGCACCCAACAGGATATCACATCCTATAAACAGGAAAGATGCTCACCACAGTGTCCCCCAATCACCTGGGGCATTGCACAGATTTTACCTATTATGGTAACAGGCAAACAATGCCCTATAAGGCCACAAACTGCAATTAACACTTCTCATAGGCCCAGTCTGTCCATAAACACACAATCCTCTCTCAGTCCATCCCCGGTGACCTGGATGCACTCCCAGGATCACCTCCAGGCCCAGGACAGAGGCCCTGTCTGTTCCTCAGGGCCCATCTCTCTACCACCACCTCGTGCACTCCAACACTGGATCAGCTTTAGTGATGTATACAGACCCTCCAGACCTTCTGGAAAACTGTGTTATATGTGCAGATCATGGAAACTTGGGGATTGAAGCCTCTGGTTACTTGCATAGAAGGGAAAACGTGCCTCTGTGAGATCTGGTCCATGAAAAAACCAAGAGACAAATAGCACAATTCCTATGGCTTCAAGGTTTTTTTCCTGTTTTCAACGGGACCGTCTGGCTGAGGAAGAGGGAAGAAATTGGAAGGGATTGAGCAACCTGGTCTAGTGGAAGGTGTTCCTGCCCATGGCAGGGGGTTGTTGTGAGATGGTCCTCAAGTTCCTTTCCATCCCAAACCCCTCATGATTCCATGACTCCATGAAATTCAGGAATCTTTGTCTATGTCCCTGCTGGGTTCCATGAGCTGGTGTGCTCACGGCTGCTGTGTGCTCATCCCGGGCAGGCTGTGCTGCCCAGGCACTCCAGCCATGCAGCGGAGCTCAGCGCTTCTGAAACTGAGAGCGCTCTTTCCTTTACAGAGCTGAGTGTCTTTGGCCCAAGTGTTGGGGTGCACTCTGTGCTGGAAGAGAGATGGGCCCTGAGGATCAGAGAGGGCCTCGATCCTGGGCCCGGAGGGGACCCTGGGAGTGCATCCAGGTCACCGGGGACGGACTGAGAGAGGATTGTGTGTTTACGGAGAGACTGGGCCTGTGAGAAGTGTTAATTGGAGTTTGTGGCCTTATAGGGCATTGTTTGCCTATTACCATACTGGGTAAAATCTGTGCAATACCCCAGGTGATTGGGGGACACTGTGGGGAACATCTATCCTGTTTATAGGATGTGATATCCTGTGGGGTGCTGGGATTTAGGGAATTCTAACTTCGCAATAAATGGCTTTGCATTCTCCATCTGATGAGCAAGGTCCTTGCCCATGCGTCATTACTGCAAAACTAAGCATCCAGTAACCGTGTCACTGCGGGATGTCAGCAGCTCACCAGCGTGGATTTCACTTGTGCTGTCATTCAGATTTGCAGGGATGCCACGACGATAATATTTTATCATGATGTTCTTTTTATTTTATTCCTTTCGGCATCGTGCAGTGCCAACTTGACCTGAATTACCAGATTAATAAATCACATTAACAAGACGTGATAAAGTAAAGCAGTCCATCACTTACCAGTCTGGAGGGAGCTTGAAAACAGAAGACTGGTGGCAGTTCTCAGGTCAGGTACTTCTCACTCATGGACCTCGCTCCTATTTTGGAGTCAAGCACAGGAACACATCCCAAGCAGGAAAATTCATACCAAACTTAACAAGATTCTTAGGGCATTGCCACTGTTTTTGTCAAGTTCAGTGGAGATTAAAAGTCACTTTATAGCCAGTTGCTACAAGATGCTACATTTGTTCTGCTGTCAGATCTGAAATGGTGCTATTAACTGGTGGAATAATGAATCATGGAGTCACAGAATATCCAGAGTGGGAAGGGACCCACAGGGACCATCCAGTCCAGCCCCTGGCCCTGCACAGACACCCCAACAATCCCACCCTGGGCATCCCTGGCAGCGGTGTCCAAACGCCCCTGGAGCTCTGGCAGCCTCGGGGCCGTGCCCATCCCCTGGGGAGCCCGGTCAGTGCCCCAGCACCCTCTGGAAGAGGGGAAGAACTTTCCCTGATCTCCAACCTGACCCTCCCCTGGTCCAGCTCCAGCCCTTCCCTGGGTCCTGTCTCTGTCCCAGAGGGCAGAGATCGGAGCTGTCCCTGTGCTGCCCCATGGGAGGAGGTGCAGTACCACAGCTCGTCATATCAAAGACAAATCCCTTGTTCTTTAGAATCCAAAACTTGTTCATAAAACTTCATAAAATTTTTCATTGTTTCGTCTCTCTGTACAACATGAGGCATATCAGAACCAACCCATCTGATTTCAGCTTGCCTCTTTCTTATTTTCCTTCTCTAAAATCCAGGGAAAACCACATAACTGAAAACCATATTAATATGTTGGTGCAGTGACACGTAAATGAGCTGCTCAGAAGGGTGCACACCACACATTTTGATCAACCTTCCCTCCAGTTTGCTATTGCGCTGGTCAAGTACTTGAAGCAGCTCACCTGCCCTGCTCTTAAAAATATGAACCCTTCAAATAACCCAGAAGAAAAGAAGAAATAAAAAAAATAACAACAAAAATCTTCGGCCTCAGAAATTTCTGCCCTAAGATGAATTGGAAGACCTTACTCTTCTTTTTGGTATAAAGTTTCTGGTAGTGACCTAGATACTGCTCCATAACTACGTGTCCCAAAATCACCAGGAAGAACCTGGGTTTCTCTGTCTTGTTGTTTTCTGTCCTGGAAATAAACTAAAAGGTTTTGTGGAAAATATGAGATCAGGGTGGAGCACACTGAGTGCAAAATAATGCAGAGTTTGTGCCACAGTTCAGGCTAAAAATAGGATTAAGGAAACATAAAAGCTGTCACTCGCACCTGCACTCGGCAAATTCTGATAGACTGGGCCCAAAACAGACAACAACCAGGAGAAGTTGTACAGATATATTGGAATAATGACTTCCAGCTGACAAGGTTTTCACAACCATCTGTTCTTTCAGGTGAAAGCAATTCCATAATGCCGAGTGATTCCTGACACCTTTTCCTTACATATTCGTGGGCATTTTAAATGTAAATACTGATTTCAGCATGCTACACAATTATTTGTAATTGAAAACGATGTCTTGACTACACTGCCTGTGTTTTAAACTCACTTGACATTCAGTGGGGATGTAGTATGAGGCGTCAATGGTTTGCCATGGATGGCAGAAGCATTCTCGTCCTGGATTTATTCCCCGGGGAACTCTTTTGACTTTGCTTGTTAACAGAGGGTTTGTGGTGAGATGCAAACGAATGTAAATTGTTAACGTGGTGCTTCTCAGCACCAGGCAGTGTAATGGCCTTGAAAAAAAAACACAACCCAGGCCATCATCTGCATTCTTCAATCCCAGATTCTGAATTCATTGCCTTCCGCCCGCCTTCCGCAGCTCCTGCACCCGGGAGGAACGTGCCGGGGGTAATTACCGACGCGCTGCTTAGTAAAATAACAGAGCTCAGGCCCTGAAGTTCTGCTGCGCTTAAAGACTGTAGGAATGCTTTTCACTCACAAGCTAGGTTTGGCAGGAAGGGGAAGATTCCCCGTGATTTACCGAGGAAGCCGACGCCGTGTCCTGCTGTGAGCAATTCCGTGGGCTGCGGGACGTGCTGCGCGGGCCTCGCGTGCCTTCCCAGTGGTGACAGCTGATTGATCTCTGCTGTAACTGGGCAGCAGGGCTGCCTTTGCCTCAAGTTTAGTCCTTATTTAAAACACCCAAGTGGAAGATTTAAATGGAGCTCTAGGAATGGGGCTGAAGTAGCCTGCGCTGGGAGTGGCTAAGAGGAGTCTCATTCAGAGTGAGCCGTGGCTGCTGGCTTGGATCCATCCCTGCTATGTGCCCACAGAACAGCTTTCCATAAGGATCTGAGCTGTCTGGCACATTAAATGATTATTTCGTCGCTGAATACATTGGCAAAGGGCGGGGGGGCTGAGTTGTTAATCAGGTTCAGGGCTCAGGGGAGCTCCTTTAAGGAGTGTTGCAAGACAAGAGAATTGGATGTATTGTGGAATTATAGAATCACAGGAAGGCTTGGGCTGGGAGGGACCTTAAAGCCCACCCAGTGCCACCCCCTGCCATGGGCAGGGACACCTTCCACTAACCCAGGCTGCTCCAAGCCCCATCCAACCTGGCCTTGGACACTTCCAGTGATCCAGGAGCAGCCACAGCTTCTCTGGGCACCCTGTGCCAGGGCCTCCCTACCCTCACAGGGAGGGATTCCTTCCCAATAGCCCATCTAACCCTGCCCTCTGGCAGTGGTGATGCCTTTTCCTGGTCTTAAAATCAAGAGTCAAACATGGTTAGAAGGGAAAAAGGGATTTTACCTCTGTATTTATTTTAAGGAACCTTAGGTGCACCACGTCCAGGTCAAATGCACCTCCACGCACACTGCAATGCCCCCACCCAAAAGCTGTGGTATAACATTATAGGTCATACTAATTAGCATATCTATCAAAGATTCCCCAATGAGAGGCTCGAGTGAGCCCCCTTCCCCAAGGAACCTTCCCCTGGATGGTTCTATCTCAGTTTACAAAATGTGTTCTGGAGAGGACCTTGGGGTCTGGGGCACACTGATCCCTAACTACAAAACCTCTAAAATATTGAGTCTCCTGGCTGGACAAACAAGTCTAACAATGTAGGCAAAAAGAACAAAGAATACAGAAGTTGTAAAAAGGCATAACAGGGGTATGAAAGAAAAGGCAAAAAATCATCATGGCATCAGTGGCAAGCCATTCCCTGTGTCCTGTCACTCCAGGCCATTGTCTGAAGTCCCTCTCCAGCTCTCCTGAAGCCCCTTTAGGCACTGCAAGGGGCTCTGAGGCCTCCCCAGAGCCTTCTCTTCTCCAGGTGAACAGCCCCAGCTCTCCCAGCCTGGCTCCAGAGCAGAAGGGCTTCAGTCCTTGGAGCATCAAAGTGGCATTCACTCGACTTTTTCCAGCAGTTCAACATCTTTCTTGTGTTTGGGCCCCCAAACCTGCACCCAATATTCCGTGTGGGGCCTCACAAGAGCAGAAGGGGTGGGAAGAATCACCTCCCTCGAGATGATTCTTGTAGGAAACCTATCTGTCCTACAAGACAGATTTTTAATCCGTTTTATAAAGCCTTGTCACAATTGCACAGAATTGTGTTGATTTTACAGCTCCTTTGCTTAAGGATTATTACAGATTTTTATCCTTTCTCCTAATATGAAGAATCATAATGCAAATAATTCATGAAACTATTGAGGGATCTTCAGATGAAAGCACCAGAGCCAGAATTATTCAACAAGCTCAGCATCCACAATCAGGTGGAGGGATGCAACCCCTCTGTGGCATTGATTAGTTTGTGGCGAGTGGCAAAATCCCCACTGACTTCAAGGGGCTGTGGTCTCATCCTGCATGTTCTGATGAGCTCATGTTTGGGTCACAGAGCTCCTTGAGCATTTGCCTAATGGGACTGCAGTGGCTGCTGCTGAGAGCTGAGCGCTGCTGCCTAAATCTTATTTCTCTGGGAAAGCCGGCTCCACCTGCGGAGTGCTCATCCCACGGAAGCCCGGGCTCATCTTAAATGTTGATTTTGTGTGAGCACCACATGGACGACATTGGGCTGTTTCTCTCCACAAAGCATCACTGGAGGTGGTGTTTTCGAAATAGGGAGAAAGCGCAGATTATTAAATTTGATTTGGTTTTTTTGCTGATCTTCACACACGGCCCAGGGGTGCTCCAGGCCCAGCGTCTCCAGCCCTTCCAGGGGTGGGTTGTCCTGCTCTGCTCCAGGCTGGGGCGGCCTCACCTGGGATATCACGTGCAATTTTGGGTGCCGCAATATCAGAAGAACCTACAGGTGTTGGAGAGTGTCCGAAGGAGGGGCATGAGGCTGGGGAAGGGTCTGGAGGGGTCGCATGAGGAGCAGCTGAGGAGCCAAATGGGAGCTCATGTTCGTGGTCCTTGCTTTAGCAAACTGAACCACAGCTCTGAAACAGACCACCAGGGTTAGGAACTAAACTTCCTAATATCTACAGCTCTGCTTCCTCCCACGGGGTAAACTCAGTTTAGGAATCCTTCTCTTTGGCATCCTGTACCTGATTTCTGTAACACAAAGTCCAATCATTAACTGCTTGTTTTCATCGTATAATTTCAGCCCTTTGTGCAATGGAAATTTTCTGAGAAAAAAAAAACCATGATTTTTTATGAGGCCCAAAAGGTATTCTGAAAGCAGAATATGATGCTGCTCTATGCAGTTACTCTTCACGAGTTTCATTGGATGTTTTTTTCCCCTGAGATGCACAAGGACAATTTGATTTTTCAGTTGCTGGGCCAGGTTTGGTCCAGCTCTAATAAGCCTTGCAATGAGATCCCTCGTGATTTATCATGATTTGAATTCATCTGGGCTCTCAATGTGTTGCCAAAGTTTTACAGACCTCCCCATGAGGCTGATTACTGCCGTGGAGGAGAACTGTAGGAAGCCTGGCCAGATCTGTGTAGCTGAAATCTTTGTCAAGGTTTCATTCTGTTTGAAAAGCTGTTTTACCTTTTCCTCGCATTAGCATATGAAACATTCTGGCTAATTTTGTTTGGCCTTTCAAAAATCAATTTCCCTAAGACAGCAGTATTGCCAATTAATACTTTGCCTCTGTGTGAATATATGTGCAAAAGAAAGGAAAAATACTACCTGTGAAACCAATATAAGTTAAAATCATTGAAGCATAGAATCATAAAGGTTGGAAAGACCGCAGGGATCATCAGGTCCGACCTTTGACCAACTCCCACTGTGCCCACAAAGTGACACAACTACTCATTTGAAAGGAAATACGAAACAAAATATTATTTTTAAGAGTGAGTCCTCTTCCTGAATTCTGCTTTGGACACCTGCAGCATGAAGTCAGAGTCAAAATGTTGATTGACCAGAGTGCTGCCAATTTACAGCAATATGACTTGGAGCAGAACTGGGATCTTTGGTGCCACATCTTCATGGAAAAAATACGTTACCTGGGGGAAATTTTTCTTTTTTCTTTTGCCTATCAAACTACCCTGAGGAAAAAGCTGGGCCAATAAAAAAAAAGCCAGGAAGAGAAGTATGGAAATTCTCCAGAGTGCAAAAGGAAACTCAAGGGAGAACCTGGCTGACAGTTTTACTCTAAAGACTGTTGATCTGTGAGGTTCCTTCCAAACCAAACCATTGCATGGTTCTGTGATTTTGTGATTCTGTGATATTTTGCATGTATGTGGTTAGTGTTTGAGGGAGGAAGCGATTCCACATGCACCAACAGGACACGAGAGCTGCTCGCACAACTGTGCAGGCACGTCCTGTGTCCTCTACCACAAAATGAATTTTAAAATGCTATGGGTTTTAGGTTTAGTTTTGGTCCTTGACCCGCACAATGCGATGGATGCACATCACCTCTGCTGTCTGCTGGAGAGAGTGGAAAATGGTACCTACAGTCCTTGTGGGTGGATTTCATTGGCTTTGGGGTAAAACCGAGGTGGGAAACTGAACTTGGGTATCCCTTTGAGTGGGTCAGGAAAGAATAACTACATATTGTAAAGAGACTAAGCACCCGCCCCAGAAGTGGCGTCTCAGTGATGCAAGAGGTGGGTAAAAACGTGTCATCCACTGTCCTTCGTGAGTGTGGGACAGAGGTTGGCTCTAGATAAGAGTTTAGGAGTGATAAATTGTATTTACACACGTTTACCATCAACTGCTTCTCCGCTTTCTCTTCAAGGAGGAATGGGGAATAAAGAGGGGTGGCTGAGTCCTGGACTGGGCTGGGTTTTACCCACAGCAGGCAGTGAACCCTGGCTTGTTCTCCCTCTCTCCTTAAAGTGCAGTGATTATGGCTCTTGTTTGCCCATTGTTTGCTTCTAGTGCCTCTGGAAAATTATCTGCCAGCCTTCCCAAGAGGGCACAGCAAGAGAAAGAGGGGCCAGGAAAGGAGGAACCCGAGACCTGCCACCACCGCAGTGTTTGTTCCTGCCTTGCCCTGGGCAGATGAGCTGTCTCACACAACATTTGGAGGAAATCTGGGAAATTCTGGCATCCTGCACATTGCCCTGCACATCGAGGGACAGGCACTGAGCCGCTGCAGTGCCTGTTTTCAAAATACTGGGCACTCAAGCCTTTAATTTCTGCCAGTTTATGTGTGGTGAGCACAGGACCAAGAAAGGCGACTACAGCGTTAAAGCTTGGGAAGACTTTACTGAGGCAAAGAGCAGCAGAGTTCTCACAGGAACTGGTACAATATCAAGAAAAAATCAGAAATATTTTCATTACTATGGTGTGACAATTTTGAGGAAAGAAAATATGTTGATAGTCCAAAATATCCAGGAAGAAAAACTGTGCAAAGCTGCACACGAGGCAGATTCATCGAGGAAGGTGGAAGAGGCAGTTCTTCCAAATGTGCTGAGAAGTCTTTCTGCCTAAATTGAATTTGGAGTGTATCCCAGGTACAAAACAGTGTTAGCCAGAGTGCTCCAGATGGAGATTATCCTGAGCCAACAGCTAACTGTATCAATGCTTTTCATTGACTTTGGTGCTGCAGAAAGAAATGGCAGCAAAATGTCCAACATATGATTCCTTTTATTGCTCCTGATGCCATAAGTGACACTTTCCCTGGACTATCACCGCGTGGCAATTATTATTCACCACCATCAGTACTGCTTCCACCTGTCAAATCATGACTCTTGTTGATTAGTTTGATATTTTAGCAATAAAGTAATCTCTGCTCCCTGATTTAATCCATCCTCTCTTCTGTAGTTACTGCCTCACTTAGGAAAAAAATGAACCAGCACGGAAATAGTTGAAGTTTTCAATCACAGTTAAAATTAAAATACTAATTTCTAGAACTGGAGCCACCTACAGTGTATATTATATTAATATAAATTCTTCAACATGACAAAAAATTACCAGGGGAGAAATCCCAAACGAGTAATAGTTTGATGTGCAAACATCGAAGAATAGGAGCTGTATCCATGCACGTGGCTGTAAAGACTCCTGGATTTCTCACAAGTCTCTCAAATTTCTCTCAAAAATCATGGTGCCATTTCACTTGGGATGATCCCAGGAGGCAGAGCTAGCAGGTAATTATTTTTGATAACTCCTTCTTTCCCACCCTCAAGCACTTTTGTATGTACAGTGAATATATTTAACACTTCATTATTCAGCAACCGTTTGCCTCACCTATAATTAGAAATAAGTGAGAAATACTGAACAGTTTTTTATGGGAACTTTTCAAAACACACACAAGCTGCTGTGTGATTCTCAACCCCAGCTGGAAAAAAAACAAATTAGTAGAACTAGAGCGTATCATAGACGAGTAAAATCAAATCCTGACTGACAACTTTTGTGTCCGCTCGAGCAGATACAATTTTGGAATTACTGACAACATCACGTTTTCATCCACCTTGGAAAAAACCAAAAAGCTGCGTGCTGAAAATGCTGACAAACCCCTTTCAGAGGCGTTGCCATCGGATGCTGATATAATTAGGTCCCAGAATGAGGTACAGCGTGTCGGTGGTGCAGCCTGTGGATGCCTTATCCGTCCTCCTAGAAACAGAGACTAGACAGGAATAAAGGAATAAAGGTGGGTATTTATTTGAAGGGCCTTCAAAGGTACCCCTGGGGAGCCAGAGGCTGCTGCCAGGATGGACCCCGAGATGGACAGCAGGTCACGAGTTCTTCATACTTTTATAGCTTTGGTTCATTTGCATATCAGGGTTAATTCTCCAATTAAAGCTTTAGTTTAATGATGTAATTTCCCCAACCTTGCCCCCCCCCCCCCCTTAGAGCTTTTGGTTTACACATTTTGGGCCTAGGACGGTCTGAGTGTCTTTGAGAAGCAGGCCTGGAGAGGCTTTGTTGTGTCTAACTAGCATGAGAGAGCAGAAATTGACAGGCTCCAAGAACCCTCAGAGCTACACACTAAATAGTACAGAACTTGAAAAAATATAAAAGTTAAAACCTAAGGCATCACTGTCAGTAGTTCTGCAGTGATTGATGGTCTGCTGCAGGAGAGCACCAACAGGACACGTTGCTAAGAGGAGGCATCTTCCACTAAACTTTCAGAGGGAAAAGTTATCATCAGGTTTCACAGATGACAGATTTTCAAAGGTATTTCGATGCCTACAAGTACAAATAGTCCTCTGCTATAATTCTAAAGGATGCAGGCAACTTGGTGCCCCTTTTATTTTTCAGCAAGCATCGAGTACCTATGAATTAAAAACCCCAAGAGTGATGCAGCACAGAAACAGCATAGAATTAAAAAAGCTTTTGTCCATCTGAGGAGAGGCTGAGGGCACTTGGTTTGTTCAGCTGGAGAAGAGGAGACTTAGGTCAGACCTCACTAGGGACTGAGGGGCTGCAGAGGGGCAGCTCTGATCTCTGCTCCCTGTGACAGGGACAGGACCCAGGGAGGGGCTGGAGCTGTGTCAGGGAGGGTCAGGCTGGAAATCAGGGAAAGGTTCTTCCCCCAGAGGGTGCTGGACACTGAACAGGGAATGGGCACAGCCCTGAGGCTGCCAGAGCTCCAGGAGCATTTGGACACCGCTCCCAGGGATGCGCAGGGTGGATTGTTGGGGTGTCTGTGCAGGGCCAGGGGTTGGACTGGATGGTCCTGGTGGGTCCCTTCCCACTCAGGACATTCTGTGATTCTGCGATTCAGCTTCCAGTTGAAATGAGTATTGGTAACCAAACCAGTAAACAGGTAAATACAGCTGAAAAGTGTCCACTGAGCTCAAACTAACTCTCGACAGCTCTACATGGCATTGCTGGGCAGCGGGCACCAAACAGGATCTGTGGCATGTCAGGAGAACAGAGTGGTAATAATGAATAACTGTAAGCAAGGGGCTCTCCGGAAAGGCAACAATATTGTTTAAATGCCTCATTATATTACCTTGTCTGCAAGGGAAAATGCTAGAAAATAATATAAAAATTACTTCAGGCAGCCTTTGCTGCACCCCTTGTTCCTCCCCCTTCCTGCTACAGCTTTTTTTCTCGCACTGAATTCTGAAATGTGTTCTCACCTGCTGATTCAGGTCCCCTCAGACATCATCACATCACATCACATCTGTTTGGGTGGTGCATTTCTGTGCACACATCTATA
Organism: Struthidea cinerea; assembly: GCA_013397865.1. Lineage (NCBI taxonomy): Eukaryota > Metazoa > Chordata > Aves > Passeriformes > Corcoracidae > Struthidea > Struthidea cinerea. The sequence goes on from VZTI01001967.1 coordinate 113,896, forward strand.
ACCCTGCGGTCGCCTGACGCACCACTTAAATGAATGAGAGAAAGAAAAAACACCAATTCAAATTTATTTTACACAAAAGTACATGTAAAAATCAGGTTATACATTGCTCGTTCCACTGTGAAAACCAGCCCTGTGGAAAGAGCTGCCTCAGGAGCTGATGCTCAAAAGAGCAGATGACAGCCAGCTAGGCAGTGAGAGACAGATGTGACAGATGTGACACATTGGAGGAAGACTTCCTAATACCACTCCCAATAAATGTGGCACCACTCAGCATGGCACAGGAGGGCACAGGGATGAAGGGCCCAGTGATAGCTTCCACTTTGATGGTATTTGCGCACCAAAAAAAAAAAAGAGGCATTTTGTAAAAAATAAGGTCCTTCCTCCATTATCTTTTCTTTGATAGAAAATTGAAGTTGTGTCTCTTCTGTGTTCATTGCAAAGTGCAGTGTACTAAATCTCGATGCCTTTTGGGTAAGCCACAGGGTAGAACTGATTTTAGGACAGAACACTGCAATTCCAGGGAAATCTAGGTCCAGAGAAAGAAGATCAAACTCTGCTCCAGATTCCCACTTCAGACACCTTTGTTTGGCCCAGTTAGAGTCACGTGGGCTTCATTTGGGCTTTTAATCAAAGTAGAGCAGCTGTGGTTTTGGTGACATAATTCTGCCACTTCTGATAAAAGGTCTTTGTCCAATGAGCTTTTTTAATATCAAAGGAACCTCCACTTAGTTAATAATTTCTTGATTAAGTTTATATTGACAATCAACCTATTTTTTGTGTGTCAAGAAACAGAATCAATGAATGCACAACAATTTAATTAAAAGTTCGTCTGGCCTTGGACAAAATCTTTTATCAGAAGAGGCAACTGGCAGAATTATGTCACCAAAACCACAACATCTCTAATTCTGGTGAATATTTTTCAGTTCAGTTCCAAGACAGGCACTGCCCTTTACCTCATTGCTTCTCTTCCTTTTTGCCTTTTAGATCTTCAGGTTCTTATATTGCATTAATTCCAATAATTCCACTCACACTTCTGATCAAATGAACATTCTGTTCCCGTAATTTAGGAATAAGTAGAGCACAGGGAGGGTGGAGATAATCTCGTATTTACTAAGTTTTAGATTACTCTTCTTCTTTTGCTTCTTTTTGTCACCATGCAAAATTGTGTGAGCAGTGAAAACTTTGCCCTCAGCTCTGGGATGTGCAAGTAGAAATTTCAGACAAAAATTGCAACTACAATTTTTGACCAGGAAGGAATTATTTTACTGGGAGTAAATATAATATAATTGAAATCTTGGTAATGTAACCTGGATTCTCAGAGTTATTTCAAAAATTAAAATATTCCATCAAAAATAAAAATAGGCAGGTGTCATATAAAAAGAATTCCAGTTCTGTGAGTTTAATTAAAAAAAAAAATACAACCTTTCCACCAGGTAGCTGCACTGTATCTTGTATAAAACTATGAAATGAATGTATTAAATTGGTTTTAATGACATCACACTTCATGAGTGGAATGAAAAATCTCATTCCTGCAAGGCCAGGAAGGGCAGCCTCCACCGTGGCACTTTGCAAGGTAAAGTATTTTAGGTTTGAGTAAAATCATTACTCCTGATTATTCACTGACAGGCCTGGGAAAGCAGAACACGGGATGGATGTGGAATCTGTGCCAGTGTGAGAATTTTACAGCCTGTTGTTTTTTCATTTGTCCTGTCAAACAATAAATTATTTCTCAAATTAAATTGCTCACACCGATCTGGGCTTTTGGGCTGCTCTTTGTTCATACTTACTCCTCTTCTTGTTATAGCTGCTAAAATATTATCATCGTTTCAGAAAAGGGGTTTTTCCCTTTGCCTTTGGTCAGGAATTGTGATATGCAGCAGACCACAAGAATACACATTCTGGACATTACCCTGGGAAAAAAAAACTTGGAAAGACCAGGACTGGAGAGGTGAAAATGGCTTTAATGTTTTCAGATTGCACACAATTGAAAATTGTTGACATTTTCATCAGCCACGGATCAGTGCTTTTCACTCTGAAGATCGAGGCACTTGAATTTTCACCAGGATTTGTGTTCTCCTGCAGTGCAACCTCATATTTAATAAGACTTTTTACAGAACAGCTCACTCTTTCCCAGACTCTGCACACTGCGTGCAGGGTGTTACAACAGGTGTATGAAATTTGCTCTTAGGGGTTTTTTTATTTCTTATTTGGCCTAAACCGATGAACCAGTGATGATGTCAGAGCTGTGGTCAGTGATTTAGGTCAAGCTGGTTGATAAGCAGGTGAAAAACTTATCTGAAGTCACCGAAAAGCTTCTGAGGTCACAGATTGTAGAATCACAGAAACGTTGAGGTCAGAAAAGACCTTTAGGATCATCGAGTCCAGCCTTCAACCAGCACCACCACCATGGTCACCACTAAACCATGTCCCCAGGTGCCATGTCTGCACCTTTTTTAAACAATTCCAGGGATGGTGAGTCCACCTCTGCCGCGAGTGTGAACGCCACTCTGGAAGCATTCCAAAATTTTCCTAAAAAACATAAAAACTCTCAGTACAGGAGATGTGTTCTGTGCTGCTGTTGGTAAAGCTTTTAAATTATGCCTTGGCTTCCAACACTTGGCAACGAAAACCCCTTTCTCCTTGGGAAGGGATACTACTCCATTATTATGCCATGAGAAGAAATGCTTCCAGGGAAATTCAACAAAGAAATGGCGTAGGAAGAACAGCGAGGCCATTCCCTGCCCTGCCATTGATATCGTATCTCGTGTGACATCAATCTCTACCTGGTAATTGTTTTTCTAGCTTTAATATCCTTGCTTCAATAAATAGTGAACTACACTAGTAGTTAGAGCTGCCTGTAATGTGTAGTAAATAATTCTGTTAAGATCTTTTGGTCTAATAATTATCACTGCCTTCATCAATTTAAATACATTACTTATTTCATTTATATAAATATATTTGATTTGCCACCCTTAATCCTGTTGGACAAAGCCATTTAAAGCACCTGGAGAGCCCTTAGGACATAAAGCACTGCCCCAAGACCGAGACTGGGATTGGATCCAGCCACACCCAGACTCCCCTCTGAGCAGGAATTCTGAAAGCCAGGGGGTCCTGTCTGAATCTGTCATGTCTGTGACTCTTTTTCACTGATGAATCAAGTCCGTGGATGTTGACAGACACTGGTTTAGACTCCAGCCTCAACTGCACGGGGAAGGCTCTCCAGGTTAAAGGCGAAGCTGTGATGCGTCGCTGCTATGCAAAACCCGTCGTTCAGGGAGGGATTTACCTGGTCTCCCTTCCCTTAATTGAAATGTCTTGGCATAAATAATCTCATCATGAGCCTCGAAGAGAGCTGGGTGATGACAGCCTGTATCAGTTGCTGGGGGGTGGGAATGAATAATGGAGTGCACACATGAGCCGCTGGCGAGGATTTGTCACCAAGGCTTTGCAAGCACGGCCACGTTTCACTTCACCGAAACATTTCTTGGGGACAAGTAACACTTCCAAGACCTTTTTCTCCACGGTGAAATGTCAGCCTGCCTTTCCCGAAGCAGCAAGGTGTCACTCTGAGTGCAAAACTGCAATCCCCGGCTTGCTACAGCTGGAGTCTGGCAATTCTGACGCTGGATAAAAGCTTTCATTCTTAACGAGCGCATCTGGAACTTAAACACAGTAATTGCAAACGCTCAAAAATGATATTCTCACCATTTCTACTGAACTTGCTTTTTCCTTTACATTCAGGCCTGGATCAATTCATGTCATCTCATAATTATATCGATGGGTTTTTTTGATTTTTAGTTTCTTAGTTCAGTTTTAGTTTAATCCAGTGCCTGATTTCCCTCATGGCAACCCAGCTTGCTGATTTTAACCCATCCTTATCTCCTTATGTTTTTAAAGATCCTTACTGCTAAAAGAGGGGGGGAAAAGTGCTGCTCAAGGAAAGAATTGTACAAAGAAAT
>VZTI01001967.1:117893-144955 GCA_013397865.1 Struthidea cinerea
TTTTTTTTAATTTTATTTTAGTTTCATCCTACATCTCCTTTTTGGATATTTCTTTTCCTGACAATGCAAACTACTTCTTCACATCCTGGGATCCCCAGGAGCACATGGTTGTTTCTCAGGCCTTCCCTAAGTCCCTCACTGCATTTCCAAAGCATGCTTGTCCTGGAGAATACGGCTGATCAAAGTTTGTGGGAGTTTAAAGTACTAAAATATAAGAAAATTATATGAAATCACCCACTATCAACAAAAAATTGATGGTCTCCTTAGCAACAAGAAATGACTCAGCTATTCTTGATTTAATTAAAATTCAGTGAAAACGCATTTTCTTCAAGTAATTTACTTGTGTTTCATATATTTGGTGAAGATAATGGGTAGCCCATAGGATAAACATAAATTGATTTAAAGGAAAAATGTAAAGGAAATACGCTTAGATTGGGGAAAACACTACATTTTTACTGTAATGTGTAATTATGGAATTGGTGTAGCAGTGGCTGAGCTGAACACTTCCCATTTCTAATATTACAAAGTCTCATCAAACGTGGCTCACTTAAAAATTTCATTTAATCTTGTACTGTCTGTTCCCATGGAGCTTTTTGTGGCGAAATACATAAAACATAAAACAGAAACAGAATGGGCTGAATAGCTCCTGTTCTTTGTTCTCAGCCATTATTTAAGGAGGTCTCTCTTATTCTCTAACAAAAAGTCACTCACTAACAACTAACAGCTCCAGGTTATTGCCATCTAATTCTGATATAATTTCACTGTAAATGATCTTATAAGTATAAATAAGATTAATACTATAATTTTTTTCTATAAATACAGAGATCCACTCTGTAGTTTTCACCACTTTACGTATTATTAAAATTAGCATTATAAACTTAAAGTACACTTTCTCCTTTCATTCAGAGCGATTCCCTTGGAAAATTGCATAAATATCTTAAGTATAATCATCACATCTGTTAACTTTTCTGAGACCTGAAGTTTCTTCCTGTAAATGTCATCTAGATATTAATTGGCACAAACAACCGATTGATTATTTGTGATTGTTCCTGTAACCAAAGTGAGCCTTCCAGCAATAATTAAATAATTTGAAGGTATTTTCTCAGTGGCTGCGAAGATGAAGAAAACTCCCTCTGCCTGTGTGAACTATTTCAGAATTAGGGAGACTTCCAAGAAAACAACGCATCTGGAGTACAAGAATGATCCCCTATAAAACTTGGAATCCATGTTTGCTAACACAAATTCTCTTTCTTCAGTCAGTCTTTCTCTTCAGTAGACAAAAGCAGAGTAAAGAGTTTTAGGGAGCTACAGAGAATCAGAGATGTTCCAGTTCTCAGATCACCATCCTGCAGCCTCAGGAATCCATTCCATCCCACAGATTATGAGCTCCCTGTGGGAGTCCTTGAGCGGGGTCAGTCCTTTTCACTGGAGGTCTGGCCTGCTGGTAAAGAATTCTCCTTTTTCACCTGCAACACCTGCTCAGCTGCTCCAGGTGAGAGACCACGTGAGACCCCCCCTGCAGAGCTGCCCCAGCCCTGGGGCCCAGCACAGGGAGGACCTGGAGCTGCTGCAGAGAGCCCAGAGGAGGCACCAGGATGATCAGAGGGATGGAGCAGCTCTGCTGGGAGGAACGGCTGGGAGAGCTGGGATTGTTCAGCCTGGAGAAGAGAAGCTTTTAGGGTGACCCAATTGTGGCCTTGCAGTGCCTGAAGGAGCTGACAGGAAACATGGAGAGAGACTGTTTACAAGGGATGGAGGGACAGGACACAGGGAATGGCTTCCCACTGCCACAGGGCAGGGATAGAAGGGGATATTGGGAAGGAATTCCTCCCTGTGAGGGTAGGGAGGCCCTGGCACAGGGTGCCCAGAGAAGCGGTGGCTGCCCCTGGATCCCTGGAAGTGTCCAAGGCCAGGTTGGATGGGGCTTGCAGCACCCTGGGCTAGTGGAAGGTGTCCCTGCCCATGGCAGGGGGTTAGCACTAAATGAGCTAGCTTGGTCCTTGCCAACCCAGGCCATTTTATGATTCCACGATTCAATTCCTGGAATAAGAGACAAGAAATTGGCTCTCTGAATGCTCCATTTAAAGATGTATCCTTTGACTGGGCTGCTGAAACCCACAGCTGTGGCTTCAGTTGGATTCCACACTGGTTTTACAATAGACTGCAACTTGTGGCAACAGCGAGTGCTTCAAGACACTCCAGCCATGAATATGTATGGGATAATAAAAAAATATTAATATAGCAGCACCAGAAATATATAATACGGAATTTCTTAATACGTTCAGTTTTGTCTTTTAGAGTATCTTTCTTAAGCAATTTACTACATCTCACTGCCAAAGCTGCCCAGTTTTGTTTTTGTTTTATTATACAATTTTTATTAGTACTGTGGCCATAAACTCTACTCCTAGACAGAAGGAGACATAGTAAAACTGTCATATTCAATTGAAATATCACACGGTGGTGTAGCCACCACTGTAAATGAAAACAGAACCAAAATGTTCCAGATTTGAAAAGGTCAAGTTAGCAAAAGAACAAGCTCAGGAACAAATATTGTATCAGTGGACCTGAAACAGCCATGGCTGTTGAAACACGAATTTAATCAAGTAAAGTTTTAGGAATTAGTGTTATTAAGCCAGTAAAGGCATGGATATTTCAGTTGATTGAGTTCAGCAGTGCAGGTTGTTGTGCTGGGGTTGTCCTTGCTTTCCTGGCTGGGTTGTGAAACAAAGGGACAGAAACGCGATGCTTCCAAACCATCTTGTGGCTCCTCTTTATCTTCCCACGAAGATCCCTTCTCTGCAGAAATAACCATTTCTGTTCTGCCGTGGCTCAGACGCTTTGTGACACCTCTTTGGAAGCAGGGAAGCAGTGTGGGGGCTCACTGTAGCCACAAGACTGTCTGGTGCTAAAGCAGCTCTTCAAGTAACCTCTCCTCCAATGGAGACTCGGATTCAAGGTCATGTCTCAGCTTAACATCAATTTATGAAAAGACCTTTGAAGAGGGTTTTTTTTTTCATGTTTCTAGGAGGCATTGTATTTTGTACTTTACTTGGAAAGTCACTGAGCTTGACAGAGACCTACCTCAAGTTATTGTATTACAGAAATATCTCCTGTTGTTGTATTAAGTTTTTCTGTCTTGGTCTGTCTCTTGAGTGCTGTTTTTTGTAATTATTATTATTATTACTTTTGTTTTGAAATTTGTCCCTTCTAATTCTGTATTTTGAAATATTTAGGTCTTTGGTAGCTTTTTCAAAATAAAAGTAATTCTAGTATAAATCCTACTGTATAAAGATGTGATGTTTACATCTTCTGGGTGGTTAATTAGCCTGAAAATGTTTAAAGGGTATTGTATATCTATTTTGAGACTAGAACAGAAATTAAAGAAGAAGAAATATTATTATTGTGAGCCCCAGTTCATTTTAGTCCTTGGGTATTCAGTGTTTTTAGCAGATTGAATGGAATCATGTAACTAAAAGAACGTGTATTTGTTGAACAATAAATATACATGAACTGTCCTCTGAATTTTCCATTGTGTTTCAAAACAGGAAGCTTATTTGCCAGGCTTTGAAAATCAATATTGTGACAACATGACTTCTGTCTCGTTTCTTTTTCTCTTTCCCCAGCCCCAAAAAGACATAAAGCAAACTATACAAAAGCAGTTTCTGAGCTGCAATTGTGTTAAGAGATGAAGTTCTGTTTTAACACGGAAGGTAAAACATTGAATGAAAATTGCAACCAAATGGAAGTAGACCAGAATGGAAGAAATGTTGGTCCCGGAGTTTTTAAACAACTCTCAGTCCTTTCCAGGAGCTGTAGAAGACTTTCTTCGAGCATGGACATTAATACTTCAGGTTTTTGGATTTACACCACATCTTAAAGTAGTAACTCAAAATCCTCCAGCCGGTCTGTTTCCAAAATGTTGTATTATGGCTAGACTGGCCTTTGGTGAAAGTGAGAAATGGCCATTACCATGGGAGAGGAGAAAGAGAAATGAACTCTGTTATCTGCAGATGCAGTGAAGCATTGCAATGTAATCTGTACATTTCATTTTGAGGAGACAGCCTTATCTCAGCTCTACCCCGTAAATCCCACTGGTGCCTGGCACGTCCTCTGTTCTCTTTGTTCTCCATCACCGTGTCAAGCCAGACAAAATCATATTTTACTGTGGGCCTGCATGAACAGAAAAAGAAAAGAGAGCAATTCAAATCTTTTGGTAAAAATTAATGTCAGGAGTTCAGTTTAGTGGCTTGAAATCAGTTGTTTTTACAAGACTTCATCTTCCTTCACTCACATGAAGGACTCACCCTAAAGACAAGGCAGGACACACCTTAGAGGCTATGAAATGAGAGGATGAAATCCAAAATTTTGAATCTCGATCAGCTGTTGAAACGTGACTTCAAACATGTTCCATAATGTAAGAATTATAGATATTTTATACCTAGCTGGTTTTACCTTTATTTATTTTAGAAAATATGCCTTCTGACTTTTAACTGTCCATGTAACTTTATTGTGACTGGGCTATTACAGGCTTGTGAATGTTCCCACTGAAATTCTAATGAAAAATGGCAACGTACACAAATCTGGTGCACTTGAGTGGGTCTTTGAAAGTCTGAGAGTGATCTAGAGAGTGATGAGCATTCTCTTCGTCAGGCTAAGCCCCTGACAGCCCCTTAAACTCTTCAAATTGCTTATTCTTGATTGACATCAGCTATGATGAAACAAACCAGAGACATGGCTGCAATAAAGCAAGAAATTCTAGAGCAGTTACTTCTTTAATACATGTTTCCAAAAATCCAGGGCTCTTGAGGGAAGAGGAAATGTTTGGAAGAAGGAGGTGATGGGGCAGGCTGACAAGCACTTAAACAAACAAACCTGGGGGAAAGCCTGTGGCAGGGTGTCCCACCACGTCATCATAAACAAACCTAGCACATGCCCTCAGATAAAAGGATGCTTTGGATTGAAAGCTGACTAAATTATCAGGTAATTGAGTAATCAGCCAAAATCTTCTGGCCTTAGACCCGTGGTTCCTTCTCGCCACTTCGTCCAGATGCTGAAATAACTGCAAAAGGTGACATGACCACAATCTTCAAGTGAACCAAACACCTTTCCCACACTTTGAAAACTCAGTAAAAAACCGTATTTCCTTTCGCTCAGTTATCCAAGGCACAAATAAATTTGCAGATGTGGACATGCTATCCATCAAATAACAAAAAAACTTTCAGATTTTGTTCTCTCTTTTTGTTCTCTCTGTGCATTTCATGAGCATTTTTTCTTTCTTTCTTACCGTTTAGTGCTTTTTGTGATCCAATGCAATAATTCTTCCTGTAGCACTTTTTTCCCCCTCTTATTTCTTCAGGTTTTTATTCCAATCTTCATAAAATTATGGTTATTTTGCCCTCATTTCATCTTGCAATTCCAAACATGATGAAAAGAAGAGGCCTGTATATTGCTTCATATGCATTTTGCTCATTTAGAATTGCAAATACAATTTCCCAGCCTCCCACAATATGTGGCTGCTACCCTCATGGGTTTCATGGTAGCATTTCATGGAACGTATTTGCTGTTTCCTACTGCTTATTCCTTTTTTTATGTCTGTTCATCTCTCATTCAGAGGAACTGGAATCATCTTGGAAATGTTGTGGGTTTTTTTCTTATGTACGCCATGTGTCTTCTTCCCTCTTTTATGTCCAATTGTTTCTATTTTTTACAATATACCGTGTTTATTAGTTTATTTAAAGATTTTGGCTGTTAGCCAGCCAATGGATTTTAGAAAGTGGCATAGAAATGCTGAAGAGTTTCTGTTTGCTTTGTCACTGCGCTCTTACAGAGTAGATCAAAATCCTGAATTTATGTTCTTGCTAGTAAAATTAATTCTCTGTCCTCAATATTAAGAGTCCTATTTTCTTCCTCTACAGTTATTTTTATCTTCTCGGGATCTACTACACCCCTAATTCCCCAACTAAGGGGAGACAATCCCTGTATCCTCAATTACATAAAACCCACAGGTCAAAAAGGCAAGGTAGCAAAAACAAACTGGAATGAAAGCTGACTTGTTCCTCTGTAGCACTCAATCCACACACATATTATTTTCCTCTGCTCCTTCCTTTGCTCATCTCTGTTTTTATCTGTCAGGCTTTTTGGGGGGTGGGGAGGGATGGTTTTCAGATTTTTAGCCTGTTGTGTTTATTTATTAACAGCCCCTGAAATTATGCAGATTATATTCTGTCGATGCTTTTCAAAAGAGACGTAAAGTAGAGGCACCCGGGTTCTATAATGACAAAGTCAATAGACACAGCAGTGGAGGAAACAAGACTTAAATGACTGATTTAGTTGGTAAGAACAGCTGGGAGGATAATGCCCTTCTGTTAATGAAACCAGGTGACTGTGAGCAAATAATGTGTTAGCAGGATCTGTATCAGCTCGCAGCTTTTTGGTCTGTAAATGGAAACAAATCAGGGATATTGCTGGGAATAATGAGAATACTTCCAATGGAATCCAGCAGCAGAGCTCAGGGGCTGTGTCCAGGCTGCACCCGGGGCTGTGCCACCCCCTGTACACGGAATCATGGAATCACCAAGGTTGGAAAAGACCTATAGGATCATCAAGTCCAACACTACCACCACCATGTTCACCACTAACCACGTCCCCAAGTGCCACACCCACAAATGTTTTGAAGGCTCTCAGGATATGTGATTCCACCTCTGCCCAGGGCTTTGCAACCCTTTCCTTGAAGAAATTTTTCCTAATATCCAGACTAAACCTCCCCTGGCACAGCTTGAGGCTGTTTCCTTTTGTCCTGTCACTTTTTATACGGGAGAAGAGACCGACCCCCACCTGGCTCCAACCTCAGATAAACTGGAAAGAATTTTTGTTTAAACCTTTACTGCCAAGGTAAAGATTTCTCTCTTTTATTTTGCCCCCCCCCAAATTCATTCTCCAGACAATTTCTGAAAACTTGTAGGAGAAAACTTCTGCCTGCTAATTCATCAGGACACTCTGGGAATCCTCACTTTCATGTACATGGGAAAAGATTGTTTACAGAGATGTCACAGTACGACAAGTAGTTCAAAGAACTTTGGCCTTTCACATAAATGGGAAAATTAATTTTTCAGAGCTTTGCAGACTGTTCACAGCATTTCCAGTGCACAGATGAAGCTTGATCTGCTTATGCTTCACCAGTAGAAAATAATTAGATATCAGCAGAAAAGCACTGAACTATGGCTGTGTTTTTCAAGCAGGAGTGTCATTCATTCCCTTCCCTCCTTCTTCTTCTTCATATTGCATTTAAGTAGCTCTTCTTGGACACGGTTCATTGTATGAAAGTGAAGTTGCTTATAGGAAACACAGACTCTCACACACTTCAGAGCAATACAGATTACAAACCACCACCCCATCTGGCTGATTTTTTTATAACCTCAGTCACCCACGTTAATTAAATTGTCTGTATAATATTTGTGAAGTGTTTATGAGAAAAGAACCCCCTGACAGTACAGACTTTCAAGAAAGTTTTCAGTTGTTGCTTTGTGCTTTTATGGCTGTTGCAGGATTTTAAAATACATTGCCCATTGGTGTGTGAAATGTGCAGTTTTATTCTCTTTCCACAACAGTAAAGAGGTAAAAGAAAGATAAAGTTTAGGTGGGAAGACTCAAATTTTTCATTCTATAGAGATTAATTTTAAATAACAAAACTAAAAAAAAATTAAAATAGAAAGTTAACATATTTAGTAATGAATTTTAAAACACTCCTTATTCATATGCTGTTTTAGCAAGACTATGGTAAAGAGAACATGGGGGTTGATCTGGAAGCATCTGGCAGCAGTAAAAAATAAAAAAAAAATTAAAAAGTTTTAAAAATTGTTTTTCCAATTTCTAAATTCTACCTACTCAACCAGAGAGGACTTTATATTTTTAATTTCTTTTTTTAAAAAATCGGGTCTCAAACCCAAACTGGCATTTTCCTGTTCACGGAACACGTCCTGTTTTGCAAGTTTAATAATTCAGAAAGAGCAGGAGTGGTTCATGTTCATGGAAAGGTCGCATGAAAGCTTGGAATCTAAAAGTTAAAAGGCCCCTTCAAGCCTGGGTGTAAAATGCTTTGGCGTCTTGCGCGTGAATGGAACCGATTTGCTCTTCTAAATCATAAATCAAAGGAAGTTCACGTAGCATTGCCAGTAAGAGGTGTTGGAAGGTGACTACTGATGTTCCCCCAGTTGGGTAAAACAAAAAGCGATCCTGCAGTAAGCCTTGCACATTGTCAAGAGGGAAAACTGAATCCCGAGTACAGCCTTCAGGAGTAACCTACAGAGAAACCTTCTCTCCCCTCTTTGTGAGTAAAACATGCTAATGAATGCTTTGGACTCAAGGTCCTTTGTATCTCAGTGCCCTTTATTGTCTTCATCAGCAATGAAAAGTTAATTTCTGGCCTTGACTGCACTGGCTGCGGCCACTGAAATCTGATCCTGCAAGACGTCCTTACTCAACATGAAATCTGGGAGCCAGTGAACACTTCCTGAATCTCAGGTTTCGGTGTGAGTCTTAATTATGCTGCTCCTTGCTGGGTTACTCCTCTTGAGAGCAGGACAGAAGATTTTGCTAAAACCATGCCTTCATTTCTTAGGGTTTTTTTTATGTTTTGTTTTGTTTGTTTTAGGGATTTTTTTTGTAGTAAGTAAACCCAGATCCTCAAGTAGAATCTCAGTTCTTCTGCATTCCACACTTTTATCAGGACACTGGGATTGCAGGAGAGGCTTTGAATTTGCTTTTCTTGAGTAGATGATGATTCACACTAACCAGTTTCCCTCCTGATTTCCTGCCAGTTCTGGTGAAAATTATACAATAAATCAGTAGCTAGCAATAAATTATAACCATCACATAATTTGGGCAGCTTTGCTTACATTCTGCCTCCCAATCCATCTCCTGTGGAGCCACTTATGCCATTTCAGATTCTCCAACAGCTCCAAACACACATGGCAGCTTAAAAAACCTGCCAGATAAATAATTCATGGTTTCTCCTCTGAACCAGCCCATATGTGACGGTGGTCTGAGGAACAGGACAGAGAACATTCAGTTTTGTCCTTATAACAAGATTTGCAAGTCTGTAAGACCATATGTAGCCTCAGACCTCCAAAATGGTGAGAGGGTTAGTTTATCAGTGATACACAAAATTTCCTCTTTTATCCTAGAAAATAGTGAGCTGTGAGAGCTCTTCAGCTGTAATTTTGCCTTTCAGAGCTTCTCATCCCCAAAGCGTTGCCCCAGTAGTCATCCCGCAGCATATGCAGCATATGCAGCGAGCAGAATGTGTAGTTCTGGTTTATGAATTTCCTTGGCATGGCTAAAGATGAGCTGAAAACTTAATTATGTATCTGTCCAAAAAAGATCTCATCAACCCTCCATGTGTTCTACCACGACAAAAAACCTTCACGCCCACAAAGTCATTGGGATTTATTAGATTGTCTTCGAACGTTACCTCAGTTTTAGCAATAATGTGCCTTTCCATGGAGCAAGAGAAACAGTTTCTTAGCTCTGAAATTGCTCAGCTGTCACTGGATTCTCTTTAGTTTTGCCTCACAATACTGCATCAGAGAATCAGACCCAGGACACGGAAGACTGATTGAACTTCTGCCGTGGACAATAACAAAGCTGCTGCCACAGAATACATGGATTTATCCAGAGTCCTTTTTTCTTCCAGAATCCCAATTTTTTCAGTGGTTACTGCAATTCCAATACATTATAGGCGTTGTTTTCCAAAACCATATCAAAAAAAGTTAACTCGAACCACAGTCTAGAAGTAACTGTACCTTTTTCATCTTTATTACTATTATTATTATTATTAATGGTGAAACATTGCCTACATTAAATTTTCCCTTTGGTTTAGTCATACCTCCTGTTTCCCCGCAGCAGCTTCGGGATGAACTGATTGATAGCTGATGTGACAAAAAGCAAACTATCTGCAAACTGAGAGCACAAAACTTCTACATACCCTCATATTTCACTTCAAAACAATTAAAGATAAATTGGAATAATTTATTCAGAATACCATAGATTTAATTGTAGTATAAATATACTCCCAAATTTGTCCTCTATTTGCACTGCTTATGCAGAACACATTCAATCTCCATTTTTTCTGACTGTAATTAAGGATGCTTTAAGAGGAAAGAATATTGAGCCATCAATTTTAAGAGGACTACAGGCTTAAAACAGAACAGAGTTTTAAAAACAGTAAAAATTCCCAGTCAGCTTTCAAGCTTTTATTTCTTATTTTCTTTGAGATATATCAGAAAGATTACTATCACATAAACTGACTTTTAGAAGGTTATATTACGGAATAAAAGAAATATAGGACATTTCCTCAGTATTAATGCCTTGTGCATCGTATTTCAATCTGATTTAACCTTGTGTAGACGCTACGGAAGTTTGAGTGAAATGGTGAATTCAGCGAAATTAATTGTCAGTTTCATACTTTCTTAAAAATTGCTTAGGAGCAAGGAATGCGCCCTTTTGCATGGGCAAATCACACAGATATGGGCTATTCTCAAACATAATCTTGGAATGCTGACCCACAGAGGTGCTCTCTTGGGGGACAACCAACAGGAAAACAAAGCCAATGGTTCCTGTACCATGAGAAAAGGCATATGGGCCCCTCTCTTCATTTTCTGTACATGCAGCCTCATGTGGGATGCACCGCATTAAATTGCAAGAGACCTAAGGGTGGGCTCTTATCACAGTTTCTCCCAGAGAAGAATCAAGTTTTGTATTATTTGTTTTCCTGCCTCTGTGTCTAAAATAAGGTCGCTCAGCACAACCCTTCACACACAGGGAGGTCCTGCAAGAAGCCACTCAAAAAAGCTGTTGTGCGAGTAATGAAATCGAAATTAAATATCCTATAAAAAACTGTTCGATTCTGCATTGATGGGGTGAATGAAGGGGGCACCAGTCATGGAATCCCAGAATGGTTTGAGTTGGAATGGGCCTTAAAGTCCATCCAGTGCCACCCCTGCCATGGGCAGGGACACCTTCCACTAGCCCAGGGTGCTCCAAGCCCCGTCCAGCCTGGCCTTGGACACTTCCAGGGATCCAGGGGCAGCCACAGCTTCTCTGGGCACCCTGTGCCAGGGCCTCCCCGCCCTCAAAGGGAGCAATTCATTCCCAATATCCCATCTATCCCTGCCCTGTGGCAGTGGGAAGCCATTCCCTGTGTCCTGTCCCTCCATCACTTGGAAATTGTCTCTCTCCATGTCTCCTGTCGGCTCCTTCAGGCACTGGAAGATCACAGTGAGGTCACCCCAAAGCTCCCCTTCTCCAGGTGAACAATCCCAGCTCTCCCAGCCTTTCCTCCCAGCAGAGCTGCTCCATCCCTCTGATCATCCTCGTGCCTCCCCCGGCCTCTCTCCAGCAGCTCCAGGTCCTTCCTGTGCTGGGGAATAGAGAGGAAACTCTTCCTTTCAGCTTCCACTCAGACTAACAGACCACTAAACAATTACATCTGTAAAATGAAACACTTCTGGATTGAATGGGGAGGTGGAATAGTGGAAATATTTTGACAAAACAGTTTAAATAAATGATTTCTGACTATTGATGTTTGCAGAAGGAAATAGCAGCTTTGAGGGTGGACTGTCATCAACCAGTTTGTATGCTGGATTTTAATAACTAGTTTTCACAGAGCAACAGGAAATTTCCCCTTGTTTCCTAGATCAGTTGAGGCCCCTTCCCTTTCTCACACCTCAAACTAAGAAAAAAATGAAGAGCTTAAGTCAATGAAAGTTAAAAAGGCTTCCTGCCCCTTGCTGTTTTCACTGTCTCGTAAGTTCTTCTCCACCAAACCAGAGAAGATGAAAAGTCTAGCTTTTGTCTTTTATCATTTACTTGCCTCAAAATACAGAATGTGGGAAAAGAGTTATGGGAAAATAATGAAATAGAATTGAGTCCTTTCTGATGTTTTCAAGGTTCATGAGGTGCTACCACAGGTGGCTGGGAATAGTTTCAGAGCAGCTGTGGATGCTTTAAGCAACAATGTCTTTGAAAGTCACAAGAGGAAATGGGCATCTTGATGTCATGACCACAAATTTAGCAAGGTGTGTGTGTAGGAGGTCATTTTTCCATCCCATTTTTATTATCAGTGACAAATAATTCCTGTAGGAATGGCCCTGTGCAATTCAAACAGGATGTTACATTCCCATTGAGATGTAGGGTTTGGGGGATGTGGAAATGAGGACACAGCTGTGGGTGAACATGGGGTTGGATGCTTACCAAGCAGATTGAAAAGATGAATAAATACAGCATGAAAAAATGAATTAGACCTTGGTAGGGACCAAGAGAAGCTTTCCAGGGAGGGTATTTCTCGGTTTTTGTTTTGTTCTTCTTTAATTTTTTGTTTTCCGTGAGTCCGTTTTACTCAAGAGTTTGAATTACAAAGTGGGAGATGTGAAGTTCTCTTAGGACTTATGTTTATTATTTCTTATCTATAACAGAGCTGCACAGAGACTGCTTTCTAAGTTAACACGGTGGAAAAATGACAGAATATGGCCCCTGACTTCTACTTTCAAGGTCTTTTAAACTCTAATCTACCCAATTATAGATTGCAAAGCAACATGTTTTTACTTAAAATCCAATGAATATCTATACCTGACCTGCAGTGCGGATTTCTTGAACCAATACCAAAAAACTCAGGTTGGTGAAGAAGAAAGAAGAAAGAAGAAGTACAAATCCACACCCAAAATCCTCCACCTTGCCACATACACATATTACTATATTCCATAAACCTAAATTCTATATCTCTACATATTCCACCCAGTGACATAACTTTATTTACACAGCAACAATCTCAGCACTATCACACAATCTGGGAAGTTTTTCCCAAGGCCTGAGATCAAATGGAGTGTGCTTTTGAGGACCATTGCTTGCTAGAGTAGAAAGAATGAAATTCTCAGAATTCAGGGTTCCAACAGGTATTTGGACACATCTATAACCAGACAGGAACATGTGCCATCCAAATTTTGGTGACGTGCAAAATATGCATGAAGTGATCTTCGTCATACCCGTAACTTGGGATAGCTCTGGGACGTTGCAGGAGCTATTCCTGGCAGCCTGGTTTCTAACAAAAATAAAAACTGTAATTATGGAAAAGATCAAGTTGTTATTTCAGGTGGGTAGGGTGGGGGCAATTTCTTCTCTATAGTTCACACTTCCAGTAATATTTGTTCTTCGTTTGGCATAACTCAGTGAATAACAAAATAAATTAAACAAGCTGGTATGAGATGGCCTCTTGTCCTTGCCTTTACAGCAGCAGCACTGTGCTCCGGGTAAACCCCTGGAGGCCGTAGGAGCTGGAGGAAGAAAGGCACTGTCTTAGTTTGGACAAATTTGGAGGAAAATATCCTCTGATAGAAGTCAGGTTGCAACCACCCCTCTCCCCAGGTTCAGGAAAAAAAAATTTTCCTCGAAGGAAAGTGAAAGAGATAAAAGCTGTTTATTTAACAAACACACAAGAGGGGAATAATAATGCTAAATAATGAGATCTCTCTCTCTGTGGAGAGAAAACCTGGGAAGATTTCAGAGTCCTTCTGTAGGTGCGGTCTCTCTCCTCCTCGGAGCTGGGTCGGCGAGGGGCCACCCCCCCCAGGCCTGAACACATTCTCCCGATGTGTTCAGATGTTGTTGAAACAGTCCAGAAGAGGAGAATAAAAAAACCAAAATCCTAGGAAACAAAGTTCAACTCTCCGTCTCTCGCGGGAAAAAAGAAGAACCAAAAAAACCAAAGTTGGCTGAGGGGGAAAAAAAAACCAAACCCAAGGGTACCGCAGAAGCCAAGGAGCGAATCTCGGTGTCCTTGAAACAACTGCTTTGAAAAGTTTTTTTGCTTTTGTTTTTTTTTTCCTGTCCCTCTCAGGCTCAGTTTAAAGGCACAGAAAAGATTGGTGGGCATAGAGCAGCGATAGGGGATACACATCATAAAGTCACCCCAAGACAGGCACATTTAGGGTTTGGAGCTGAACATGACATACAGCTCCTCTGAACGACAGAAGTGAATAATGATGACCTGCTATTTCTCTCACCAGCAGCAAATTGTTAATAACAGAGTAAAGGATTGGGGCATTCTTTATAAGGTGGAAAATAACTACAGGGAAGAGGTTTTTATGCATTTCTGTTGCAGTTGACCTATGTAGGGAGGTTGGCACGTTGCATCCCTCTGACTGTCATGGTGACTATTGTCACATAAAGTGCATAAATAAAATGCATAAATAAAACTCTCTAATTCAAGGACCGCGTCCCAAACGTGAAAGGAGATTGTCGCCATTACGTCCGAGGCGCATAAAGAAAATGCCACAGAGTCCAGGCTCATGAACAAGTGGAAGCCGAAGCTTTTCTTTAATAGTTTTCTGACTACTATATAGGATAGATCGCAAAAAGTGTGTTGAGTGGCAATGGGTAATTGGTTCCTTGGCCATCCACCCCTTGAGAGGATTGGCCAAGTCCTAAGATACCTATTCCAAAATATTTTCAAAGTCAAAGCCATAACAATCTTGCGAAACAACTTGCGTGTGCAAGAAGTTTATGGAACTGTGACCTTGTTTAAAATAGTTTACATGGGAAAGACAGTCTGCTCACAGAATATTGAGAAAAGGCTGAAGAATCTCTCTGCTTCTAGCTTTTTAGCACCTACAGAGATTTTTGTACTACAAACAAAGCTGGTGTAAATCAGCTCATGCTTTCTATCACTAACATCGATAGAGTTGGCTGATTTTATCAAAGGACTATTGAGACCGCTAATGCCAGTTGTAAAAAGACAACTTGGAAAAAAATTAAAACTCCTCACAAATGGTGTGCTAATTTATAAAATATAATTTCATAATTCTAAAATAAATGGGGTTTGTAGTGACCTTGGGAGGGTCCAACAAGCTGTTCCAGGCAGAGCCAGCACAGACTGCTCAGTCCTGGGCCTCAGGAGTTAACAAGGCCTCCAAGGACTGAGATCCCAGATATCAGCCTGGATTAAGGAGGGTCTCGTATCCACTAAACATTTCTTCTTCCCAAGGCACCATATAGGCTTCCCTAAACACCACCTGACTTAGGTAGGATGCTCAGTTCATTTCTGATTGTTGCTGGAAAAATGCTGATTTAGTACATATTAAAAAAAACCAAAACAAAACAGCGTTGGCCTAGAAATTGTGCATCTATGCATTTTAGGAATGTATTTGTCATTCAGCAAATACATTCTGTCCTTTGGCAGATCAATATTTGAATTACTGTGGAATAAAGAGAGGTGCAGTTTGGTGGGGTTCTTTTTTTATTTGGTTGCTTGGGGGTTCTGAGGGGAGTTTTGTTTGGGTTTTTTCTTGGTGCTTTGTAGGCCTTTTTTTTTTCCTTTTTCCTACAGGCTAAATCAAAATTGCAGATATTTCATGAAGTTTTCTCATTGAAAGACCAAGTACAACAAACTGTGACAAAGGGAACAAAGATACCAGCTGGATATCCAGCAAACATGTACCGAGGGCCGTGTTTGGAATCCCAGTTTTACCTGAAGCACCAGGTCTCAGATTAACAGGGCTGGTAGTTCTTAATGCACTGTGTCAGTCGAAGTATCATTTCTTCAGGGAGGAGAACAGCAAAAGTCTGCTGGCTCCTTCAGAGGGGGCTTTAGGAAGCCAGATAACATTTTTTTTTACCTTCTTCTAATACAGAAAGGAAAAATACTGTGTTTTGGTGTGGCATGAATGTATTGGGCATTTTATCTAAGCCATATGACAGTCCTGGTCTGAGGGATCTTTGCCCCTGGGCTTGCACCCTAAATGCCTGTGTTGAAGAACTGGAAAGGTTTGGATGCCACAAGTTTAAACTGTTAAAAAACCCAGTTTTTGAACTGTCAAAAAATAGGAGAAAAATATGTTGACCTCTCTCCTTAATGCTAGACCTCTCCTTTGACCCCCTGGAGGAGTGACCTTTGTGCCCTTTAACAGCCCAGCCACCTCCAGCTGCAAGTAGGTGTGGAAAAGTTTAGTGTCTGCTGGGCTCGCCGGCGGGAGCTGCCTGACAGCACTGAGCTCTGACAGTTTAATCTGGGCTTTAGAGACAGTGTTAGAGGCCTTACTAGAACCAGAACCATTTGTTTCTGGAGGCTGTTTTCCATTAAGAACTAAAATAATATCGTGTGCATCGTGTGCCTCCACATTTAAGAGCTCCGCACTACAGAGCTTTTCACCTTCTGCAGCCCCATACCTCGGTAAGAAAATCAATATCTGAGGCAGGTATTGGCTCCAAAGAAATAAGGCCATCAAATGGCCTGTCCTGCTCACTTCAGGAAGAATGTCAGGAGCACACCTGAGGTGGGTTTTGATTTTCGAAGCTTTCTGTTGCTTTAGCAGTTTTAAAGTAACAAATCACGCCCTGTTATTTATGGGCAGAACCAAATTACATCAAGAGTCCATAAATGTGTGGCTTCCTGCCAGCTGGAATACTCTGTAACCTGCCAGCTACCCCTAGGAAGGAAAAACTATTAGCTTCTATTTTTTTGTTCTGTTTATTTTCCAAACAACCATCAGCAGATTTTTGTTTTGTTTTCTTTTTTGGTCTGTTTTAATATCATGTGCAAGCCATCATTCATAAGAAAAATCTCATTCAGATTTTTAGCTTGAGAGCTCTGTATTTTTTGACATCTGTAGTATCTTTCCCCGAAATAAACATGAGCAACTGTGTTTTTCACTTTAAAATGGAAATAATACTCAATTAGAAAGGGCTTGTGGTAACTGGTTCAGCCTTAGCAAGAATGTATTTCATGAAAAGGCACTTGTGTAACAAGATGTTGAAGAACAGCTTCATAATTACCCGTGATTATTACTAAATCTGGCTTCAAGATCGCATTTATGGTAAACCCCAGTGTCCTCAATTAATTCCAAATCAATTCTGCTGCTGGTTAGGGTGTTCAAAAAGGTGGAGTTTTCACAGGAAAGCCCTGGAGAAGAGTAGAAGCAATGTAAAAAAGAAAAGCGGGAAAGAAAACAAGAC
Source organism: Struthidea cinerea (assembly GCA_013397865.1). Lineage (NCBI taxonomy): Eukaryota > Metazoa > Chordata > Aves > Passeriformes > Corcoracidae > Struthidea > Struthidea cinerea. The sequence goes on from VZTI01001967.1 coordinate 134,895, forward strand.
TCCCGTTTCTATCTCATAAAGTCCCAGTGTTTGCTCCTCTCTTGTCCCTTAGCTCTCATCTCAGTCCCAAATCCATAATAAAGCACAGCTGAGTAACTCACCACCACCCTTCCAGCCCACTTGTTGTCACCACAATGTTTCATTTTATCTGCTCTGCTAAGAAGCTTGAAGCTGCCTCTAGAATTGTTAGACCTTGAGCTCAATCCCCGTTGAGCCCAACACCTTCAAGCACTCTCGTTCACTGTGGGAACCCCAGATGTATTTCTGCCAAAGAGAAAGGCAGCAGAGGAATTTGTATGCACTGAAATTTTATGGATTTTTACGTCATTTTTTAATGTTTTCACGTTTGTTTTCTTTTCCCACCTAATTAGAAAGAAGAAGAATATTTGAAGGGGAAAAGCCTTCAACATATTCTTCAAAAGGTATTTTATCACAGAGAAACATGGCTTAGCTACTTTGAAACCTACACATTGTCCAGCTTTCCCAAAGTAGTCCAGAGTCTGAGAAGGGAAACACAAACACCAGCAGATTTTTCCAAATTAACAGTTCTATGCCTCATACAAAAATGCATGCAAAGATTCTGAAAGGCGAGAAAAACCGTATCAAAGCAGCATTTCCTCCCAAACTGTAAAAAATACACATTCTCAGGAGAAATAGATCAAATTACTGAATTTCAATAGATTTCATAATCGGCATCAGCTGAAGAAAATGATGTTAAGAATGGATGTTCAATAATATTTCCTGGTAAGTTTTGCTGGTAATACCACTGCCAATATGTGTGTGTGTACATAAATATATATATATATTTCTATACATATTAAATAATTATATATTTCTACCTATAAATATATATTATATACATAAAATATATATTAAATAAGATTATAGATTAATAATTATATTATTAAATATATATAAATAATTATATTAAAGATAGATAGATAGATAGATAGATAGATAGATAGATAGATAGATAATTTCAGTGTTATGACATCTTCTGTATTTGTCTNAATTTCAGTGTTATGACATCTTCTGTATTTGTCTCCATCTTTGCTAGACAGGACATACATGAGAATTGCAAAACCTTACGTAAAATAAAATAAAAGGTCAGGTCTGGTAGAAAACCGTGCTGGTTTAAGGACAAACTTCCAAAACAAAACGAATCCTTTCACTTCATTATTAGGTACCTATATGATATAATACTTATACGATATTTTTACATGCAGGAAGATAGAAAACATTTGATTTTTCTTATTTAGCAGCTAAATACTTGTATTAATCTGTGTTAGTTACTGTACATGCCTAAATGAGCAGTTTAGGATGATCAAAGCAGTCCATATGGCTGACCAGATCCTGCCATCAGCTTCACCAGAGCAGCTTTGCTGAAGCACATGGAATTAGCTGAGATTTACACAAGTATAACAGAATCAATTAACTCAGACCCCAGTTTTCAGAAAGCTAATTGGAGATATATATGCAGCGATAAAAAATGTTAATTATTGTGGAATAATGTACTGCAGAGAAATGGTTCCTTCTTTCATTCATTATTTTTATTTCCTTAGAGATCATTCCCTGGACTTTCTTTACCTTAATTACAGCTTTTCAAGGCTGGTGCAGTCAGCTTTAGAATTTATGTTTATCTATTCCACTCTACTTATGTAGCATAATGTTACACTTACACGTGGAAATTTAGGGAACTCTCCTCTCACTGAGGTTATTTTACTTCCTGACACAAAATCTCCCTACAGCAGGATTTGGCTTTGTTGGTTTCTTTTGCTTTTAAAGATATACGGTCTCTATAGAGAAACAAATTAAAAAAAAAAAAAATGAGGAAGAGTCTGGGGAAAAAAATCCACATGAATGGGACTATTTTTTTAAGCTGTTTGAGTCATAAACTGTGACAAAGCAGATAACGTGTTCTTCCAAGACATTGTGAGGAATTGAGTAAGTAAGCTTGAAAGGATAATGTCAAGATACGGTTTTCTTTAAAGTGTGTCTATAGATAGATATCTATATAAATACACAAACCACTTGGTTTAGAAAGTCCTAAAAGCAGGCACTGGACTCTGTTCTGCTGCAATTTACCCAGCAGCAATCAGGGTTTGACAGGAGGGCAGAGCTGTGTGTGAGCAGCGGTTCTGCTCTGACTTGTTACTCGTGTACTTACCGAGAGCAAGGAGGGCTCAAGGAACTTAAAGCCCTTCGAGAAAAATAATTCCAGGGCCAATAAACTGTTTCTCCAGTTCAGGAGGTAGCAGATAATCTTGATGTCATGTTGGATGTCACGGAATATCTGGAGTTGGAAGGGGTCCATGAGAATCATCGAGTCCAACTTTTGGCCCTGCACAGGACACCCCATAGGGTGATCTTAGGATCACAGATCTTCAGAGGAATCACAGCCTGCAAAGAAGGATCCCCGTCCCTAGCTTCTGAAAAATAGTACCCCTAACTTGGAAATAAGTTGGGCCAGATGGAAAAGCCTGGCTTATCAAGAAATGGGGAGGCATTTTCACACATCTTTTCAAGTGTTGTGTTCCTTCTGCTTTGAAAAACTCCCTATTTCACAGACCCCCTGAGAGGATGGACAGGCAGTAAAGCCAATGAGGCATATCTAGTTAAAAAAATAAATTAAATTAAAAAGAAAAAAAAAAAAGATAAAAAAGAGCGAATTCAGCCCAGGAATCTGTTCCAAGTAGAAAACCAAAGCTGTGCGTGCTGTGAGACACTGCAGGGCTCCTGAACAGCTCCACATGAGATAGTGCATGTTGCCCCAAACTTGGAATTCATATTTCAGGGGAGAAATGTGCAGAATTACAAAGAATTACAACGCCCAAAATGCCTTCATTTTTAGTCATGGCACTCATAACCTGATATTGAATTTGCAAGCAGCAATCTAAAGGAATTATTTTACACCAAAAGATATTCAGTTTCCACTGGACATTTCTCTTGAAGTTATTCCTTCTTTTCACATGACACCCCTAGCATTTTATAGAATTTTTAGGAATAAAGATATTACTTAGAAATGGATTGCAATTTTTATTTATCTCCAGAAATTATTTCATCAATAATTAAAATAATGGGTGTATAAAGCCTGTGCTACCTTTATGGCTGGAGGTATAAGTTCCTTCACAGACATTACAATTCCAGTATTTTAGTTTATTTGCTCAGGTTTAGTAATCTTGATTGTAGTTTTAAATATGTCAATATTTTGATTTTGGAATGTAGAAGTTATGTTTTGCATGGTAGGACACTAAACACAAATAGCCTTGTACCTTTTTAATTAAATGAACTCCTATTTTAGCTGCTGAAGGTTGTTGGTTTGCAATTTTTAAAGCAATAAAAGGTGACTTGTGAATATAACCTGAAGTGGATTGACCAGGTGCCCTCCAAGCTGGTCTCACTCTCCCTTCTCCATGAGATGGGGGAGAAAATATGACAAGAAAAACTTGTCAGTCTAGATAACGACAGGGAGATAATTAATCAATTACCATACAGGCAAAACAGTTCAAACTGGGGAAGACTAATTGATTGCCAATTAATAACAAAGTAGCATAGCAAGAAACAGCCAAAAAATGTAACACTAAATCTTGCCATGTAAGTCCAGTACAGACCTTAAATTGGCAGGAAGAAAAGATCTGGGGGCTGTGTTGTTCCCCAACATTCCCACATGTTTCATTGTTATCTTTTGCAGTTTTATCAGAGACAAATCATTTATCCCAAACTGTCAGTAAAAACAATGTTGGCATTGTGGGTAGACAAGGAAAGGGACAAGAACAGAGCTGAAGAAGCCCGAGGTGATATAATGACTGTGGCTACAACAGAAAGATAATGCACGATGATGGCAAGGCAATAATTTCCTGTAATAAGGGAATTATTTCCTATAATAAGGGAAATGCTTCCATGAGTCAGAAACAAGGCCCAATCCTTACACGTAGGATTTTCACAATTTGTTAAAGCTATTTTAGTGTAAGATGCTGCAGTTAGGGTGTGATGACTCTGACAGCAGCAGACACAGACTTTTTGTGTTCTTTTTTTTCCTCTCCACTGAGCAATAGTACTATGTGGGGAAAAAAAGCATGACAGCACCACGAAAATAAGAGTTCAAAGACTGTTGTGGTTTTTTTCTCTTGAACATCTGATGAAACCAAAGTGAATATCATCATGTTGTGTAGGTGTCTGTGCATCTCACAAAAAAATAAAAACCCAAACATTTTCATCTTCAAGTGAGTGTTTCATAGTCATGGAGCTTTTACTAATGCCACATGAAAATGGGATGACTATTAGAGGGAATCCTGTGCTCTCCATAAACATTCCAACAACAGGATAAGCTTCAGAAAGTCTTCAGAACCTCCTAGTTCCAAGAATAAAGACAACTACAAAAAAATTAGGGTGGTTTCTTTTAGCTTTGTTAGTCATTAGGGTTTTAAAAAATGATTCTATCTTTTCAGGTACACATGATAAAAAAAGCCAAATTCATTGTTTTGTCTTTTTAATTTCTTACAAAGCTCTGAGTGCCTTGGAGATAATCTGCAGCATTTAGGGCAGGTTAACAGGAATATTTAAACTTCTCGGTCATTAATCTGTGACAACACAAAAATGGCATTTCAGTCTCATGAGAAAGAAACAGACAGGATTTCTGCAGTTTGATTTCCTCCTGGATAGATGTTTGCTTCTCAGAAGAGGCTGTTTCTTTCTCTGCCCCATGGAATTCTTCTCCTCAGTAACCACAAGCAGAAACATGAGTGAACCATCCTCGGGGTGTGACATTGACTGAAACTTTTAGTCACAAGCTAAACCCCAATTTACAGCTGCTGGTTTGTCTACAATTATTAAAAGTACTCATTAACACCACTAAAACTTGCTGGAGATGGAGTAAGTTGAATGGATATGACTAGATAGCTGACATTCCTCAAAAATATTTTTTGAAGTTGTGGATTACTGTGTTCTCTCATGAGATAACTGAAATTTTGGGGACTCCTCTTCCTCCTGCAAAACGCTTTAAGAAGGTCATTATTGCAAAAGCCAGGAAAGTTCCAAAATCTACAATAGATGGATTTGTCCTTGCCAAACTTCTTCTGAACCCACCTTCCCCACCTGGTCTTCTTCGGAAGCTGCCACAAAGATGAAGTATTGCAGAGCTGAAGAAAAAAAGAAAATGGCTCTAGGGCTCTACAGCACAAAGTTGAGCAGAGGAATTTCTGGAGCCCATCAAACCAAATGTCACCTCTCATTGCTGCGGTGGCCCTGAGGCACAGGCAGTCTTCTCTTTAAGGTCAGGAAGTTTGTTCAGCACAGCTCTAGTATCCTACTCGGTGTGCACATTCTTAGGGGAAGAAGAGCCGTTTGATATTAGACTATTTTGAATTTTTCTGGCTGTGGTGTAAGGTTTTCCTGATTGTTCCCGGCAGCTGTATCCAAAACACAAGTACCTTCAAAAAAGAAAGAAAAATAAATACCTTCCCACCCATAATCATAAGGCAATTAAGTTCATGTGAAAGGCCACCCTTATAGAAATATTTTCTCCAATAATTATGTTGGCTATGATTTGAATGAGGCTGAAACATCCACGCAGGACAACAAACATTTCCAGACATACTTACTGCTTTAAAAAATGCTGAGTGCACAGGATGGGGTTACTAAGTTGTGATGTTTCTTTGCACAATAAAAATAATTCAAAATGAAAATAAATTTTAAAAAATCCCAAACCCACAAACCAGAATAAACCATAAGCTCAGTATGACGCACTGTAAAATGGACTGCTCATCTTCAAGGTCATCCCCTTGTGTGACCTGTGCAGATGGCTCTGGATTGCTCTCCACAAGTCCCTGGCAGGAGGCGGGAGCCAGGTCCAGCTCTGCTCCCAGGGAACAAGGGAGCAGAAAGACCTCAAGTTGCTCCAGGGGAGGTTTAGATGGGACATCAGGACAGAATTTTTCATGGCACAGGCTGCTGAGGGCAGCGGTGGTGGAGTCCCTGTCCCTGGAAGTCTTTGGAAGACATGTGGATGTGGTGCCTGGGGCATGGTCTGGTGGTGATCCTGGTGGTGGTGCTGGGTTGCCAGCTGGACTTGAAGATCTCATAGGTCTTCTGCAAATGTAACAATTCCATGATTCCATCACCACCGGACACGGAGTCATGCATCAGCCAGAAATGCACTTTATTTTCCTCATGCTACCCTGACCGTTTGGCTCTTTGGGGCTGGGAGCAGAAGTTCAGTTCCAGCCCTCTCGAGTGGAGTAAACTTCCCAGGCTTTAGCAGACTTTCTTTGGAAGTCAGGAGAGTGAGCTGCTCCGAGGACAATCAGCTCTAGTTAAATCCTCTGTCAGCAGCAGCACTGCAATATTGTGTTTGGCTTTTCCAGTTAAGCAGATTGCAGCACTGATGGGAGATAATGTGATTATCTTGGTTACATATTTCTTAGCAATAGTGAAGCCAGAAAAAAATGGCAGGAGAGAACTGGATAATAAATGTAAATAATGGAAGAGCCTTAAATATAAGGCATTCTTTAGATCAAATATTAATAATCACAAGTCTCCAACAATGAATAAATGTGCTTGTTATTAAGTCCATTTTCTAAATGAAGCTCCTTATGTTTGAGGATGCAGTCCACATTCCTCAGCTTTGATCAAACTTATCTCCCAGCAATTAAATTAACAGTGTCCTACTTTTTTGATTCTAAGCACTCCAAACCTTTTTTCATTACAAAGAGGTTTGTTGACATCATAGCTCATGGGATTGTTTGTCTTACTCAATTAGAGGAAAACAGGGCAGTTCTACCCACAACTGAGGATTATTCTTTCTCCACAGAAATGTACTGAGGGTACATTCATCATAGCAGTATCATTAGATTAAGAGTAGACTTCTGAAAAGTCTGTTTTTCAGGATCCCACTCCAGCTAAACCAAACAATTATCAATCATTTCCAAGTGTACAGACTGAGCTGTTTCTCATGTTCTATTCAGATGTATCTCATGTTGCACCTTCCCCAGCCAAATGCTTTACTTTCCCAACTTGTAGAAACTGGTTCTGCACACGAGCCAGAAGATAAAATTGCTGAAGGCTGACAAATTGTAGTTCCAGAGGAGTTTCAAGAAAGTACTGGCTGTAATTGGTGCTGGTGTAGGTCTGGATTCTGGAGGCAGGGATAAGAAAACTCTTTTAACCTAAGCTTTAGTACTCTTAAAATCTCAAGTCATTCATTTCAGTCCACTCTCTAGAATACACCTCAGAAATATTTCAGCAGGCCTGGGTCAGAACTACAACCTTCTTGTGGCTGAGCCAAAGGGGTTTAACTAACCTAAACATAAAGATTGTGAGAAGCAAGGTAGTCACTGAGTAACTCATTTTCAAATCACGATACCAAGCCTACAAAAAGCTCATCTCGGCAGGAGATGCAGGACAGTGAGAAGATGTTAATTTGTGGCATTGCTGTGGCCCTGGCTGGAGAAATGTGGTTACTCCTTCTTTACAGCTGGGCCAGGTTCACACAGCCAGGACTGAATTACCCCACATTTGCTGTAAGATACCAAAGAGGAAAGAACCACGCGAATTCAGGCTACTTCCCATCCATACGCTGAGTTTTCCAGTGAAGGATCCCTGAATTCCATGCCCTGCTTGCTAGCCCGGAATGGTTTCCCATGAAGCCATATGCAAACTTCTGTCCCTCCTCAAGGATTCCCATGGATTCCTGAAGGAAAACAAGCTCTCTCCCACGTCTGTGATCAGAGAGATCAGGCTGGGTGAGGGCTGTGGGGTAACACCAGAGACATCCCTGGATTTTCTGCAGGAACACAATTCAGGATGTCTGTGGCCTGAGGAGCAGCAGCTGGCTCCAAAAGGGAACAATGAATGACTGTGACTTTTAAACCACTTCATCATAAAAATCCAGCAATTACAGGGATGTCTCTGCAGTCATCCCAGACCTGCGAGGATTGTTTGCTGGAGTTAGTTTTACTTTACCTGAGACAAAGGAAAGCCCTAAGAGGACAAAAAGCAAGGGACCAATCCATTAACAGCGGACTGAAAGAAAAAACAACTAAGCATAATTTTGCTTCTTTCACACAACTAGTGACTAGATTCTGGAAAAAAAATGGACGGGTTAGGAACATCAGCTCCGTCTATTTATTTTTTTATTACTTCAGCATCGGTCTCCTCCCTTATGATGACATTCAAGGCCCTGCCTGTGGGGATCAGGGGGTTGTCCTGAACGACCAATTCTGCTGGATCCACACTAGGCTGGCTAGATTGCTGTGCATTGCCTTAGGGATGCTCTCCATTTTAAAGATCACCCACGTGATTTTCTGAAGCACAGAAGGGAGACAAAGGAAATAGCAATGTCTTCAGGAGCTTGCCATTATGGAAGTATTAAGCTCAACTTACCTTTCCTTGACAAAGCATAAAATTGTTATTCATTTAGAATTAGAAATCAGTAGAACATTGATGAAGGATTAACTTTCTTATCATTAGAAGCATCTCAATTTTCTTAATCGTTCATATGTCTGTTACTTGCTTAATAAAAAATTGATATTTTGAGCAACATGTCTAATAATAACTCCTCTGGATGTTCAGATGAATTTAACAGAACTCAGAGTGAAAACTAATTAATTCTCGGCAGAGACAATGTTATTTTTCAAAAGCATTTAAAAAAAAAGAAAATGAAGAAAAAAGATGCATTTAGAGTAACATTCATGTCTCATTTGTGCATCTGAAAATCCTTCCCCCAAACCCCGAAGTGCCATTTTAGCAAACTGCTAGATGTAATTCAGGACAAAAAAAAAAAAGCTTTGTGTTGGGCATGGCAGGAATCTTGACATTTCTCTAGGAAAATAATTATCCTGGAAATACTTCTAATAGCAATATTAATTGCCTCCCAGGGGTGTCAGTTGTAGTGGGATAGAAGGAGGGCACAGCAGAGGAAAAGCTCCTTCCTCAGTGCGATCGATTCCCAACTCCTGCGCTTCCTGCTGTCTCTGTGCCAATCCCGGCCGGTGCCCACAGGCCAGGGGGATAATTCCAGAGCTCTTAGGGCAAGGACATCGTTGGAAAGTTTTTCCCTGTTTTGCCTCAAACAGTTTTTTTCATTTTGAAAATTTTCTGTGGCACAAGGAGGTGCATAAACTTTTTTTTTTTTTTTTTTGACTGGGATAAGGTCTGAAGGATTTTTTTTTTTTATCCTCACCTTTTTTATTTCACACCTGACGTTATTATGAGAAATTCTTTCACTTCTCACAGTCCAGGCTCTTTGAAAGTGGACTCAAACTTGGTTTTTGGGGCTAAACATCAACTGAATGCAGCCATTTCACAAAATAGCAGAGAATGGGAACTGCATATGTGTTCCCATATAGCTAAATCCTATAAATTTCTTATACTGAAATATTGCCACTGATTTCAGAAATCTCAGCCAAATTAAAGGTGAATGAGGGCACAGAAATTGAGGGCATTGAAAAATAGATGTAATTTTTAAGCTGAAAAATCAGATTTCTTTTTAAACTACCTAGACTAGTAGATCAATATCTTTTGAAAAATTAGCACTTGAGACCACTCCAGAATCACAATTTTAAGGTCTGCAATTGATTCAAGATTCCTATGAACTTTTTCACCGAAAGAATTATTTTCCCTTCTTTTTTTTTCTTTTCTTCTCACTATTTTCAGAAAATGAGATCTGATTCTCAAAAATGAGTTCCAGAGTCACGAGAAAGAACTGGTACCTGAAGGAAATGAGAGAGACTACTTGCAAGGGCCTGGAGGGAAAGGACAAGGGGGAATGGATTCAAACTATGAGAGGGCAGGGTTAGATGGGATATTGGGAAGGAATCCCTCCCCATGAGGATGGTGAGGCCCTGGCACACGGTGCCCAGAGAAGCTGAGGCTGCCCCTGGATCCCTGGAAGTGTCCAAGACCAGGTTGGACGGGGTGTGGAGCAACCTGGGATAGTGGAAGGGGTGCCTGCCCACGGCAAGGAGTGCCACTGGATGGGTTTTAAGGTCCTTTCCAACCCAAACCAGTCTGGGATTCTGGGAATCCGTGACTCAGCTCCTTAGCACTGGATTGCTGCTGGAGGT
>VZTI01001968.1:12791-31978 GCA_013397865.1 Struthidea cinerea
GGTGGAATTACAGCCGTCCTGTAGTGGTAGACACAAGTTCAGAGCTCCACTTCTCCCCTATTTAATTAGGCTGGGGAGAGCCGCGGAGGAGCCTGGTTGAGGTGCAAGCGAGGCGGCCGGGCCGAGCGAGTGAGTACCCAACGCAGCCCCGACGGGACGGGGATGGGCACCCCGGGGGAGCAGCGCCGGGGGTCTCCGCGCTGAGGGGGTAGGAGGCGAGCAGCCGCCCCCCGGAGAGGGGATGCGAGAGGGAAGGGTGAGGGTGGGAACAGTGGGCCGGGGGTGTGCCAGGGGGACTTGCTTCCCCGCACTTGCGGTGCGGGCCGCTAGGTGAGATTGGGGAGGCCAGTGCCGGTGCTGCAAAAGTCAGCCCGACCCAGCTGTGACTTCACCTATTAGCCCCGATGTCTTTCCGAGGAGATTGGCGGAGTTAAACATCCCACAATGGGCGCTCTGGGGCGTCTCCAGCCTGACCTCTACCCGGTTTTAATAGTTTCATAGGAACTTCATTAAATCAATTACTTAGTGAGCACATCATCATTTATTTGTAATTAGCACTGAAGAGCTTGATTTTTGCAGCAGCCCGCAGCCCGGTTCCCAGCGGGGTTGGCCATGTACTACAAGCACTTTTGTTTGCTGTGTGTGTTGACTCGTGGTATTATTCGGCCGCCACAATAAAAGTGTAATCTTCACGTCTTAATCTAGCGTTCAGGGGGGAAAGCAAAACAAACACGGCGGGGACGAGGCACCGGTTCCCCGTCTCCGTGTCCTCCCCTCCTCGGGCCGTCAGCCCCGCTGTCCGCAGCTGGGCGCGGTGCGGCGGCGGCTCCCGGGGCGTGCGGCGGGGAGGAGGGAGGAGGGACGGGAGGGTGGGACGGAGGCCGGGGCCGAAGAGGGGGGGAAAGGGAGGAAATGGGTCATCCGCAGCCAGGACAAAAGGGAGCGGCTCGGTGCCTTGAAGGGCATGAAATAAGGGCTGCAGCTGCGAATCGGCTGCCCGCGGCCGGGCAGGGCGTGGGTGTGCGTCTTGGGGCTCAGCGCTGGGGGGGCAGCAAGGAGGCTTTCGTCTGGGGGGCTTCAGGGCAGCAAAGGGGGTGGTTAGGGGCAGGGAAAGCCGCCTCGGACGTGGGGTGCACGTTGGGGGCGGGAGGAGAGGAGCATAAACTCGTAACCAGCCAGGCCTCCTCCGCTTCTCCCCGCAGCCAGCACCTGGCCATCGCGGCCCCCCACGGGGAGGCGGCTTCACGCGTGGGCCGCCCACGGCTGCCCCCAGGCGACAGCCCCGGCCCCTTTCTCCCACCTCAGAGGCTGCCGCGGCCGCATCGCTGTGCACCCCGGTTCGGGCTCCGTGCAGGGCTCGCCGGCGCGGTGAGGGGCAGGGATCGCGGGCTGACCCGGGGGAAGGAGGGCTTTGCAGCCCCCTCTCTCTTCGGGCTGTACCGGCTCCCAGAAAGACGCCGTCCAGGCGAGATGGGGTTTGGGGAGTGGGGGCTGTTTTGGGGTGTCTGCCTGCCGCCCGCTCACTTTCCTCACTCCCTCCCAGCGCGAGAGTGGGAGGGGAGCTAATGTCCCGTTAGAGGCTGCAGCATTCCCGCAAGCTCCCGGGCTTATGCGCCCCACGCATGTGGGCACCGAGACAGGGACTCAAGGGAAAAAGAAAAAGGGGGCGGGTCGGGCTGTATGTACCCCTGTATGGGAACAGTACCGTGTTCGGCTCTGATGACACCCGCACTCTTGGTCCTCAGGCGCTGCCCACGTTTCGGCAGTTCGCCTGCAGAGGGGCTCTCTCGCCCCGTTGCCGGCCCGGTCCTTCCCCACGGAAACCCGTCGAGGTGAACGGGTCGAACAGCCCCGCCGGTACTTGCCTGGGTCGGCTCCTACCGGCTGAGGGGATGGGGCGATCCTTAATTTCCATCCTCGACGTGGCGAGAGCCCGGGTCCGAGGCAAGACAAATGTAAGAGTGCAGATGTCACCCGCGACGGAGCCGCCCCTCACCGTGCAGTCGGGCACCTCGTCAGGGGTGGTAGGTCTCCATCGGCCCTAGCCCGGGCCGTAGAGGCGAGCGCCTCGGAGCCCCCCAGCTGCAAGGGTTGAGGCGGGGGGGCTGGTGGCGCTGGCAGGGCAGAGGCCGCCGTGCAGGGCCGCCGTGGCGGCTGCGAGGCCGTTCGCATACGGGTGATAAAAAACGCCGGGTGGGGGCGGGAGGGGCGAACCTGCTCTCCCCCCACCCCCGATAACACGGCTCGGGATTAGTGCAAGTGCCGGAGGTTCCAAAATTCAAGCAAATAGCAGGGAAAAACCCTCTAGATATCATCTGGGAGTCGGAAAGGGAGAGAGGCGCTTTACTTGCGCGGAGCAGCCGGGACGCTACGTTAATTCAGTTGCTACGTATTTTTAATATTAAATCGCTTAAACATCGAACATATCCAATCTCTTCTGTCCGAAAACGACCGTCCGAGGAGCCGAGCGGGGCGGGTTTGTCGCCGGGTTTGGGATAAATGTGAGTTCCCCCGCCATGGCAGAGGGGAGGCGGCGAGCGAGGCTGCGCGGACGCGGATGTTGCGTGGCGGCCGAGAGCAGTCCCAGCGCGGCAAGCTCTCTTCTTGCCGGGCAGGAGACAGGGACAGAGCATAAACCCTAACAGTTAAAAAGAAAAAAGTGTTTTCTGTGGGGGAGAAAACCTGTACCGTCCTCTCCCTCTCCTCCTCCCAAATCTACAAATCCCCGGAGCAACTTGTTCCACGGGGAGTGCTCACGCAGAGTCGTGGGAACTGGTACATGTTGTAGGGTGCTATTTTTAGGGCGTGGGGCTGGAAATGGTGGGGTAACCCTAGGCTTTGTAGAGCAAGTGAGGTGCAGGTGGGGAAGGTAGCGCTGGCTGCAACCGGGAGGAGTCAGCGCGTCAACCGTGGGTGACACGAGTTGCTCGTGGGTGGAGGGAGGAAGAAAGAAGGACCCCATGCCATCCATTCTCCCCGTCCAGCCCAGAGCCTGAATTTGCCGGACAGCCGTCGCCGTGCGTGCTCCCGCTGTGCGCGGCTCCAAGGAGCGGGGGCGGCCTGCGGCAGAGACACCTGCTAGCGGCCAGGAGCGGGTCCTGCCCTTGCCCGTGGCCGTGAGTTTTATGGAACCGGGAGCAGGTTTCCAGCCCGGACATGTTTTATGGTCTAAACCCCGTTTGGGTGGGTGGCGGCGCTGCCGCTGCGCCGTCCCGAGGCCCCACAGCGGAGGGGTGTCACGGGTGGAGCCTCGGGGAGTCGCGGACAGTGTCCGTGGGGGACGACTCAGCACTCCTCGGCCTCTGGCTCCGGTCTCTTCTGCCCCACGGCCCATCCTGCCTGCCCACGAGTGCTCCTGCTCATGCCTGCCCAGCCCCACTTGTGCCTGCCTGTGCTTGTCCGTCCTGCCCGTGCCCACCCTCCCTGCCTGCCCTGCTTCTCCTGCCTGCCCCTGCCTGCCCAGCCTGCAGCCCCTGGACTAACAACCCTCCGCCTCTGGCCCTGGTGCTGTTCACTGCTGGCAGGGAGCTCATGTACCTTTGTTGGGGGCTGTATCCTCTCGCAGGGTACATCCCTTTCATCTATACTAAGGAGGAAAGCTGCTTTCTGTCGGAAATGGGTGAGGAGAGGAGGTTCAACAGCACAAATCGAGTCAGCTCTCCCCTATCCCAAACCTGGAAGCAGCTTCCCGGACATCCGCCATCACCAACCTGGATGGCAGATTGTGTTTGAAAGTTGGGGCCATGATACCAAATATTTTACAGCAGCTGTTTAATGTTCCCCTACCCAGTTATTAAACATAAATGGGAGTAAATTAAAATGGCAAAGTAAAGCGAAATAAAAACCCTTCTTTTATTCTACTAAGAGACAACATCTAATTAAGGAATATTTGAATTCCACAAAAACGCAGACTCTCCACAGTCACATAAGGCTTTGCTTTTAAAACTATAGCCGAGTACAAACCAACCCAGCTCAGACCAAGCTTAGGCACAGCCTCGATTCCGAGGGCCGAGGGCCAGGGCAGGCCAAAGACAGGGGCTTGCTGCTTTGGTTCTATCCCAGCTCGGATACCCTCATTGTGGGGGGCCTCCTTTGACTTTTTTGTTCTCATTTCTTGCAAGACAGGAAAGCAGATTGGCCCAGGGCAGATTTTCAGATTCCAAGTTTGCTGGTGGTGAGCTAGGGCAGCACCAGGCGCTGGCTTCAACAGCCATGCCCAAGTGCCCAAGTGTGCGTAACTGTTGGGGACAGCCCTTGGATTCTTTTTCCCCCTATCCTCTGGCACAGAAAAAANAACTGTTCATCATGCAATGCCTGAAAACCTTGAATTATTTTATGCCATCACCTGACTCAGGGCAGTCTGCCCAGGATTTTATCAACGTTTACTTCATCAGTACTTAGACTTCTGTTGCACTTGCCATTTAGTGCATCCTGCCAGGGTTAGAGAAACATAACCCAGGAATGAGATCAACCTGCTCTGATCACTGGGACCATACCTGTGGGGTTTGATGCTTGCAGCTGGCACCTGGGATCTTTCCAGGGGTATGAGCCTGCCAGGCAGGAGAGGGAACTTTGAGCTGGGCGCATGCAATCCTACACCAGGTGGCTCTTAAATAAAAAGTAGAGAAAATGGAAAGGTCTTAAGCCCAAATATAAAAATGAACTGTGGGCATTTGAGCTCTTCCAGTGGGGTAGCGAAGCAGGGAGGTCAATTGTCCCAGTAGCTCAAGATGATAATGAGCTGGCAAGATAAGGATTTAGCAACACTTTATAGCCATGTAAATGGAGCTACATTCAGTGTTTTGTAAGGTACCATAAAGCATAAGTCTATCTGCCTCTTGGCTGCTCCAGTTCTGCTTTGTGTTTTATCCAAAAAGAGACCATATCTGCAATTGCAACTAAACCCCTCTAGACACAGCTAACACATGCACTGACACACCTGGTTCTCAGCCCTTCCTTCCACACAGGCATCCATCTCACCCAAATACACTCAGATCATATTTATTAGAAGGATAAAAACCACAGGGACTTTTCCAGGATATAGGGGAAAGAAAAAAAACCTTGAAAGGAAGGTGATGCTGCTGGCATCCACCTGCCTTCCTTCTCCCCTGAGTTCTCCAAGGACACTACCAACCCCTTACCACCACACAGAGCATGGGATACAGAGTGACAGCAGGATCCCCTTTAATGGCAGATGTGGCCTTATATTAATGGCCTATTTTGTAGTGTTTTCTTTGTTTTTGTTACTTTGCCACATAAGAAGCAGAGTCCCAGCTTTCCTAGGGATTAAGACATTGCTCTCTCCCTTTCTCAGTTGCCTATCTGTTGAAGAACTAAGAATTTTACAAAACCCATTTATTGTATCTAAAGCAAATTAAAAATGTCAAGGTGGACGATTTTATTTAAAAAAATTGTTTTGAGTGCCAGAAAACATGGGGTGAAATCACTGTCAAGTCCATCTTACCTGCTGCCCTACCAGAAGCATCACTTGCAGCTTCCACTCTCCTCAAAGCACCTGTGGGTCTGACAAGCCAGCAGGGACAGGGGTGGGGAGGAACATGTATCCCATCCTCTGGCTGGGCAGCTGGGCAGCCCAGATATGGGACTGGAAAGGGTAATGCTGAAATGAATGCGCAGAAAGCCCAAGCTGATGCCCAAGGGAGAGGGCTGTGCACATTTTGTCTGCTGCCTCTGTCTGCTCCTTTGAGGAGGGCAGCCTTCACCTCCTGAGGGAAGGACCCCTCTGCTTCCCTTGCTGGGGCAGTGCCCATGCTCCGACACAACAGGACATGTTCCAACGCAGGATTCCCCATGGCAACAGTGGACTTCTGACTCACAGAGCAGCAGTACCATTTGCCGTGCTAGAGCAGGCCCTGGTGCTCCCCAATGACAAAAGGGATGGATGCGTGAGTTGCTGGTGACATGGATGTGCAGGCTTGTCTGTGGCTGCCAGCTCTGGGAATGAGTGCAGTTCAGTGCTGGCAGAAGGTGCTCGATTGATGGCTGGGTATTATGGGGCTAGAGTGGATGTGTCGTGCCAGCTTCTGTGTACCCAGTCCAGAAACCCAGGGATTATATCAAAATGGCAGCTTACAACCATGCCTAAATAATAAAGGTGCTTTCTTACAAGCACAGTGAACCCAGCTATTTCCTAATGCCAGCACTACATTTGCTTTCCATATTTGCATCTGTGGCTTGTCTGAGCTCCGCACGTTGGGGAATTTAAAAACAATCATTCGTATTTTTTTCCTTGTTTCTGAATGAACCAGGCTCCTGCAGAAAAATAGCAGGGGGGAATATATTTCTGTTCAGGGATATAGCATTCTAGTCAAGGCATTCGGAGAGTAAAAGCGTAAATGTATAAAGCTGTGAAGAGATAATACATGGGGAAATGATTTTTAAAATATAGAGGTAAAACCAGGATTACACTTTTCCAGAAGCAATTTGTAGACTGTGTGGCAATAGGAATTGGCATGGCAAGTGTGAATCTTGGCTATGCACATATAGATGCTATAGGGATCCCTCACCAGCCACTTAAGACAAATGATTAAGGCCACAACATGATGGTGTGCACACATTAAGGTGTGCATACATGCTCACGCACAAATACAGACATGTATGCGCACACGCATATCTTTACAACCAACACTGTGTGATTATTCTTTCATTTTCAGAAGATTTAGAAATTTTGAAGCACTCTGATAATTTACGCTTACCTATGGGGTCTCAACCATCGGGGTGGCACCTGCTTTATTTCTTGTTGGTGTTGATGTCAATAATTTATTTCAATGACCAGAGGGGACGTGCTATGCATTAATGATTCCTTATGTGCTCTATACATATTCAGATTTTGACTCCTGAGACAGTGCACATTTAGTTTGCCAAGAGATGCTGCTGCCACTCCAGCAGGTATTATTAACTGAGGCAGCATTAAAGCAGCAAGAGGGGCATTGGGAAAATATCTCTGACAGCTGGGAAGGGCCAGGAACAGACCATAAACTAAACTTCACTAAAGCTGAGATACTCAGGACATTACCTTTCAATGAAAGATTATTTAAGATTCAAGTCTTTGAGTGCAAAGATCATAATGGGATCAATTACATTTCAGAGCCAAAATTGTGTTGCCAGGTTATAAACTCACATTTCTGTCATGGTCCAGTTGCTGCTGGCTAACCATCTCTTCAGCCAGCAGCACTGCATTTTTAAAGGACAGTTTGGGAAATGCATTACTTTGGAGGAACCAGGGGTGCCAGGGAGTCAGTCTGGTTCAAGACTGACTCTTTCTTTTTGTAGCACAGGAGGTAGTGCTGGGCCCACGGCACTGTCAGCTCAGAAGAGGTGAGGGAAGCACAGACAGAATTACTAACCACTTCTCCCTCCGTGACAAACTTGTTTCCCTTGTAAGAGGTGAGATACTTCTTCAAAGCACAAAGGAGAGGGGATAACTGGCAGGTGGGGCTCTGTTTGAGCATGAAGAGATTTTCTCCCCCTTCCCTGAGGTCTGTTTTTTGTGGTTGTGGCTTCCTTTGAAAGGCAGTAATGAGGTAGGAAATCTTCACACTCCTTTTGGCATTGAAGGGTTTCAGAGCAGGATTGATGCTGGATGGCTGGAAAGTCCAAAACAGGAGTAGTACTTGGGGGTAGTGTAGTCTTTTTTAGTGGTGTACACGCAAATAATTTTATATGTGTGACTACATGGACAGCAAGCAGAACAGGATCATTTACAAGTTTCCGTAAATGATGGTTCTTGTTGCGGATCATCATTATGCAAACTTGGTTATTCTTGCTTCCAAAAGCCTATCTTCTTTAGGGTCTCTCTGGGATGATGTAAAGTTTTAATTGACAATATGGATTTCTAACTCAGCTAATACTAACAGTGCCCTTAAGACAATCGACACAGCATTGGCAGGAAGAAATAATTCCCTTAGTGGAAGCTGGAAGGTGGTTTTTTCCCCTCTTGTGTGAGAGAAATAAAAATCTTTCCCCAAATCTGTTCCAAGAGACACGGTCTGTGCACTGGACTGAGAGCTGGGACCCATAACCACTAATCCCAGCTCTGACAGACCCCCTTGGTGGCAAATCTCCCCAGCCTCCCTTTCAACACCTGTAAAATGTACAGAATGAGTCGGATGTCCTCCCTTCCCTGGGGTTCTCTGCGTTAGCTGTCCTGTGCTGAGCTGTTGGGAGCTGGTCCCGCAGGCATGCCTGCGTACAGCCCTGATCCACGCACTGGCATTTCGTTACCATTTGGTTGGCATAAATATCCCACAACAGCACAGTGCTCCAGACAATAATGGGCAGGCATGTAGCAGTCATCCTTTGTTTTCTTTAAATGATTTCAAGCACCAAATAACATCTCTTTTCCTGGAGCTGCAGGCAAACCATTTGGCCTCCTGGCAGACGGCTTTCCTAGTCCTCGTGAGCCCACTGCTGTTTACTGGGTAGGCTCACGTTGCGTTTTCTGCCCCTTTCTCTCAAAATGTTTCTTTTGGGGAGGGGAGGAGGGGAGGATATGCGCTCATTTTCTTTTATTTTGTTTTTTGAGCCCCAGAGCTGGCAGAAAACCGCTCCCTCAGAAAAAGTGTGGCTGGTATAGAGCAATGGCCATGGTGGGGATGTTCCTGGCTGCATGGGCCGTGCGCCTGTGATTAAGATTGCTGTCAGAAAGAAAGAGGCACTTTCAGAGGGTTTTTCATAAAGCACCCAGCAGAACCCAGCGTGAAGCGACAAGAGATCTGGGAAATGCCAAAATGGCACTCAGAGTGAATTTTGTTGTCCTTGAAGAGATTTTTAAAAAATTCTTCTATATTGACGCACTGTCAAGGAGGGATATTTCTGATTTTTAGGCTGAAACAAAGCACAGCGACTTGCATTATGGCCGTAATAAAGGCAGGCAGGTGAAAAAAGAAAGGAGAAAAGAGGTGCTTGCTCGGCTCTTGCCTCCACACATTTGTCAGTGTGTCTGTAACCTGAGCAAGCTTCTACCTCTGCCACCCCCGTGGTGGCCTGCAGTGTCACAGGGAAACTGTCCAGGTGCAGCCAAGGCCACCAGCCAGCAGTCCTGGACACACAGTACAACCCTCACCAATGGTTAACTCCATCTCTGCTGCAAAAATGCCGGGAACACCGAGCAAGGCCACACCAAGAGTAACAAAAGCCACTCTCCCCATGGCACCAATAAAGTAATATTTCCCCACTTTTCTTCCCAGAGAAAGCCATGTATGAGGTTGTGGCAGAGAGGACCCAGGCTACACCAGGGACTGGAATTTAAGAGAGCTGAATCCTACATCCACATCCTGTCCTGTTGGGGATAATCACATTGTGTCTGTCCCTCTCTCGGCTCTCCTTTTTTTTAGGTCAGGCTCGTTCTTGTTATTTGTACCATAGGTAGAACCAAGAGGGCTCCCAATTCACTGTGGTAGTAGTAGTAGCAGTAGTAGTAAAAATAGTAATTATAATTATATTAAGAGACTGGGCTGTAGCCAAAACAAAATCCCTTTTCACACATTCCTATTTAGATGTGATCCATAAAACTGCATTTTTATGTCAACACATTGGCAATGCTATAACCCGGAGGCTGGAATAGGCAAAGGCATAGCTATATGCATATTTATTTTATATCAGCCCATTTTTACACCAGTGTGTGTATAATCACATGGCACATAAGAATTTATTCTCCTGTGTTCACTGGGATACGCATACATAGCAATATTCCATTTACACAGCTAATGTTAAATGACTAGTTTGTAATTCTGGGTGGTGCTCAGGTAGCCTAACCTTTTTTGATCAGCTGCAAGCTGGTCTAACTCTTTTATGGCACCAGAAAGGATCACCAGGCTTATAACTTCACAGAGGCAAGGAATTGGCCCTTGCCACTTGTAGCTTAAAAAAAAAAAAAAAAAGACTAATTGCATGAGGTGCTACCACTTCCCTCCTCTGATGTGGCATCTCCCATAGCAGCAGATTGTCTCTCTGGCTCATCTAACCCTGGGGTCAGGTGGTTGTCAAGAACTGACTTTTTCCCCTCTGGTATTTTGGCTCTTAGTCTCTAGGTTGGAGGCCGCAGTTTCCAGCACCTGCTAATAATTTTTTTAACAGATGATAGAAAGGAAATTTTCCAAATGCAGCAGATACAATCTGCTGTTGCCTGGGTCAAGCATGGACCACAGGGTTCATTTGCCCTAAAGATGAGGGGCTAGTGATGCCCATGGTTTCAGCAATTATGTAGTGTTCCTCTAGGATGATGGTCGGTGTAGCACCTTTGCTGCAGAGGGGAAGCACCCTGTGTGTGAGCTCTCGTCTTCCCGCTGTAACAGCAACTGGCTCCTCCACCAGCATGGGCAGCAGAATCAACACTGCCAAGAACTGTAATTTGCATTATTTCAAACACAATTTCATTTAAAATCCAAAGGAAACATTGAAATAATTCAATATATGCAGGTTCAAATTGCAGCACCACTACTGCAATTCAGATGCTCTGTTCCTTGCAGAGATTATGTCTAAAACAAGTCTTGACATAAAACCCTGCTTCAATATTTCTGGCAGCTCTTTGTCCCACAACTTCTACCACCCTTTGCTAAGCAAGTCCCTTGCCCCCTTCCCTCTGTTTTTCTTGTGACAGTGTGTGTATTTTAATCCAATATAACTATTTGTTCTCATAGCCTTCCCCGGCCAGCAGGAAGTAATGGGACGTCTGAACAGCTCTTGAGAGGCAAGGGAAATAAATAAAAGACAAGGAAATTGGAAGAATAACAAAGAACAGACCATCCAGGGCAGGTTTCCATTAGGCTCAGGAGGCAAATGACAACAGTCATGGAAGGCTGTAGATGAGACAAAATGTCTCACAAGGTTTTTGTCACTCTCTGATGACACTGGCTAGAAATAAATATGCCTTTTTGTCTTTCTCTTGAGTCCTAAGCTCATTCAAGGTGGAAATCAGGAGAAATATAGCAGGTTGAATGTTTGCAGAGTGCATGTTATAGCTGGGACTTCTTCCACTGCCTTTTCCAGGACATATGTATATAACTACACATACACATCCATAACGTCAGCCATGTCCCTGTGCTGGTAACTGGCATGGCAGAGGTGCACTGCCTTCCTCCAAGAAGTATTTGTTCATCCTTATCCCAGCCCACAGGTGATGGGTACACACGCTTTCCCCCCATCGTGCATTCAGAAGTTATCTTTAAGCTCTCTTTCACAAACTAATTTCTTTCAAACATACCCATCATAGGGTCAGAGTCTGAAGGTGAAATCAGAAAGTACAGGTGAATGCTCTTCCAGTCCTCCCCTGCTTGCTTTTTTTTTTTAAAAATGCTTGCAACACCCCTTTTCAGGTTTGGAAATTAAAGTTATTTTCCTGCCAATGTTTTCTGATTCCATGTGGCAAACATTTCTCTTTCCAGTGGAGCAGAAGCCAACATGGCTGCCTTGAGCATGCATTGGTTTTGTGTATCCTGTCAACCCTTTCCCAGACAAAGTGAACAGTCCTGAGATCTGTTCTGCCTCCCCCAGCCCACTGGCATGTCAACCCTCAGTTTTAGCACATCATGCATAAACCTGAGGCAAAGAACTGGCTACTATTTTTTCTTGTAAATACAATTTTGAGGACATTTCTTGTTTTATCAGAACTGTGAAACCTTTTCCAACTTTCCCTGCACCTTTTCAAGCTTGGCTATACTAAAAAATGTGATTTAACACCCACAGCACAGACTGCCAAAGGATTGGGTCTGATTGACTATTCATCTTAGTTGCTCAGGTCCCAGATAAATGGACCATTTGTCCTGATTGCTCATTATATGGACTTTTTGTAAGGACTCTGGCCCTTTCAAAACACAGATCTGTGTTTGTACAGGGTCTGAGACAGTGCAATGAGGTGGGGTATCTTGCTGTCCTTTACAGATGGAGGAGGTGAGTGGGCTGTAGAAGTGCACTGTACGTGTCAGTGCATACCCTCATCCTTTTCATTGGGAACCCAGCACACACCCCCTTGGAGATAGGATTCCTGGCTTGCTGGCCGTTATTCATCCTGAACTACAGTGGTTGTTCTTAAGTAAGAAAAGCATGAAGCATAAGGGAAAAGAGCTTTGAGACAAGGCAGGCTTTTTTATCAGCTCATCTTAAATATTTCTGTCCATTGTTCTTGCTACATTCATACTCCTTCCTGCAAGTACATTTATAAAATCAACTACTATAGTAGTTGTATGTGTTTGTTAATATATAGGGCTATGCACCACTTCTGGAAAAAATCCATGGTTGTGGATGAGTATTATCTCAAAACACGTGTATGTTCCTTTGCCATGGAGAAGTCCCAGTCCATGGGAATTTGGGTAATGAACAGGAGATTAATTCATGTTTTCTGTCATATGTCTGCTTGTGTCTATTAAGGAGCATAATTATGGAGTCAGTAGCTTCAGGTCCTAAAGAAGTGTGTTAGATTGGTTCTCTCTCCTTTTAACTTTGTTTTCGTATTTTGCGTTCTGGACAACAACAATTATAATATTGTCCATGTACTGTTCCTTTGTCACACAGTATGAGTACTGCAGCCTCTGCTGAAGAGTTTTTAGCTGTTTCTAAGGTTGTAGAAAAAAAAAACCCTTTGCTTCACATGAATATCTCTTTAGAACCAAACTTTTAATATGGTATGAGTTTTCCAAGCATTGAATTGGGTGGTCATAGGTGGATTTTTGCATGCTAAGTAAGAGTAGATGCAAAATGAAACAAGATTTCAGCTCATAGCACAGACTAAGTGCCAGGTTTCAAAATCTGTATTTTGGGGTATGTTTTAAGTTTGCTTTAGTTTTTATGGTATCATTGTGTACTGTGCTGTCAACAGATTTGCTTCTGCTATACCTCTGCCTTTATGATACATGTACTGATGACTGCTTAACTCTTGCCAGAACGTGTCTCCCATATTGCAAAAAAATTGCAGCTTGAAGTTGCCACATTTTGCTCCCATTGAAGAATCACTGTTTTATTCATTACGGTGTTGCTATGGTTCTGCCATGATGGACTTTGAGTGTGATTCTGTTACTCTCAGCAAGTACATGAAAAAAATATGGTGTCTTGTCCTCTGATCTGCCACCTACAAATCAGAGAATATGATTTGACATATAACTAGTCAGATAATTGCCAAAGGCATATGCCAGTTGGGACAAGCCCAAGATGATTTTGAAAAATAGCTGACAAACCCATGGTCACTCAGGGCAGAATGTGCCCCTGCAATTCCATTCAAATAAATCCAGAAATGCCTCCAAAAGTGACAGTTGCTTCATGTCTGCCCTCTTCTTTTGGGGCTACTATTTTTTTCTATCACTGGATTAGACACCATAACAGAGCAGTGGTTCCGAGAACTGCAGAGATTTTTTTTCCATGGCCAGCTGGGGTCTTGGATCCATGGCACTGAAGATTTCCATGTGCTGGCAGGGCAGGGACAGAGGGGAGTTTGGAGAGCTGCAGCCATTGGGTGTAGCATGAAGGCAAAGGCTGGTACTGGTGGTGATTATCTGAGAGCTTTTGTTTTCACAACAAATTTCAGGGAAAGGATGAGGAGTTAGAGGAAGGACAAAGACCAGACAGCCTGGATGTCTCTTCTAGATCTCCAGCAAAGAATATGGGACATGCACTGTGGCAGCTAGCTGGAGCCAAGAAGCTCAGAGGAGTCCACCAAGAGGCAAGGGACAGAAATGAATGCAAGCCATCCTACACTGACCTTGAGCTCTGACTGAAGCCAGGTCATTTCTGCAGTCCTTACCCAAGCCAGACTCTCATTGGACCAGCAAGACTTTGGTTTCTGTATGGACTGCAGATTTTGGGGTCTGACATACCCTGTGGTGGCAGGTTTCTGCAAAAACTGATGGTGTAAGGCCATTGCTCAGGGCTTCACCGGGAGAGAGCAAGCACAGGGGGAGGGGATGTTTCCAAATGAGAAATATTTTTTTTTAAATGAGTGATTTGTTGGCTTCAGGCAAATGGCAGAAGGTTTTACTGAAAAGGCTTCTTTATGGGATTGTGGTTTAGCTTGGGGTAGCTTAGAGAAGTCTGTAAACCCCAGGAGCTCAAGGAGTTTGACAGGTTTGACAGGCCTTCCTGCTACTTATGAACAGGAGGCTGGAGCAAGTGTTCTTGAGATCACCTCCCTGTTTTCCATCAAAGCATGCTGGCAAGCCAGGGGAAGAGAGAAATTGTTTTCTTCCCCCATTTTATTTTCTTATATAAAGACAATCTTAGAAATATTTTTTCTGGATCTTTAAAACTTTGCATATTTTTGGCTCCTCTCAATGCAAAATTCCTGTCCACCTTTCTAGGCTTTGGATTAGACCCTTCCATGAAGCCTTGAGCACCTTAAAATCATTACAGCGATAATCATTAGCAACACACCAAAAACTGGAGTACATCGCCTTTAAAGAACATGCCAGCTCTAAAGAGCCACACTCTCACCTGGACCCCATTACCACTGTTAACCCTTTTTGTGTCCACTCAACTGTGCCATGCTTCACACACTGCCTTGTCCCAAAGTGAGAAAATTATGAAAATTATAAAAATGATGATGAAAGTGATTGAAACAATGAAAATGACTGTAGAGCTGTATGTGTGTCACGTGCAGTGATAGTAAGGGCTGCAGGTCCTGGTGCTGACAGGGAGAAGAGCCCTCTTTACTCTCCCTGGGTCAAGCTATGCCTCCACACCACCCCTGATCTTACTCAGTAAAGGGAATGAGTGCTTCTAATTAACATCAAATACTTGCCACGTTTGCAAAGCAAAGGGCTTGGATTTCTGCTGTAACGGCAGTGGCTGCTGCTGCAGTACTTAAGCCGTCACTGGTCAGAGAGCAGTTGCAGTGTTTGAGCTGGGGGTCACTGCCCTGCAAAGGGAAAGCCTGGAAAGAATCACTAATTCATGAAAAATGTACACATAAGGAGGAATTTCCTATTTCTTTGAATGATAGTAATTTAATTTAAAAAGAAATCCAGTGACAACTTCCTATGAAATAAATGCCTTTTTGTAAATCTCTGTGGTGAAAATGTGCTTAGCTGAAAATCAGCTGAATTTTTCTTACTCTACTTTCTAAACATGCCTCAGTTCCTAACCCAGCTCTAAGCTTGGGAACTGAAATGAGCTCTGATAATGTGAACAGAATGCTTAGGGCAGAACAAACCCAAGAGATTAAGTTAAATTTGCCAGCTGAAGAAAGCCTCTAAGCTTTATAAAACATACAAGCTGGAGGAAACTCTGAAGCCAGCATGTGAGCCTGCTAATATCTTCTATGAAATCTTCCAGCCACGAGGAGCTTCTCAGACCTGGGGAACTCTCCTACCTCCTGAGGAGAAGGAGCAGCTTAGCTCTAGAGGCCAGCCTGTTATTCCATACCCTTATCCCTGGCAGCACCTGACCAGCCCACCTTATCCAGCTGGCCCAGCTGGGAGGCTCATGGGCAAGCCACTTTATTCAGCACCAGCTCAAAAAGTAGAAATTATAATCCCATAGGCAAAGCACCAGAGAAGGCTAGCTGCACTGAAGAAAGAAAAGCAAGCCCCTCAGTGTAAATCCTCTAGCTCTATTTGACTTTCTTTTTTTTTTTTACTTTTTATTTAAATTTTTAAAAATTATTCTTATTAAGGTCTTTTAATACAAATTACATATTTCAGCCTTTTAATTCTCATACAAAACTGGTTCCTGCTTTTCTGTGCTCACTGTGGTGGACTATGTTCTACCATTCTCAAGTATTTCCATGGAAGAAATATTTTGTCCCCCTCCTGGATAGAGAGTCATGAAACCTTGGGCTTGCTTTCTTGTCATCTTGACACTTACCTGGTTTCTTCAATTCGGGCAAAAAACTGCAAGCCCCAAACTACTTTGCTAGAACTGTGCAAACACAGTAAGAGGTGATCTGTATGCCAGAATGCATCATCTAAATAGACAAGACAAAGGAAACACTAATGTTCCAGCTGTGTAAGGTGGAACTGACGTATACTGAAATTTCAGAGAAATTTCCACATAGGAAATGTATGTTAGAAGAAAAAATTCAGTTTGGTCCAACTTAGTACTTTATCACCTTGTGGTTCTCTCTCTGACTAGCTTTTCTCTCTGGAATTAAATGTTACCTCCCAGGTTTGC
The DNA here is from genome assembly GCA_013397865.1 of Struthidea cinerea. Taxonomy (NCBI): domain Eukaryota; kingdom Metazoa; phylum Chordata; class Aves; order Passeriformes; family Corcoracidae; genus Struthidea; species Struthidea cinerea. Next base: position 28,908 of record VZTI01001968.1, read on the forward strand.
TCTTTGCAGGTTCAAATGAAGCCGGGGGGCTGGAGGAGTTATCACCACAGTTCACAGATTTCTCGTGGTGAATATGGACGCGATGATGCTCTGAGCTGCAGCTAGCTGCATAATCATGCACATCACATCCTACAAATAAAAACCAGAGCATCCTTCACATACCTCTGTCATTAAACAGTTGGTTACAACCATATGAAACCCTTCAGGAGCTGTGGGAATTTCCCTGTGTCTCCCAGTCTGGAATTTGGGGTGCACCTCCCCCTGTAGTCCTTCCTCACAAAGCATCCCTGCACTGGTGACTGCCCTTTGCTTGAGTAAGGGATGTCCAACATAGCTTTTCAATTTGAACTCAGCTCCCACTCCACAACTCATTTTTATTTTACTGGGATACCGGTGAAGCTGTAGCTCAGTAACTGACGTTAAGAGGAACTTTTAACACCTCAACAGCAAATGGAGGAGAATGTTTCCCATTAGTGGCTGAGGAAGTAGTGCTCCTGTAACTTCAGCCTTGAAAGCTAATGAAGCTCAGATTGTGGCTGTGGCCTTTGATGTAGAGATGCCTGAGGTCAGTGTAGCTTTCAGAGGTGCCAGTGCTATGCTGTGTCACTGCGTTCGTCTGGGCAAGGGCCCAATAACTCTAATCCTGTAATCATGTTTCTGTAAGCAACAGTATTTATGGTGCGGATAGTGGGGGATAGCTGCAGTGGTAATTAAATCAGGGATACGTTGCAGAGGAGAAGCTAATCCAACCCTGTAATATTTCCAGTAGAGGAAGTTACAGCCAACTACATCAGTAAATAAGTAGCAAAATACTGGAATTGGTGTAGGGAGAGGGTGTGGGGATTAAAATGCCGTGTTTGGCCATCTAATCCATCTCCCTGCCAGGACCCTCATTCTGCCAGGGGAGTGATGTTAACATGCTGGCAAAAGTCAGGAAACACAAAGCTGTGCCTTGATACTGCATCCTTGGCTCCCACTAATACATGGGGAGGGGGGCTAAAAGCACCCACCGATGAGTTTGGCACAGCTAGCTTTGAATTTAATTCCTTCTCTTCAGCTGTTTCACAACCTCAGGCCACATACTATGTATTTTATGTCTTCTAATGCAGGCTGTTGTCTCCCAAGTGCATGTGAATTGTTGGAAAAACACAATGGTGTATTCCGTCCTAGTGGGGGGAAAAACAGATATTTGAGTAAATATGGTTTATCCAGGAGATGAGAAGAGCCTCCAACAAACTATTCTGCTGTACTAATGCGTAAGTGTATAGACATTTCTGTTATTTTATTCTGCACAACCCTCTCAACTCCATTATAGATAAATCTCTTCCTATGTAAATTTTGTTAAATCAGAGGTCTTTTATACCCTCACTATGTTAAAGAGGAGAAAAAAGTGGGAGTACTTGGTATACCCCTTTTTGATGTTGATATCTCTAACTGTGGTGGGGATTCTGTGTGCAAAATTGGTCATGAAGAATCCACTCTATATATCAAAGGATAAAGAAAAATGATGGTTTAAAGAAAATCCGATGTCAGACTGCAGACTTCAGTTGCATTACTCACAAATGCACACATGCACATACACAAATAATATATAGTATGTATGTATATATCTATAGAAATATACACTCACAGATGTATTTCCTTTAACTCAGTGCCTGAAAGTTCATTTGTGGGCATCCTGATTCTTGATATATTATTTGTAAACAGAAGACCAGGGGACTGGAGTATTTCCTTGATTTCAATGGATGATGAGGCCTCAAGCTGTGCACTCAGATTGGGACCTCTAAGTATCCTGCTGCTACCTAACAGCTTGCTGAAAAATGACATAATTTGTGACATCAGCAATATGCTGCTTTAATGGGGGTTTATAAAATGGTTTCCACCCTCGTATGTCAGGACAAAAACATCTATATTTACTAAATCTGAGGTGGTCCCCTCCTGTATTCCTTACACACCTTGCATCCGTTGTACTTTTTCGGCATATGTGGCTATGAAGTCCCAGTATGGGAAGAGTGATAGGAAACCATTCAGCAACATCTGTGTGAGAACTCCAGCCCCACCAGTGCCAGGGAAGATGTCACTTTTCAGAAGAACAGTGGCTGCCAGCGGGAGGCTCAGCAATGCAGATTTTAATGCAGAGATTTAATTTCAAATACAATTCACAGTTTGTATGCAGTTGAAAAATGTTTATTACCACCTGGATGTCCCGGATATTGTTTTGGATGAAATAAATTTCAGTTTGGACAATTGCTGCTTTCAAAGCATTTCAGAGCAATGTAAACAAGACACTTTATATAATTCTAATGGTAACAGTGAAGAACACACCAATTTTAAAATCAGCCAAAACAATGCCAAAAACATAGCTGACAACCTTGGATAACAGGACATTAGTCTGAAATTGATTCAAGTATGAGGGTTGTAATGACTTTTGCAAATATTCCATTCTATAATACAGTAAGAAAAGAATGATTTGCCTCTGGGGTAAATTTGTTTTAAAATAAGATGCAAACAAAAAACCCTCATGTTTTAAAGGACATAAACATCGTCAGAACCTGACTGGGAGTAGGAGGAGTGTGCTTTAACTTGAAAGATTTGGTGTTCTGGAGTCACCGCTGTGTTACTGATACGTGAAATGAAATCGGTACCTGTCAGAAAACCCACCCTGGGAGTCACAAGTGCCCGGTCACACCTTCAGCATCTACTCAGATTTCTGGTTGGAGGGAGGCTTGACACACTCATGGGAGAGGGGCCTTCACACAACTCCTTATAAATGAAAAGGGAAGGTACCTCAGAAGATAGATGATCTCTGCAAGGGAGTTTGTGGTGGATGAGGTGGGGTTCCTGTCTCTTCAGAAGACCATAATCTGGGTTTTCCAGCCCACCACCTTTCCCTGAAGCAAAGATGCACTGAGTTAAGAAGAACATGGAATAAATCAGGGAGGGACCATGCAAAAATACAGATACTTCTTTATCTCTCTAAATAGTAGTGTTGTAGGTCTTCCTCACGGAAGGAAGGAAGGAAGGAAGGAAGGAAGGAAGGAAGGAAGGAAGGAAGGAAGGAAGGAAGGAAG
>VZTI01001968.1:36969-65928 GCA_013397865.1 Struthidea cinerea
AAAATTAAAAAAAAAAAAAAAAAAAAAAAAAAAAGGAAAAAAAAAAGCCGGGAAAATGCGCACCAGCATTCAGGTGCTAACCTACTTATTTGAAAGTAATTTATTTTCCATTTCGCCCGTTTTCTCCCTTTAAAACAGAACGCTGAAAGAAAGAATAAGTGCTTTAACATTTCAGTGTTGTGCTCTGGTAATTACTTTTTCACTTTTCCCCTAAGTTCCAATGTGAAAACCTCACAGGGGGGTCTTTGCTGTAGCAGGGCTACAGTTCCCAATCCCAAGCGCAAGATCTGCAATTACAAACCCATTCGGCGCCCTTCCCTATCATTAATATGCACAAAATCCTGCTGCTAATCTTATAATCTGTTTTGTTTCATCAATTGCTTGCCTAGCACCAGGCGGGAAAGAAAAAGAGAGAAAGAAAAAGAAAGAAAGAGGAGAAGAATAAAGCCGGAAAATCACGGGAAAGCTTCGGAAAGTAAACGGAAAAGCCAAATAAATCGGATTTTATTTTTGATAAAGCAAAAATCGTTAAGGCTGTTAAAAGGAAGCAGGATTTTCCGCTGGAGGGGCGGGTGTCAGGGAAATTTAAGGAAAAATCTGAATATATCCAGCATTTTATTAGCATATTCGATTTCTCCACGTACGGGTCACGAAGTTCCTTAAGCAGTCAGCCGCGGAGGAGGGAGGGTGCGTGTAAACACCTCAGGAGAGTGTATTAATATCCCCCAGTTTGCCGAGGAAGAGGAGGCACCGAGCGCGGGCGAGCTGTGGGTGCGGGTTCGGGGGCGCTCCCGCCGCCCCCTGCGCTGCCCTCCGCGGCCGCGCAGCTCCCGCGGGCTTGTCACGCCTGGTCATTAAGACTTCAGTAAAACAATGAAGACATTAGTTTTTGAAATCGTCCTCATCCTACTCCTTCCTCCCCCCGCTCCCTCTTCCTGCGCGGCATTAAGGGAATAAAACCATCTACACCACACGCGTCCTATTGAGATTAATGAAAAAATTATGCCAAAAAAGAAAAAAACCCCAACCCACAACAAAAAAAACAACCCCAAACAACCCTTTTCTCATATATCTTATTCTCCGTGCCCCGCGCCAGGCCTCGCCGCCGCCTTGCCGTGCACCTGATGATTTATTAACGCAATCTGCGGAGAGAACGACACGTGTGCCCGGCTACGTCTCGTCCCAGCTCATCTCCTAAGTAATTGTTTCTCATTAGTTCTGATAATGTTTTAATAGTGCTGTCCATAATTTAGTCAGCCTGGAATTAACAACGGAGGGTGTCCTGAAACGCACGGGGGTGAGGGGGAGCTGCAATATAAGCAGGTAGTCTTTAATTAATCAGATTAGCCCGGAGGTCCCCGCGCTGTAAGGGATCCCCCGGCGCAGCGCCTCGGACGGGACCCGGGTGGCGGAGGGGGAGAGAGGGGGGTCGGCCCTCGCTGCTCATCCCCAAACTCCGCGGAGGGGCCGCGGGGGGCTCTGCCGCCGGCCCCCGCCCGCCCCGCGCCCTCAGGGCCGCCCCGNNNTCCCCGCCGTCCCCGGGGGGCCGCCCCCCTCCTTCGCCGCTCCCGGGCCGGCCCCCGCCGTGTCCCCGCCGTGTCCCCGGGGGAGCCGCGGAGAGGCGCTCCCGCCGCCCCCGCGCTCCCTTTCCTCGCTGCTTCCACGCAGGCCGGCTGGTGGGGTTCTTCCTCCCCCCTTTTCCTCTCCTCTTAATTAAACCAAAAACAACCCGAAATCAGTGAAATCGCTGCTCGGAGACGGAGGGGAAACACACTAAGCGAGGAATGGGAGGAATAAGGCACTGTGGCTCCATACGTGAAATGGCCGTGGAGGCGGTGAGAAATGAAACTAAAAAACAACTGTTTTCTATTTACAATTTTAAATAAACAGAACAGCCTTCCCTGCGGTGTTTGTCTAAGTGCAGCAGCATAGCTGCTGTGTAGGTCATGAAAAGGTTGGTGCATAGTTTAAAACTTCCCATTCTGTTAATTTCTTAAAGAACAGTCGTTCATAGTCTGAGCACAAAAGCTCATGATTTAATGAGGAACAGAAACAAAATCTCTGATTGTTGGTGTTTCAAACTTCATTGGAGTCCTCTGGCAACCACAAGTTGATCCTCTGCAGCTTCAATACCCTTTAGCCCTCCATATAAGAGTACATGCTGAATAGAGGACAATGCCTGGTTGTTATGTTTATTTACCCTTACTACAAGCTGGGTTAACCTCTTCAAAACAGCTTTACTAAGCCCGTTAACCACACAGCCCACATGATCTGTAGCCGTATCCCTAATGTGATGTAAATCTGACTCGAGACCATATGCACAAGTTCTGCTGCATTGTGTCTCCAAAAACTACAAGTTTATTGCCATCCAACCCTTCCCGGGCTGGACGCTTCCAGGAGGAAACTCTCTGAATAGCGACTGCTTAAAAAAAAGAGAAGAAAGTCAAGAGTCCTGCATTGTTGGAGCATTATTTTTAATGGCTGTTGCACATTTACAGAAGGGTGATGTGTGGGGAAAGCAAAGCTCACACAGGGTAAAGATTTTCATCACAGTTATTTCAACTGGTGCATCATTATTTGAGGCTTTTTCCTTTCTGCCAGGAGTTCTGTATCAGAGTGGGAAGAAACACAGATAGAAACAATTGAATCACTTTTCTTCTTCTTTTTTAACAGAGCTCAGGGCTTATGTTTTGCCTTTCTCCTTCAGTGAAGTCATAATCCCGCATTTGTAGTAATTACTGTGATGTCACAGAGTTGGTGATGTAACTTCATTGTGGGCTATGAGTAGAACATGGGCCATGCAGAAGTTAGCAGTGGTTTGAGTTGGGAATCGTTTTAGTAATTAGCAATTCTGGCAAGCAAACTGTAACATCTGCAAAATGGAAATGAATTTCTGCTTAAGTTTGAAGTCTTTAATTTTGCACACCCCCCCCACCCCCCGCCTCCAAGTATTATAGTCATCTTTTAAAACAGCTACTGGGGCCCCATGGCGAGAGCTTCATTTACCAGCTCATTTTTTCTTGATGGCTGTGGCAAGCGTAACAATGTTCCGTGCCTGCTTCAGTAATGGCATGTCGATCATGCTCCCGCGGAAAGTAAACGCTCCCTGGAAAAGAGAGAATATGAACTTCCTGAGACACCTTTGGAAATTGTAGTTGGCATGTCTTGTTCTTTAAAAACACATCTGTTTGCCAAGAAACATCATCTCCCACAGGAATCCTGAAGAAGTTTTAGGAGACAAACTAATCAAGACAGGGCAAGTGCATTTAAAGAAATGTGGCGGGCAACAAGTGCTCCAAAGAGGAGGCAAGAAGAGAGAGAAAAGAGAAGCCCAGGGTGCAGCTGGCCTGTTTCAGCCTCTCTAGCTGGCAAGCACTGAGGACCAAGAGCAGTGAGGCTGTGTGTGCCAGCTGGGGAGAGGGACTGGCAGACACCACACCTGGGAGCAGCTCTGCTCCCCACCTCCAGCATCACCATCCGGCATCCATCCAGGGCTGTGCCATAGGGCCAGCAGGAAACTGCCTGCAGACAGAGGGCAAAGCCAGAAGTTATCTTTGTCAGTAAACAGTAATGGGTGTTTGTGGGGGTGGAGGGAAGTTTTCTTGACTTGGGGGTTTGCTGAGGTTGTGCTGCTGCTGCACCTCTCCATTAGGTCTCCAGTGCTAAAGATGAGCTGGGCCTGTGCCGAGAGCCAGGAACTGGGATGAAAGCTGGAATAACCAAGTGGACGGCACAATAATATTGCCCAAATCTCCTCTGGAGCAGAGATAAAGCCCACCTGAGCACCACATATAGGGAACTACCTCAAATGGATGCAGAATTACTCTGTGTGCCTCAGCAGCAGCGACCTGAGAGTTAGGATAGGTTTCAAAGGTCACTTTGTATTCCTAAGGACTTTTTGTTGGTATCACGGTGACAAGTTTAAAACAATTAACTATGAATCATAGTTAAATCTTAAACAGAGGACATATGTTTTAAACAGTGCCAAACCTGACTTGTTCCCTTAGATGCTGTAATTCCCATGTGGTGCTGAGGTACGATTTGGAAGATAAAACACTGCACTAAGACATGCTGGAGTTCAATAGACAAAAAAAAAATCTTATTTGCAATTCTAAGAGTAGTTTGACACATTAAAAAACCCCCAAACAACAAACCCAAAAATCCAAGTACAAAGCTGCAATCCCTTCCCTGAAGAACCCAGAATTGAGGGCCTGGCTCCAGCATTGCATAGGGCATCTCTGTGAAGCACTGCATTCCCTTTTAATGTCCTGCTACAATCGATATGGGATCACAGGCTGGCCTTGGGTTTGACAGTGAGCAAGGCTAACCTAGAGCAAGGTACGGATGATAGCAGCGCTTGTGTCTGGGCATGAGCAGTGAGAAATGCAGAGGAGAACAAACCTTTTTCCGGTTTTCATTTGGGGCTCGACAATTATTAAATAGAGGGCTCCAGTAAGTAAAGTGAAAATATAACCCATTTACAGAAATGTTTAGGAAATGCGTTGCTCCAGTGGCATATCTAGCTAAACTGAAGCAGTATTAATTAAATACTAAATCATGTTCTGGAATAGTTAAGACAAAAATCCACCTTAAACAGTCATCTAATACAAACCAATATTCTTGCATGTAAGAGCAGGCTGTATTAAAGCCATTGAAAATATAATAGTAAGAACTATTATTTTATTCAAAGCAGATTTTCCTGCTATAGTTTGCAATATTTCAGTTAGGTTTGGAGAATAATGGGACTGACAGATACTCAAGGGTTGGTGCTTCAAATAGAATTTTTTTGTTTACTGAGCAAACAATCAACCCTACCAACACCAACATCAATATTATTATTATTATTACTATTAATAATATACCACTTTTAATTATAGCTACATATCAGTAATTTTCAGTTATTCTTTTAAAACTTTAAAGAACATGCAGCCTCAAACTATTCAATATATTAACTGTTGTGAAAAAAATTGGGAACTAAGTAAACATTTTATGACATGGGACTTATTTGGAACAAATTAGGGCTATGCAGTGATCTCAAACTGCAAGGTACATTTTTTTAACTGTAAGAAAAAAATATTTTACTTGTCCTCTTTTTTTCTATAGGCATTCAGTAATGCCCATTCAGTAACAGCTGATTCAGTAGCTAAATAAAGAGTAAAGCTAATTCAGTAACAGCCATTGCTCACAGGAGAAATTTGCATGTGGGATGACAGTCATAAGTAGAAATATGTTGAAGTCTCAAATAATCCTTCCTAGTTCTGTGAAAGGGTGACTTAGGAGTACAGTCCTCCTAAGTACCTGCAATAGTTTGCAGACAGAGGTGGGTGCCTAGCAATGTCAATTCTGATATCTGGTGGTCCAAATCATGGCTAGAAGGGTCTTATCCCTTCCACTGACTGGATACAGGATGATCTAAAGTCAGATGCCCCTGCAGGTACCTAAGTTGTACCATGATGAATCTGGGTCAGAATGTCGTTTTTATAAAGCAAGAGTTAATTAAACAGCATGCTTGTCCTCTCTTCATTAAAATAATATGTTTAGAAAGGAAAGCAGGGTAATGGTGTGTATATGGACACACAAACACTGAACCATGTGAGAGGTGTTGTACGTTCCCTGCTTGTCAGTGTGCAGCTGTATTTTGGGTTGCTAGGAATTTGAATTCTTGAAGGAAAAAAAATGCCTTTTTTTCTTTCCTAAAAGCAAAGGGTAGCATAAAGTTGGCTTCTCTGCCTGTTCACTCGGAGGCTTATTTTCCCCCTGCTAATTTGCAGTGTTGAGCTAAAGTCCAGAAAAAGAAACCGATTTTAATGCCATTGAATATACCCTATTCACTGACTCTCTTTCCACCCACAGGTTTCAACAGATAGGAAATACCAGTAATTACAGCTTTGTCCCCATGCTCTCTTTTCCAATTCTAGATGAAATTTGCCTCTAGCATTCTTTTGATTTTCTCTCATATGAATATAAAGAAAACAAGACTTTCTATAAACACCATTTGCTTTGATAGCATTAATCTGGGGATTAATTTAGTCATAGATCTAAATTTTCTTTTTGGCTAATTTTCTCAACAATCTCACACTTCCAGCCTGTACTTAGATTTCCAATAGTTCAACTATGGGACTAAGGGCCTGCTCTTAAGGAAGCTTGCAGCATGAATGGGAGCAACGGCAGGTGGGTAATGCAAGGCTGGGATTTGCATCCCTTGCATTAGGTGGCTGTGGTTCTTGCTCACCACATAACCATTTAAATCATTCAGAGGGAGCCTTTTCAGAACTCTGTAAAGGGACTCTGACATCAGGCTAATCAAATGTGTCAGACTTGCCTTGGGAAGAGATAGATCCTCCAGGTAAAGGCTGATGGAGAATCTGGGAGAAGGACCATCCAGGAGGCAGAGCCACAGATGATGGGCACAGTCTCCGGGCGACAATACCTGGATGCAAGTAACTCAGGTGGGAGGAGAAGTGGGGGAATGGAGGAGAACTGTGGCACTCACCAGACAGCAGTCTGCAAGCGCAGCCCTTCTGAGGAATGGGAGATTTTGTGGGCCAAAGACTCTGCCCCGGTTTTAAGTGGCGCAGCACAGATTCTGCAGCGCCTATCCAGTGCCATCCTTCAGGCAGCCACACAGAGAACGTGCTGAAGGCAAAGCCCTGTGAGAAAGAGGGTGACTTTGGCACTCACCAGCCTGCAGTGTATGGGAGCTGTAAGGGCGCTTTGGCTGGCCCACGCTGTACAGCTGGGAAGGCAGCACAACACAGCAGAGGGGTTTGTAAATACGAAATGTCTGTGCTCCCTCAGCCTGATTGCTCTATAGATCTGTCAGGGCAGACAACAAAGGAGGAATCAAGGGAGAAAGTGAATGGGCAGTGTTCCTTGTTTGGGTCATCATGCACACTAGCAAAAAGTCCTTCCCAATTGTCTTAGAAACAAGGAAAGACTCAAGTTTTTTCCTTCTGGTACGACGTATTATTCACAATGACATTTAATGCTCTGTTAGGACAGTAGTAACAGAGTAGACAGAAAGTAGTTACTTTTAAAAAAGTAACAGCAATTTATGCAAGATGCAGGCCAGGCTGAGTAAGGTCTTAACAGCTCTACTTTGAATTTCAGTATATCCTAAAGCGCTGTGAGGATGGAACAAAGAAGATTTGGCAAATATAGAAAACAGCTGCAAGTGAATTAAAATTATATAAAGCTGCTAGGTTTTTTTTTGTTTTGTTCTGTTTCGGTTTTTTTGTTTTGTTTGGTTTGGTTTGGTTTGGGGTTTTTTTTGGTTTGTTTTTGGTTTTTTGTTTCCTCAGAAGTTAATGGCAAATTATAGTCTTGGAAAAAAGGGGATTGAGAATGGTCAGCTCCAAGTGATGCAAGGATCCAGCCTACAGGCAAGAGAAGCCATAAGGCAGAGTCGACACAGAACAGTCATTTTCACAGGTCAAGACATGAAGATATAGGCTCATGATAAAGGAGGGCAAATCAGTTGTGCAGTAAGAATAACAAATGCAGCAAATTTCCAGGTGGTTGTGGAGAGATGCAGAACCAAACATTGCAACACACCAGTATCTTATGAACTTCCTTTTAGATAAATGCAGCCACTCCAGCATAGCTCAGACCTAGCAAAGTTCAATGTGTAATTGGGGGCTCTTCTTCGACAACTTAGGATACAACCCTGGCCGCATGCTGCCATGGATCTTAAACATGGCTCTTGTTATACCTATATGTCATCCTTAAAGATTTCCCTCGCCTATAAGAAATGACATGTATCAAGTCACAGAAAGAGTCTCAGCATTGGTCTGTCATTTGCCATGGCAAAAGATGAACACATTAATGCAGTGTTTCCTGGAACATGAAGACCTCCTCTTTTTGTGCGTGTCTCTCCTGTATTCGGGAACATTTACTTTGTGAAACTTTTGGGAGTGGTTAAAGAGCTTGGTAAATCTATAAGACCATTTCATACCCAGAGTATACTAGTTTTTAGTGCCAAGAACCATTTTACCTTTCTAGAAGTTAAATGGACAGGATTCAGGGTCCACAATTTCTGTGTTGTCTGGGGATGAATATTTTGTGGTGGAACGAGGAGAGGGGAAGAAATGATACAGGTAATTTTCTTGCTAGTGTTTATCACGGGTATAATGGAATTGTGTTATATATGGAATTGTGTTGACTTTGACTACAACAGGGGATGGACAGGATGACAAGTGAGGTACCCTTATGTTTTTCCATAAGATCAGGGAATGTAAAGTTTTATACTTCATCTGTACCGAAACCTTTTTATATGATACACAATGTTACAGAGGGTTTTACTTTCACCATATTTTGTTTCTTGATGTACCACTGGATTAAGGAGAGAAATAAGCAGTAAAAAACTACCATGATATAGAACATTTAAGGCACCTCATAGTAATGTGACACAATTATCTCTGAGTTGTATATTAAAGTACTTGAGTTAATTAAAGTCAAACAATAATTGTTCTGGGACGTGTGGGACGGTGATCAGACGAGCTAGTCCCCTTTGGTTGACAATACCAAAGAATTAGATGTATTCCTGCACCTGGGAATGCTTGCGGCTTTTACCTCAGCATTTGCTCCATCTGTGGTTACCTGCGCCTCCATCCACATCCATCCCAGTGACTGCAATGAGCTCACTAAGAGGGTTACTGCAGAGCCTCAGTTCTTAGACCACTGTAATCCATTGATCACCCGCATTGGTACTGAATATGAAGATTGGTTTTCCTAAGACATAGCAAGTATGTAAATTTTGAAGTACCAAATAACTTCTGTAAATTCCAAAAAGTCTAGTGGCTCCCTGTCTGTTGGCAGATGGGACTCCAAGCACAAGCATCGGTTTTGAGAACTCTGTGCTCTGTTTTTGGAACCACTGCTGTGGTCCACTCAGTCATTGTCCAGCCTTTGCTAATAAACCTTTGATTTGATGCCTTGATCTCGTCATACATGTAGCCAACAACTTTAACTCCTATGTGAGAGTTGTCAGGATTTTCTCAAAGATATTTATATAGGTTATATTGGGATTGTGGCTTTTCTACAGTAGAAAGAAAAACCCCAATTGTCTTGCATCAGATGAAAGAATATAGCCAATAGTGCTAGCCTAATTTGTTGTGTGTGTTCACATATCCGCTGTCCTAGGCCGCTGTGTAGAGATAGCCACCTTTTCCAAAAGCAGCTTACTCTGGGAATCTAGTCAGGCTACTTAGATGGCAGGCTTGAAGGTGCTAGGAGATCCTGGTGAGTAGGTAAGGCTTTGGCATGGGGGACATTCTGGGTAGTTAGGCCAGTGGAAAAAAAGGAAAAGCAAGAGAAGATGATGTTCCAGGAAATTGCAATAAGGACAAGAACTCACCTGCTGCTGAATTTTGAATTAAGTATGGGTCTAAAATAGGGGTTACCTAATGCTTATGGAATTGCCAAAACCTCCTCTTCCACTACTTAGGGGACTACTGATTGTATGGCAGTCTCACAAGCGAGGGGAGGTCCTTGGACAGTACTCTGCTGTCATGTGGTTAGAAACAGTGCACCACTGATAAAGATTTGGGGTTTTTTTTCCAATTACTTTTCTCAACAGTTTTGCTAGCAATACTTTCCTTTGCAGACCAAATCCCTGCAGAGTGTGTGGCAGTCTGGTTGTCTCCTTGTCCTACTTGGCAGTCTTCAGAGGGGATGTGCATCTAGGACATGGAGGAAACAGGCATAAGGGGACCAACGAGCCAGCCACCCTTCTCTCCTCCATCCCCTTCATCATTAGGAGATGTCGTGAGTCAAACAGAGCTCCCACACTGCTCTGGTAACACAGGCCAGAGGCTGTGTGTGAATACAGCCATTGTGTAAATAAGTAATTATGTAAGCCCCCTTCCAACCCCTGTGACCTGTGTTGGCACTTGCAGGCAGATGCCAGGCTAAATGGAAATGAGCAGGGGTGATGCCAGCTGGCCAGCGCAAACCTTGTGTACCTCCTAACCCATATAGACAAGCGTCCTCAAGTCCACAGACACAAGAAATCTTTGATCCAGTTATCTGAGAAACACTAATTCTTTCCATGGTAATTCAGTGTCTCACCCACATCTGAAACCCAAAGGTCTAGTTATTACTTTTTGGAGACACCAAAAATACGAGGAATAAACACACTAAAATCTGCTTGGCTCTGAGAACATTACCTCTAATCCTGCACAATATTAGCTGTTATAAGGAAATAAGAGTTTTGTGTTCTGCAAGGAGGGCAGATTTGGTCTTCTGAGAAGGGAAGGGAGCAGGTGGATGGCAAAGGCTCCCCCTAAAAAGCATGGCATTCAGGAAGATAATTCCCCTGGGATTAATGAAAACACACATTTTTTAAGTGACTCCCTGCAGAGGAAATTTGGAAGTTTTTGCTTTGGGGCTTAAAAAGAACGCTTGGATTTGCTTACAGGTAATGAACAAAAGAGAAGAGGAGCCTGGTCACAGCAAATGGTGTTGGGTCTGTGCCTGGGGGGAGGAGTGATTGTCCTGAGTACAAAGGAATGATTTCTCTTGAAACAGAAGGTTGAGACCATATTTTTGGGGAAGTCAAGAGCTAACAGCTGTGATGGTGCTGAATGCAGGTTTAATTAATTTTTTTCTTCTGCAAGTTGTAGCCAAAGAGCCGTCATTAAGAGCTGGGTCATGATTCTACCTTCTCGTAATGAACTTCCAAAGGTTAGTAAGCTGCTAGGAGGTGTTCAGTGAAATCTGGGTCAACTGAGAATATTTTCCAGACTGTGACAGGATAATGCCTCTCTCTCTTCACTGCTCAGGCCTGTCCTGCCTCCAGAGCAGGCTCACACATAACTCTGGCTTTCTTTAAGTGTCTTTGCAGTAGGCAAGAAATGACCAAATAACCAGTGCAGTCACATGACAAACTGAAGACTTCACAGGCTTTATCCATACAGTGAGCTGTATGGATAAAGCTTTTTGGGCTGCATATTTTCATAGCCTCTCCTTTGGACCCTTTCATATCCACCCCTCTTCTGTAACAACAGTATGGGTGGAAAGACACTTGTACACAAAATCTTTGGGGAAAATAAACGATCCCTGAAAAGGTTTGTCAAAGATATCTTTTTGGCAAGAGGAGATGCTCAGTGGGTCTCTGATCTGTTGAAGTGTGGATGGGGAGGGAATTCTGCAAAGTATCACCACCATTAACTTTCTGTAGCCATTTTGTTGATATGTAGAAGACATTAGAAATCACTACCTTTTGTTTCTTTTTGCCAGCGTAATCTTCCACTGGAGTAGAAGTAGTCAGTGAGTTCAGAGGATAAATCAGTTTGTAATGCCAGAAGCAGGCCTGTTTGTTTGAGATAGGCTTCTACCTCTAGGAGCAGATGGAAGGACACAAAAGGTCAAGAAAGAAAGAGCAACAACCACATGAAATAGAGATTGATTTTTGCCTCAAATAACTCCCGAGCAGCAGTGCAAGAACTCTGACAGAAGAAGCCCTTTCTAAAGCTCAACAGGTAGAAAGGACTTTGTGGCCCTTCAAGTCCACAGTGGGGCAGGAAAGATGAAGAACAAGGACCTACAAGGTCCTTCATTTCTTCTCCACCTGGCATTACTGTTTCCAGCCCATATATAAGGGTTTTGCCCTGCTGTGTGAGCAAGACAAGCTGTTTTTCCTTCTTACAGTCCCCCAAGCTGCCTGAACCACCAGGGATAACCCTTTCAGCTGCGGTGAGCCTGGGGATCCTGCTTGGTCCAGCTCCAGAAACTCCTCAGGCCACCAAAGTCTCCCTCTCCCTGAGCAAACAATCTATTTAAGATCCCTGAATAAAAGGCAGATACGAGGATTTTTTTTATTGCTGTCTTTGCATTTTCTTTAGTTGCCTTACCATTGTGGTTGCTGCATTCCGGTGTGCTCCTCTAGAGCAGGATGGAATAAAATTAAAGAAGCAGAGGAAAGTTCTAGAAATCAGGATTATTCTCCACTGGTTTTCATTCTCTGTCTTATACTGTATTGGGAACGGAAGAATCCTAGAGAGCGCATTTGCTGCTGCCAAGCAAATCTTTATTTTATAGCACAAAAGCAGCTTCCTGGACAAACAGCCTATCCAACCATGCATTTTTTCTCCCTAGTGAGCATCATGGTTATTATATGGAAAAGTGAAAAGTAACTGATACTAAGGCTTTAGGATCCTCAGATGCCCTTCATTTAGCATTTTGGAATTAACTTGAGGTTTATCGCCATGGAAGATATTTGTTAAATATAAACTAGAAAATTCAATCTGAAAGTAAATGACTACAGGGCACACAGACGGCATTTGATACCGCAGGGAAAGGTAGCTGTAAAATACAAGGAAGTTGAGAAAAATAGTAATAGTGAGGCTCATTCTGCCAACAAGCATGGAATTGCCCATATTTTTGTATTCTGTGTTTTTTCTAATTTCAGATTCATTTTCTGAATAGGATTGAACAGCCATTTTTTACTGTAATTCTCTATTTCCACCAACAGAGCTTTTGCAGAGAGCCACTCCAGGTCCCTGAAAAAGCTGGCTAACACAGAGAGAAGTGAAAAGGCAGCAAGACTGCTGCTACTTAAATTAACTGAAACAATATTTTGGCTGTACAGGCTCCTGAATTCCCTCAGTAAGCCTTAAAAAGAGCCATCTGGTCAGAACATTACCTCTCCAGTTAGATCCTGCTTTGGAAATTGAAATGAGGCTCATGAGCGCTCGTTAATGCTTTTTAAAGAGGGATTTTGGAGGTGGGTAGTTGCCTTGGTGGGTTGGTTGGTGCAGAGCAGGTTTTGGCATGATGGTGGGCAGGTGTCTGCAGTGCTGGGTGTCTTCCCACTCCATGTCCATAGCAAAGCATCGGCTGCACTGGGAGCGTGCCAACACAGCATGGCCCTTCCAAAAGCAACTCACCCTGCATTTACCTCCTTGAGCTGACAAGGATAGAGGAGTCGTGCCTTGCTGAGGGGAAGCCCAGAGAGATGCCATCCTCTGCAGGGCCTGTGTCCCCCGGGACAGGAGCAGCTGCCTACTCCAGGGGCTACCTCCGGGTGGAAAGGCTATGGAGGCGCACAGATCCATCCTGCTCCCAGCCCATAGTGAAACTTCTCCCCGCGGGAAATATCAATGTGCCATCCGAGTCCCTCTCCCTCTGCGTTTTGGACACAGGTCTTTAATGAGTGGAGGAAAACAGATTAAGAGCCACTGAATGCCTGCTGGGGAGTGGAAAGGGGGGAAGCTGGCAAGAAAATGTTTTAGTATGAGTTTCTGTCCTGCTTAGAAGCTTTTGCAGCCCCGTGTAGTAAAATCTGTCTCCTTCTCTCCCCACCTGGCATAACTCCCTCAGGACTGATTGCACCAATGTAGGAAGCAGTATAGCACAAGCAATTAGCTAATACAGCCCCTTCTGCTCTATTGTAGAGGTTCAAAATTTGTCCCCAGATGGATCTTTCTAAGAGAAAAGCCTTCAACCATGACACAAAACACATTCATAAAGCATTTTTAAAATACTAAAACTGTATGGAGAAACTTTGAGTACTAATATGAGCTCTTTCAATCTCAGTTTTGACATTAAAATTTCACTTGGCCACTTTTAAAAAAGATAAGCAATGTAACAGTGGCCCATGCTTAAATCCCACCAGCACTCTTCATTTTTGCATAGAGATGCACCTGAGCCTAGACTTCTGAAGGCTGGTGCTCCTTAAAGATGGCAATTTATCACAAATTCCTGAATCCTTCACTCTGCAGTGAAAGGAATACACATTGCCTAATTAACATAAAGGACAGCAAATGCCCTGTGCTCTCGGAGGGAGGGCTGACAGCACTGCAGCCCAGCATGCACAGAGGTACCCTGTGCTGCCACTGTCGCTCTGGGATGGGATCCAGCTTGGGTGGTGGCACCTCAAAACTCGGCAGTGTGTCCTGGGTAAGGGGAGTGGGAGCTCCCTCACTCCCAGCTCTACATAAAGCCCTGAGGTATAATGTCCTATAAAGTGCAGTATAATCCCTGTGGGTTGATGGGGTCTCACACAGCCCCATGCCTGAGGGAGGCTCCCGTGCATCCCTTCCAAGAGGCACCCCTGGGACATGGTCCTGCTTTCCTAGCAACCACGGGCTGGATTGAGACAGGGTGGATCCCACGTGGCTGGGGAGCCCTCCTGGGGTCCATGGCACAGCGAGGAGAAGGAGGAAAGCTGGGACAGACCTCCCTGTGAGGCAGTGGGAGCTGGAGCTGGCCCAAACACGAGGGCGCATCGTCTCTAAGATACAGTGGCTTGGGGTAGCTTTTCCTAAACAAAGAGCATTATAAGGGAGCCACTGCTGGAAATTTCCATTCCTTTGTTGGATTGATGCTGTGTAAATAAATGCATTCCTAAGATTTTTCATAATCCTGGAAAGGTCCGTAAATGAAACTGTACAGTTTGCCAAATCACTGCAGTTCATATATATTATTCCTCAGCTGCTGGGAACATGATATACAATGGCACAGAATATAATGCAAGAAACATATGCTAAAGGTCTTCTTAGAAGCAATCTGTGCATTTGTATGTGGCACGCACAAATATTTCTTTTGATTTGCTCTATGGGATTTAAATATTCAACCCATATTACAACCTGGGTTTGTGATATCCTTGCCTTAACTCTAAATAATCCTTACCTGACAAGTGACCTTGGCAGCATAATTTAGTTATTCCCTAGTTTAATAAGTGCGTGCTTTGAAAGCATTTGTAAATTAGTATGTGAGATAAATGTGTAATCAACCTTTTACTTTATTCTTCTGCTTTTCTTTATATTCAAATTTTATTTAAAAGTAAGGCAATTTGGGAAGATTCCGTTTCAATAATGATATTGTGCCTGACGTATTTACATGTTGAATAGCTTAAAAATGCATTTTCAATGTCTAACATTTTTGTCATATATAAACACTAACTACATATAGAAGAGATACAGTCCTGTACCCAGTGTACTGGTAAAGTAAAACCCAGGAGTTACTTAAATAGTAAAGACTCTTATATCCTCATTGTCAGAAATCAGATATTTTTCTTAAAATAGGATGGTAACTTCTCCCACTAACTCTACCCCCTTAGATTCAGTTAATCTGTATTTATAAGATCGCTTCCCTGTTTAACATAGTACAAATGCTTTAGAAATTTCTAACAGAAACTGTTCTTTAGACTACTGAAATGATGTTTATCACCCTTCTTTCTCATTTTTGAGCACACCAACATTTATCTTATATTTAGACTTTCCAGCAGCTATGCCTGCTTTCTTTATGATGAAAATTTTAATTTTGAAAATCGTATCTCCTAGTAATGCAGTTCTACTGGAAAAATATTGAAACGACCTGGAAATAACACTTTTCTTTTTAAGCACTTTTCAGTTTTAGATCTCAAAGTTCTAGACAAAAGAGAGCACTTAATAAATAGTTGAATAAAATACAAAATGTACTTTTCCAACATTTGTTTCTACTTGTCCAAAACATAACATTACCATTTATCTCCTAGACATGCTATTTTTTAGTTGGATTAGAAATGTGAAAAACAGCCCTACAAACAAAACAATCTAGAAACCAAACCAAAGCAAACCCTCAGACAGGACTATCTCCATAAGGCAAGCCCAAATACTCCTGGCTAGCTGGTTAGCTCTCTAATTTCCTTCTGTTTGGACACTGCCGCAGCATCTCTAATTCCACAGTGCTCAGCCAAGATCCTAATTTTTCCTGACCTCAGTACTCACATTTGGGGGCTGCTATGTCAAAGCATTTCAGCGTCCAGGATGAAGTAGCCTGGTTCAGCCTTCTTTCAAAAGAAGATTATTATGGTAATTGTAGGTCTCAAATCAGAATAGATTATAAAAGCTTATTACTGTATTTTAATATAAAATATTGTTAACTAAGGGCATCAAACTTTAAACCGAATTAATAGCAAACTATGATCCCAGAGACTGCAGACCAGTAACTTACCTACCACACAAACAGCTGCACAAATCCCTCACATTTATTTTTTCCAGGCTTTCAACTTTGATTAATAACATGGTAAAACCATGCAAGCCTCAACCATATTAACCACCGCTATATTTTTAGTCTTACTGACATGAACACTTTAATATAATAAAAGGGAAAGGAAAACAGAAGAGGTGTTTCATTAGGACACGAGGATTACTGAAACCGCTGCGTGGAGTATTTGCCAGGAGGTGGTGGGGGAAGAGTTATTACTCACATTTTAGCATGTCGTTAGGATGTGGAGTGAGAGGATCCCTCAGTGAGATATGTTTGCTTTGGAAAAAAAATTAAGTAATCAGACCGTACAAGCTCTTCTCACTGACGCAGTCATAATAGCAAATTAGAAACTCAGTTAACGAGTTTCCAGCATTACATGGAAAACTATTTTTCCAAATCCGTTATAAAGTTCAGTAATACAACAGTGCTACAGGATCCAGAAGTTCATATATTAACCTGCCAGTCCTTTTTTATTGATAGAGGGCTATGTGCAAAAATATATGAAGCATGCAACTTGGTTGGTTAAAAAAATAGCTTGCACCACAAACCCTTAGCAAATTTGCTTTTGCAGCTGATTACAGAAGCTTATAACATATTTTAAAAGCATTTATGAAGAGAAAAAAAATCCCCCAAACCCAAGTAAACGGCCCTTGAATGGCTGATATAAACAAAAAACTTCAGCATTATGTCGGTAAAATAGCAGCTTCAAACCAAATTTAAAGACTAACGCTTGCCTAACACAAAATTATTCAATATTAAACATGTTTGGCTTAATGATTGTGTGATACTGGGACTAGAGTTAAATTTAGTCCAGTCTCCTTGTTGACTGTTCATATGGCAGGGGTGTTCCTTAGATGAGTTTCTGACACTAAACTCAGCTGAATGAATAGTATTAAACACATCATAAACAATATTTGGCTGAGTAAGTTGTTTGACTTTTTTCTTGCTGCATCTACCTGCCTACACATTTGCACCAGCAGTATGTTTGTAACGATGCCTTTTGTAAGGGAGCCAAGCCTTGTAAATCAGAATAATGGGCAAAACCAGTCACATATTTTCTATTCCTATATTGTTTGCATGAAGAGAGCTACATTTCAAAATTCAGGGGAAGAGAACAAAGAGATCCAGGCATATAGCGTCCTAAGACTGACCCTGAAATCACTGCTCTGGACAGCACCCAAATAGCATAGTCATGGCTGTACTGGAAACACCGAGGTACCACAAAGGGGATGCAATAGCCCAGCAAGGAGAAGGGCAGAGCAATAGCAAATACCTTGTCACACTTTAACTCTGAGAAGAAAGCATAATTTCTATTTTGACCTTTACAGCATTTTTAATGCACAACATCCGCAGTATCGGAAATGCAGGGGAAGGCAGATATCCCATTTTTTTTCTACCCACTACAAAGTGGAAAAAAATGTGCAGAAAACATTTATGTGGCACCAGAGAAAGTGAGACCCTATGCACAGTCTTATAGATGAACTTCACGACCGGAGGGATTTGTCTCCTGCTTGAATGCCACACAAGCAGAAGTGAACCATTCCCACTCATCTGTACTCCCCATTCTGACATTGGGACTTTCCTTTTTAACTAGCCTAGGCTTGGCTGAGACTAAGATAAACATGTTTGGCTGCAACTTTTTTTTCTTTCAAAAAGAGGCAAACTGGATTATAGCAAATAACCTTTAAGATAATTAACTGACAATGCCGCAACTAGCATAAAATCTTCCTTCAGGCGACCCCTAATTTAAGTATTACTGGCACAAAGTGGAGACAGATTGTGCATCACCACCGCAATATTTACATAGCAGAAACCCACAGAGCAGGAAACGTGAGACTCAATGATGCACTAAATTAGGAACAATCATATTCTAGTGTTAATTTGCTTTCTCCTCTATCCAAAATTCAGGTCCAGCAATTGGTACAAATGCACATAAAACATTCCCATTTTTAATGATTAAGAACCACAATCTGCAAGCACTTTAACTCAAAAGTACATTCACTCACTATTGGGCATGTTAGAGGGATCAAACCCCCAAAAGTGAAACAGGTCTACCATTATAGAGATTTTTTTAGAAACCAAAGGCTTCCTAATTCATTTATTTCTTTCCATAAAAGATGTCTGTGCAAGCAGTCTGAGTCCTCTGCCAGACCACCTGACTTTCGGTTGCAAATATTTTCCTCTGACAGTAACGCTGTGTTTCTGCAGCATAATGGAGCAGCAGTTTTAATTGTCCGATGCTGTAGATACTCGCAGGTACTCAAAAAGCTGTGTAATCAAAGAATTAAAGTTAAAATGGGGAGGAAGGAAAAGACAGCCATTCTATTTATAAATAAATTGGGAAGCGATACATTTATAATATACACTATCCAGAGACATATTTTCCAAGCAATATTCTTAGTTACAGCACACTTCATAAGATAAAAGCAAAGAGCCATCACCGACCTTTCTAAATCTTAAATATGATTCAAATTTGGTTCCACTATGGCATATTAACAAAATATTTACCTTGCCTAATCGCTGATGTTCTTCAAAAGCAGAAATCAGTTCTTGCGCCCAGTTTATTTTTTCAGGGCTCGGAGAGAACTGTTCCTGAACAACAGCAATTTGGTTGGGGTGAATCACCTGCTTACCTACAAAGAAGATTAATAACACCAGAATCATGCATCGACAAACAGATGTTCAAGCAAAATGTTCCAACCACTTGAGGCTCTCATATGCCTTGCAGACTTTCTTGCTCTCTAACTAATTATTTTACTTGGTTTCTTTTATTTTTAAAACTGGAAAACAGGCAGATAGTTTTTTGACAGATTATTTTAAGAGTAAAAATACCTTGTGCTATGCTTGCATTCAATATAGTTTTAAAGAATCCATGATTCTTTCTCCTCCCTCCCCATTTCAATCCTTACATCTTCTCTCAGTCATTTCAGGTGCAATTGTTTGTCTCAGGTAGTCAATAACAATTGAGTATAATGCATCTCTGAATTTGACTATATAAATAACAGCTCCAGTCACTCCTAAATAAGTTGCATTAAAATGTGTTCAGAAAATGAAGCCTGAAGAAGATGGCAAGAGATCTGTAGGACTGAAAAGTTACCAGTAGCCTAAGGATCATGCCCTAAATTCTCAGTATTGGCTTAGCACCATATAATCCTCGATGTTGTTTAAACTGTTGTTGCTGCAATTATTGGTAGTTGCAGGTAGGCTGCAATATTTATTTAGTCACTGGTATATCAAACAACCACCAGCAGTGCCCTGAGGTTTTATGAAGCAGTTTTTTCAATCCTTTCTTGTATAAACATAAGAAAATAAAAATAGATGTTGTCTTTTTTTTACTAGAGATTTTCAAACGTGAATCGACAGCCACATAATCCGTTTTAATCTGTGATTGAATTTAGCTACCTTAAAACAAATACATGCCTAGTTTGTTTAACAGTTTTAAAAGTGCAGTGTTCGACGTTATTAGTTCATTTCTATGGGAATTTCACAGACTGGTGTGAATTCTGTGATTTGCTTTTAAGGTGTATTGATAAGGAGAGGCTACCGTAACTCCCAACTTCCTGTGGAATAAATGACTCTCCTCGGTGCCAGATAACAAAACTAGTTAGAGGGATGAGCCTGATCCTGCAAACCTGCCAGCAAATGAGCAGTCCCCTGCAGACCGAGGGTCCCACAGCCCTGCCGCCCTGCCGCCGCTGCAGCCTCTTGCGCAAGCGAGATTTTTGCACGCCAGGAAAAGTTGGAAGTGTCAGGACCTAAGGAGGTTTCCTGCGCAACGGGGTCTGCTCCCGTGCTCTTACTGGCATTAAGACAGCTGCACTTTAGGAATCAGCCCATCACTGGATCTGAGAAGTCTCACGCATGAGCGCAGGAACACACCTATTTTCAATGAAAAAACCACTGCAAAAATCCCTCGGATTACTTTCATCAGACTGCAGTGGGTCTGAGTGATAACCTGGAGTACAAAGAAAATCGACTTGATTAAATGAGCAAAGAAATAATAGTCCTTTAGCGTTGCTACGTTCCTTTGCTTAAAAACCATAAGTAGCTCGATTTTATTTCTTGTTAAACAACATTTAGTTTATGACATTACAGGAATGGAAATATTCAGTTTGAAATTTCAATATCATAACTACTTTAAAAATACCTTAAAAATAGGTAAAAGTTTAAACCCCATTAAGAACTATAATTTTTGAAAGAAATTACACAAAGACTTTTTTTAAACTAATGTGTTTTACCTTAGGTCTACTCAGAGGTTTGTTAGTCAGTTTAATAAAATGTCATCATTAATAAGCTGATGAGGTTCCTTATTTGTAATACAACAAATTCTCCCAGCTAAACCAGTAATTCCAAAATTGAAGTGTGTACAAGCATTTCTTGAAAAATCCTAAGGAGCTTAACTTTCTGAAAAAAATGTTGAGTATATTTTAAATTATATTTAAAGTCAATCTCTAATTACAACAAAATTAAAAATACATCTATATGATTTTTTAAAGTGTAAAATATTTCTGTAAAATGATTGGCTTTTGATAAAGATACCTATAGTAGTAAACTATGCTTTTTTATAATTTAAACACTACTGAACAATTTATGGAGAATATAATCCAACTTTTGATTTATAGAACTTGGTTGATTTTTGTCACAGACTACCTATCCAAATAACTGACATAATGCCATGCAGGAACCAAGTAAATATTTTAAACGGAATTGTTTTTATTGACAAGTTACTGAGAGAGTGCAAAATTGGAAGGCATTAAAATTTATGACCACGAAATCTTTTTTACAGTACCACTTGATATATTGTGCTTTAAATCAATACTTGTCAAGTCTTTTAGGTAACTGTATGATGGTGTCATTTCAGTCTTTTACAAAAGACTGAAAAAGAGAGGACACCTAGATATACTGTTTCGTATTTATATCTGGTTTCTCAGCATGCAGCACAGGACTTTATAATGACTAACTCAGCTGTTAAAGCTTATGGCAAGGTTTACCTAATTTTTTACATAAACGTTCCTAAAACCTATGCCCATTTATATATGCAACACACTGATTTAAAGTCCACAGGTAGAAGAAGTGTAAAACATCTTGCTGGTTGTCTATGGATATATATATATATATATATATAAAAATATAAAAATTTATTTATGTTTATACATATCAAAAGACTATTAATTTGGCTGAATTACATTTGAAAATATTTGATTTCATGTTTATACACTCACTGAAGGAAAACCAGGCTGATTTTAAGGTGACTGGAAAAGAAAACTTGGCTACAATAAGCAGTGAGGTTCGCAATACTATTTAAATACCTGGTAAATGCTTCATTCTATTATTTTGCTTGTTTAATCTTGAGTGAAGATATTTGATTACATTAAGGACAATTTTACTGGCCTAATATGGGAACATCTAAGGACATATAACTTTGCTGAATATTTTGGATTTGCGTTGCTTTTGAGGGTGGTGAGTTCAGCCCTGTGCATGCAAATGAGTGAGTGTTCTCCAGCTATGAGAGCAATTTGCAAGACTCAGCTCATTTTAGTTCTGTTGATTTCAATGATTTTGATTCTTTATAAAAAAAGTAGCAGGGAGGCATCATATTTAAAAATTAGAAGAATTGCACATTTTGCACTCATTAGGGTGACATTTCAGTACTTTCACATTATCAGAGGACTGTCAGTGGCAAAACCAATGTGCATACTTCTGCTTACAAGGTCATGGATTAGGCTAAGGCCCATTTGTAATTTTCTGTGATGAATGTGAAATTGGAAATGTTAAAATGTTTCATTTATATAGATTTGGAAAAAACACTTGTATAGGTTTGGAAAAATATGATTTTGCTTTCAGTGTTGAAATTACATTTTATTTCAATCAAAAAACCCCAGAAAGATTATAAAAATATTAGATAAAGTGAGAGCAAGAAAACCAAAAAACAAGAGAAGTATTTTAGATTGACCTAAAATATTTTTTCTTTTTTCCAGAAGAAAAGGAAAAATGTTGTTTTGTTTCAGCTTAAACGGATTTAAAATTTTTTTCCCCCCACCAAATCACAAGAGTCAGTATTGCCCCGTCTCTAATTACAGTTGGACTGATTGTCAGGTTGTTTGCTCAATTTTAGAAATGTGTTGATGATAGCTGCAGAAAGGCAGGAGGCAAAGAGCAGGTGCTGTGAGTGCACCTTAATAAAATCTGTGCCTTTCACAGGTATGGATACTTGTATGGAAAGGCAAGTATGACACATGTACGGCCAAGTTAGAAAATCATTTTACACCCTAAATTGCTATGTGACCTTTTAGTCTTCTGTCTGGACCCTGTCTTAAGGTCAGACAACTTCCACCATAAAGTCAGTGGAGTCCAAATCACCATCAGCGTTGGTTATGCAGAGCATTGCTAAATTTCCTAAACTGGCAGCCTCAGTTAAGCATTTAAATGCACATTAAGCATTCAAAGAGAGTGCTCTCAAAGGTGCTAGGCATCTGCAACTCCGTCTTCTGACAACAGGAGGTTCAGATGTTTATGTTTCTTCAAAAATCAAGCCTTTCCTTAAGCTAGGAAATATTGGTCGAGACTAGGTAGCCGTCAGCAGGTGCTACCATTCAGCAGCTCTATTATTTTCCCAACTTCAAAGGGAGACGAGTGAAGGGTGGAAGTCCACATGGCCGTGGATAATGTAGCTGTGAGGAGCTAACCATTTCACCTCCAAAACAAGATTTGGGTTTGCAAATGTCAAAGCTCAACAGACAGTAAAGCAGAGTTTCTGCCAAAAAGCATCGATTGCCATTCTTTCACTGGCATGCCAAGATCACTTAAAATTGCACTTATTTTTTTGTTTGGTGCTTTAAGACATCATATACAGCTACCTGTAAAACTAGAGTTTGTTAGGTGGCATTGCCAGGACCCATGCTTTTGGTAGCAGAAACCTATGGGATGTACTATTCTCGTAAGTATATCCTAGATGGTGGGCAGAGAAAAATAATGTAATGTTCGTCCTGTATGTTAGAATTCTCTAATGTATGTGTCAAATGGCTGACTTCTATTGCAAACCCCCAATCTTTGGTGGCTGCACTGTCCCAACGGGGTGTCCTAGTGACCTGGTACACCAATCACAGGGTAACAGGCTGCATTACAGGACTGTGGGGCAAGGAGCCTGCTGCTCTTGCGGTCTGCCAATACCCATAGGTGTCACCAGCACTTACTGGGGGGAAAGCCAGGAGATGAAAAACAAACCAAAGAAAACAATAAGAAAATAACTTTCCCCTAGCAATTAGCATACGAGATTTGCTTCTCAACTTTTTCGCCTAAAAAGTATTTTTTAACTACTGCCGTTGTTCAAACAAAGAGAAAGGGCTCCAGTTGTGGAGGGGCCATTGCAGAGTACAGTATTGCCCTTCCCATGCTCCGTGATGGGAGGAATCACTGCACAGCCTCTACCCCAACTTCTCTTCAAAACCAGTCACACGCTTCATGGCATGTGGTTTTAAAAAGCAGCCTCTGACTTTTCAGGCAAAATTTCCAGCCACAATTTTTAAGATACTAATAAACATAGAAGAGCTTGATATCAATGAGTTTTTCAATAAATGACCTGAAACAAAAATCAAGTTATTTGCCTAAGTGACAGTAAATGTAGCAACATATTTAAAATGAACAAGATCTGCGTTCTTTTGAGACATCGGCAGAAAGTCGTACCAGTGAATCCCATTGAGGCACCGTCTCTCGATTGCCTGCGGAGCCCATCTTCATCATGGAAATCAATGTAAACAAGGTCTATTGCTTGAAGGCCAAATGCCTTTGCTGTGACTATTATTTTTTGTCTGGCATATAGAATATCGTGAGTTTCCTTACTGCTTGTTGCACCTAAGAAAATAATGAGAACAAAGAAAAGCTGATAAGAGTGTTTCAAACCTTTCTGTTTTAAATATTTCTTATGTTAAAAAAAAAGGGAAAGTTTGAAATTCTAGTTAACAGATTTAGAAAACAGAAGAGGGGTGTAAGGCTATACTATAGAGTCAAAACGATGCTTTTCTGAGGAAAAAAGAAAGCTGCTTTAGCAAAAATAAAAAATACTGTCCCTTTAAACACTAGCTTATAAATTCAGATTTTGATTTCGTTTAAATCAGAAGTTGTAATCCTGAAGCCAGTGGAAGTTTTGTTTGGTAAGGACTGCTGACTTGACTAAAATGAAAGTAATTATTTGATTTCACTATTTACTGCATGTACAGTGAGAAGCATTACAGCAAGAGAAGCTTTACACAAACTGATATACTGGGTCCAACTAAATGGTTAAAAAATTCACACTGAGAATAGAATTGCACTTTCCTTGGTTCTGATTCTTGTCACAACTGATGTCCTAAGCTGAATATTTAAGCTTTAGTATTTGAATGAAAAATTGATGGTAGATGACTTCTGAGAAGAAGCAAAAGTATTCATGAGACTTCCTGTGCTCACAGGGCACCAGCTAAGCAACGTACTCATGTGAAGGCTAGTGGGAAAAAAATAATAACAATAATAACCATAAGGTAACTATTTAGATACAGATTTTCAGTCGGTAAGGAATATTTTAGTAAAGCAATGCTGATTTTTACATTAACATACTTATTTTTAATGTAGAAGTTTTTGATAGCTCTGTGCTTTTATCTTCTATCTTTAAACTGAATCAGAAGCTAAGTGCCCTGTTTAATTTTTATTTTTTAGGAAGACTTTTATTTTTTTAGGAAGACTAATAGTGCTTTCATGTGAATATGTGGCTGTATTGACATGTGACATATTTAAAATAAATTTGTGAAAGCAAAATGTAGCAGGAGAGTATTTGTGCTTGATGTCGAAAGCCTGAGTGACAGTTGTATGTAAAGAAGTGGTGAAGCAGACACCAGAATTTTAGGACTTTCAAATGCAGTTCTAAAAAGCATGTGAATGTTGCTTATGTATACAGTATTTTAAAATTATTTCAGTGACTCAGCAGGGTGGTTTTTTGGGTTTTTTTTGGTTTTTTCATTAACTTTTGGTACTGA
Source organism: Struthidea cinerea (assembly GCA_013397865.1). Lineage (NCBI taxonomy): Eukaryota > Metazoa > Chordata > Aves > Passeriformes > Corcoracidae > Struthidea > Struthidea cinerea. The sequence goes on from VZTI01001968.1 coordinate 61,947, forward strand.
CTGGCAAAAAGCACAAGAAAGTCTCAGGGCCCCGTAACACAAGGACCATGTTTTAATTCGCCAGTGATACATTCGGCATTGAAAAGAAATTAAGGAGAAAAATGAAAACAAAAAATGAGACTCAGGTGTCATTAATTATTTCTGTCAGAAATTTCATGGTCTTCTCCAACGCAAATGCCATACATAAACATTTGTAGCAAAGAGAAAAGTAACAACCTATGCTGGCACGGAAATCCTCTCCTCCAAAGACAACTGCATCCAAATGAAAGCCAGCCTGGGATCCTGCTCTCAGTGCTTCTTCACAGACAGCCTTCAAATGAGAACAGAGTATTAATGTCTACAGAAATGCAGGATGTGGAGAGACTACAGAGGATATTACAGCAACTCAGCATTACCAAAATCTTTCCAAGAAAATTGCTCCTATTAAGCAAAGCCACTGTAGATGCTCGACAATGCACGGTGCTTTAAAATGACTCAGCAAAAGAGAAAAAGTATTTTTCTTTCCCTAAGCACCTATATCCCCAGGTTGCAAATACAGGACATCAATAACAGGCTCCCCACCTTCTGGTTTACATTATGCCCCAGGTGTTACTGTGACCACTACTTCAGATATTTGTGTAGCAATACGAAACAAAATTTGGCAAATACTGCGTAAAAACAAACAAAAAGTATTAAATTTTTACTAGTTTGACATGCAATACATTACATGAGAAACAGATATAAAGATCAGAATCTCTTTTACGAAATAAATAATATGAATGGTTTACAATTATTTTAAGTTCCTTACAGGATAGAAGGATTGCCAATTTAAAGTCTTCTGCTACACATAACTAAAAATAAGCTAAGGAAGTTAAAAATGCAACAAGTGCCGCAGAAAAGCATTAAAATAAAAGCAAAAAAATTTGCTGCTGTACCTATTTCATGAGGAGAGTAATATTGCTATTTTATATTGATGTTTGGATAACATTAGTATCTTTTAAGGCTAAGGCACATGGAGAGAGACATGTAATTACCAGCTCTACTAATGGGTGTTCTTCTATGGCAGCTGGTGGGACACAGGATTATTCTTTAACAGAGTGTGCTTTAAAAGGCAACTCTCCTGCCAGCATCAGCAACTGCAACACTAAACCTCCACTATAAAATACTGTAGGTGAAGAAAAACCTCAATGGTTTAAAATATGATCTAATTCTGTGTTTGCACACTGGACAGGAGCGTGTCCGTTTGGTTACTGCTTTATTATGCTCCCAGATAGGTTAGCGTGTGCTGTAAGATAAATGGCTGTATCAAACGATCAGGCTGCCTGTGAGGTACTTCTGGAGGTACTTCTGATCTGTGTGTCCTCAGCTGGTCTGAAACTTTTCCCTTAGAGCTTGACAGGGGAACACAGAGTTCCTTGTGCATGCACGAGTTCTTCCGTTTCATTAGCACGCTGCCTTGCCTTTCTGAAAAACCTGGACTCGATAGTAAGGGTTGGGGAATGATTTAAATTAAAATGAAATTTATAAATCAGATTTGATCTAAAATTATCCTAAAAAATGAGCGCGTTCTTCAGATATTTTCAAAGTCAATTCTACTTCTAATCTTAGCATTAAACACTCCATCATAAACACAAAGAAATGATAACATGGAATTTGGTTGTAATGTTATTAGTAGAAACTATTATAAAGATTCGAGTTTAGCAATAGTGAAAGGATGATTAACTCTTATTTCAAATTATGTGTATACAAAAGTTGAGTCTGACAGCTACTAAATAGCCATGTGTACTGCAAAACTGAGTATTCCAAATCTTTGGAGAGGCCCATTTCCACTCCAAGTGTGTTCAAAACAATAATAGGAATGAAGAGAGGTTTTGTTATTTGGTGTGGACTGTCTGGAACTGTTCTGTCACTGGAATATTTTGAATTTATGAAGGCCTTTACAATACAAACATCAGAGTTCAACGTGCAAATGTTTTTGGGGATTGAACAATATGTTTTGTATTTTTTAACCTCTTTTCCTTGGTGAAATTAGGGAGAGACTAAGGAGTATTCTGCTTACCCTAGTTTGCTGAGATGGCTAAATATGAACACTTCAAGACTTTCTTACCTTAAAATTCAGCAAGCCCATTGCAGTTTCCACAAAGGGGATAAAATTCATTGGTTCTACAAGTGTTCGGCCTTTTAGGTGATGTAAGAATTTGTCTGAAAACTAAAACTAGACAGAATGAGCTATCAGAAGGAAAAAAAGAGAACAGTCTACATGTATATACAACATGGCAAATATTCACCTGACTAACAAACACCCCTCCCCACCCCAAAACCTGAAAACTAAAAAAATTGAAACAGCTTTTAACAAGGCCTGTGATTTGAAACTGCAGCATTCCCATACATTTCTAAATTTGGAGGCTGGTTTGCAAGGAAAAAAAAAAAAATCCAAGCTTAGCACCTCTCACCCTGGCTTAGTGAAATGCAAATCCGTGGGCTCTGGAAAACAATGAAGTGCTGCTGTACCTGAGGTCCGGTTTTGTTTCAGGTCCAGCACTGCCATCACTGGAAGAGCTCCCCAGCCTTCTAAGTGGCATCCGTATTATTCATTACGGCACCGTTACCCTTTTGTTCAATAGGCTTTTCTTCATAATTTTTTAGCTTACCTAGGAAGGCCTTAAAAAGGAAGTTTAATTCTTTGAAGACCAAAGCTTGCCAATTTTTTCCATGAGACCAGTTCACAGCTAGCTCTGAGCTGCCAGTGGGGTAGCCCAAATTCCAAAATCTATCATCTGGAAACATACAAAAGCTCTTGCACAGATTTTTCCCTTTTCAAAAGGAAAAAAAAAGGGGGGAAAAAACCTTCAGCCCTATATTGTAAATGTATTATGTCTGTCCAGATCGAGTAATTTGTGTCAAGATACACATTGCAGGTACTGCAAAAATGTTAGTAAATAAAGACAAAAATCACATATGCATATATTTTAAATTTAAGGAATATTCGACTATTAATGGATATCAAAGGAAAGGGAATTTTAATCATCTCTCCATTCAGTCTCAGTTGGGTAAATCATATCTAAGAGATTTGCATAAATATAAACCATCAAAGACTTTTCATCTTCAAAGGGGGTTTCAAGACCCTATAAGCTTTGTACTGTAATCATCGCAGGTCACAACCCTGCAGGAATAAGGCTGCTATGGCAACATAAAAAACTAATGCTTAAGGCTTAGCATAATATTCTGACTAATAGAAAGGAAACTCATTTTAAAAGCTGGCAGCCTATTTACCAGAAGCTGGATTAGAGGTGTTATTTCCTTTTAGCTTCCCCCCACCACCCCTCCCCAAAAGAAGGAAAATCTAATCACCCAGATCTTGAAAAAAAAAAAAGCTTTCCAGCAATTTGCAGTAACTTTACAATTAGGCCAAAATAAATCACAGCTTTCTCTGATGAAGAATTCTGCCCTCCCATCTCTGCTCTGCATCATCACCATGGCCCTCTTGGTAACTTTTCTTTAGTGAAGAGAATGCCACTCAAAAATGTGCAAGGACAAAAAAAAATTCAATTCACTCTGTACAGTATGGCAGGTTACTACAGTGACAGAAAACAGTAAAGTTCACCCAGGCAAATGCAGAAAATGAGGTAATACAATGGTATTCTTAAGGCTCCTATCTGGTTTTTATTTTTTTAAGAGGAAAAAAAAGGTAAAAAGTGCTACTGTGTGTATATTTTAGGTGCAAGTTAAAGAGCAAAGTTCTCATTTTATTTTAAAATATTTTAAAAGTCACACTCCTGGGATTCTTCCTATCTTTTGTTTTGAAGGTAAGGGGAAAAAAAAGCACATTTAATTAAATATTGCCTCCCTTCCTCTCCCTTGTAAAAGATTTGCAATAAGCACCAATACAAAAGGTAACGAGTGGAGAAGTTTCAATTAATTTTTTTTTTTTCAAAAGGAGACGATTAAATGTTTCCGGCCCGGTAAAGTGTTCATTTCAGGGAGAAAGGGGAAAAAAAAAAAA
>VZTI01001968.1:66010-176493 GCA_013397865.1 Struthidea cinerea
AAAAAAAAAACCCACAAAGCTTGGGGAGGGGATGAAGTAGCAAGGCCTCAGCAATTCTTTCAATTCCAGTGCACACCCAATAGTGTGTCGGGAAGAATGCACACTGGTCGGGATTTGTGGGAGAATTGTCCCGCCACAAAGGAGGGAGAGTTACGCTTGTTATAGTCCAATAAGCCATGCCAGTCAAACAAGTACCCACACTCGGGACAAAAGGAAAGCAAGAGATTCTCACACAAAAGAAAACAAGTAAGCCCATCTTTTAGTTGTGCATCAGCCTCCAGGTTTTCTGCTGCACATAAATAAAAATGAAGGGGGGGAGCGGGTGTGCGTGGGGGGAAAGAAACAGCTTCTGGGAGGCTGAGAAATCATGCTGGAGTGAATTTTTGGAGGACTGGGAAAAGAAGGCAGCGGCGTTAGGCAGAGTATGTTCTTTGTGTGCAAAGGTTGGGCAAAGGGAGAGGGAAGCAAAAGAAGGACAATGAGGCAGAAGCTTCTGGAGATGGCTTGTTTTCCATGATGGAAATAAAAGTTAGCAAGAGGGGAAGTGGAAGAGGATGAGAGGACAAAGAGGCCTGGCATCCCATCTCCCTGCAAAACCTACTTGGTGGCAGCAAGGGCTCTGACATTTTGGTATCATGAATATTCATCACTGGCAAGTTATGTCTAACACTTACATGGCTGTAAACCCTGAGAGGTGTACTCTGGTTAATTTAATTACCCGTTGGTGGAAGGGGATGGTGAACCTTCCATGGCGAGTGGTGGAGGCCGAAGTGGCAGCGCCACGGAACGGATAGGGCCTGTCACATACCCGGCATTTGGGGCCATGCTCCATTGTGCACTCAGGCTGATCTCAATGGTTTGATCAAGGTTAGATCCTGAGATTAAAATAGATCCTAATACGTCTGCCTGCCTTTCATCACAGCTTGCATGTGTGCTAGTTGCTCAGCTAGCAGTTTGCAAAAATATGAAGTGAATAATTAAGCATTATTCCTTTACTGACATGTTACAGCAATAAGGGTATATCCAAACAAGCATCCCTCTTTTTTGACAATTAAAATCAATTATAGCATAATTAGGCCTATTTCAAAGTTTTCTTAAGTAATTTGACATGCCAACCATTTACATTTCAGGTTTTTATTGGCTGAAAACTCAGTTGTGAAACACAAACACACCTGTCAGCAATTAAAAAGGAAGAAGTAGAGAACTGTTCAGGAAATAATATCTGTGCTAATTAAAAACACTAGTTAAAAGCTTCCTGTTTGTTCCTCCAGTTGCCCCAAGGAGTGACCTTCCCCCCAACCCATTTTTTCATATGTTACTAACATGGTTTCCCATCTCCTGCTTCCAATGCACATAACTAAGGCTCTTGGACAGACAGCAGTTTTGCTTGTTAGGGTACTTAGAGTCAGGCACTTCCCCTTCAATTTTTGGTAATATATTCTGGCAGCAATATTGGTTCTTTGTCAGCTGTGGGAGAAATACACCTGGTTTTCTTTATAAATGTCTTCTATATACGCTTTTCATACAGAACATCACACACGTATTTAAGTGGATGCACTTCCCAATTACCTCAGCCAAGCAACAACATCATAGGGTATTCGCAGCCTTCCTCTTAACTCACAGCCTTTCATCTCTGCGCCTGTGTGAACCTGGCCCAACAGCTTCAGTCAAAAGCTACTGTCTTGTTGGTACTCACCCATCTTATTTCCTCAACATTTTCAACCTTTGGCAGCATCATGCTTGAAGGAAGGGTCTTGGACTGCAAAAGCACCTCTAGATCTTCTTCTGCAAGGCCGCTGGACACAGAGTTTATCCTGACACACTTTTCCGTGTGGCCAAAGTCAAACTCTTCAAGGGTTTTCACAATGGTCAGTCTTGCTTCTCTCTACAATATATATGAGTTTAGATGCACAAGAAAAGAAAAAGAAAGCATATTTTCTATTGACAGAAAAATGCACTGAGAAGAAAACTTGTTGAAATGACGTGGGGGAAAAGCCAGACAGTCAGTATAGTGGTGTCCTCAAAATGTCTATCACTCTTGGACTTTATTGAAGCAGTCATCACCAGAACCTCACAATTTTACCTTCCTCTTTAATGGTTCTTTATAACTGGTAAATTCAATGCATGGGGTTTCTACCACTTGCAGAAAACAAGATTTTTGTGTCTGCTAGTGCTGAACATGTGTAACACAAATCTTTACACTAACATAATATGTCGCACTGTCTTCTCTCTCAAAAATGACATGTTCTTAAATTTGCATTAAAAAACTCATTTTTGTAGTTCAGCTCTGTATTGCCTGAATGCCAAAAAGCACCGATGTACATATACTTCTTCGGCTTTCCTTTACTCCATGTATTCAAAGTGCATTAAAGGCAGTAATAGAGTTCACAACTTGCATATAAAAACAACACTGAAATAACTCTAAGATTTTCTTAGACCACATAAAAGGGTATTCTGTTGGCACAAAATAAAATCTCCAAAGACACATGCTTCCCCTGGTCGTTTGCTATTTTTGTGAATGTAAATTTACAAATCTGTTTAATAGTTGATTTGCATGAAGAATACTGGCATGCTTTTCTGAAATGAAAAACATTTCTTGGCCTGGAGAAGGGGGTAGGGGTCGAAGGAGGGTGCTGGGCTCCCTGCTTCCTGCCAACTGAAGTTTCAATCCCAAATTCCTTCCACTCACCAACAGCCCCTAACAAATTCGCATTGTCAAAATGCACACTTATCAAAAGTCATTTCATTTGTGAAGAGTTTTTATGGGGCTAATAAAACTTTAAAGCTCCTGACTCATGGAGGCTCAGGAATGACTTTAACAATATGCAGTTGCTGAATAGAGATGCTTTTCAAGAAAACAGGCAAACTCAAGGGGAAAAAACAACCAAAAAAAATCACCAAAGTTAATATACAGGCTAATACAAATCAGCAAGAGAGCACATGACAGTAGATTTAAACCAGACGGATGCAAACCTCTGCCGGCAAGAGGGGCAGAGGTGGTTTCCCAATGTGGTCTGAGTTAAACAGTGTGAGGGAACAGTAGCTTACAGTTGTCAGGACCGATGAGAACAGGGTCTCCCAGGCCAGTTTAAGACAGCTCTGCAGTGTACTGATTTACAGGGCTGGGACCCCTGATAATTAGAGTAAATTTAGAGAAAAGCAATTGGTGGCTCTAACTGGTTAAAAAGAAGGAATAGTGAAGCAGAAAGTTAATGAAATCTGAAGCGAACAGCCTTCAGCTTGGGGCTACTAGCCGTGCTTCTCCAAAGGCTGGGAGCATATGCCTGTTAATCAGGCAGACGGGAACAAGGCACCCACGTATGTATCCCTGGGTTGCGATCAAGGGGCACGTTCAGAGGTAATCTCTGGAAAATGCAACCCAAAACATTTGAACTGCTGTGAATGGACTCTGTCTGGGGCCATTAGGAAAGCCACATAAAGATGCACGCAGTTTAGTACAAACATGTCCCGCTGGAAGACAGCTCCGGCGCACGGCTGTCTGAAATGGTTCTTCCAAATTAGGTAAACTGAACCATATGATGACAATACCGGGAAATACAAATCCCCTGTGTGTTCCTTCTCTGACCTGGGCTAATGGGTTTCTAGGGCTGGGCTGAAAGTTTCTGGATATGATGGAGAAGAGTAGCTTAAAAACACACTCCAAACCAATTTATGCTTTTAATTAAAGTCAGATTATCACTGTTTCAGCACACACCAATCCAATTTGCAATAGAGAGATCTCCCCAAAGTATCCTCTAAGGCAGCACCCAACTCCAACTGAAGGCCCATCTCCAACAAACTTGCAGCTTAATTTGTTATGATATTTTTTCAGAATTTAATAATGAGCACTAGGCCATCTCATATCTATTTTTCTCCTCAGTCTGCAAACTCCCTTCCCAAAAAAGACAGATCGTGTCTTTCTAGGTATATTTCCATACAAAACACTTATTAACAGGCTGTTGCTGTTATCAATTTACATAAACTAAATGTGCAGCCCTCTGGTACATATCCCAAAAATAACCAACAACTTCACTGAATTTATACCAACCAACAAACATGGGGAGGGGGTTGTTGTTTTTTCCCATATTTTAATAGAAAATATGTTGCTATGTTAGTTAACACACCCATGCCATCTGTTGGGTTGAGAATTGATGCATTTTCTTAGAACTGCTATGTTTTAGATCTGTCTGCCTAGATACTGCAGGAATGGAAACATTTCCATTCCACGATATAATACTTCTAGTCACTACAGTTTCCACAGCAAGAATCAATTTATGTTTTTAATTGTGGAACAACCTGATGGGACCTGGCTGCTAAAGCCAGAGCCTGTGAGGGGCTGATTCAGTGCCTACCCTTCCTACAATGGAGGAAATCCAACTGATATTAGTGGGGAGCATCAGGTCCCCATAAAAGTTTCCAATAAAACATTTCATGGGTAAATAAAAAAACATATACTAAAGCCTTTGACTAAATGTACTAAAAACATGGAGAAAAGGGAGAGCCCTTTCTGCTTCATTATGCAGGGAAATGTAGACGTTATTCTTATTGTAGGATTCATGCAAAAGCTAAAGGTTTAAGCTAGGTAAACTACTTCAACATTATAACAGAGAAGAAAGTAGTCCTTGATACAGTATCTTTACTGCCAAGAATGGGAAAACTAGAATTTTTAAGGAATGGTGAGAGAAATATTTGCCCTGTTCTTCATATGAGAACTACAACATCAGATAATACTTTGTCATGAAAGAATGGCTGATAAAGAAATAAACCCAGTCATTAAGTAAAACATTTCATGCCCAGGTAGCTTGGGATGGTGGTATCTTCCTTGGATCCTATGTGAGTTGGGCTCTTTATCAAACTGAACAAGAGAGAAAGACGACAGAGAGCTTCACGGTAAATAGCGATATTATTAAAATACGCTAAACTTGCAACTTGTGCTGGAAAGCTCACTGAGGAATAAAAAAGGTTGGTCAGAGTGGCTACTTTAGCACTCCTTCTGTTTGACTCTGAGGAGGACACAGGAAGAGGTTCTTTACCATGTGCAGCTACGCCAACTGGTGAAGATAAAGGTTTCGGTGACGCAGCATTGCTGACAAATCCATTGCTACTGAAACACAGAGACACTGAAATTAAAAATGGGAATACGCGTACTGCCGGCTCGACTGGCATCCATTAAACCTAATAACTAACCATCCTCATGAGTTTCTAGCTCTGAATTATCAAATCTGCAAAGAAATCAACATCCGTCCACTTTTACACTCCAGTGGAAGAGGTGGTCCCTCACGGCAGGGCTGCGCAGTCTCGCCATCTGGAGAATAAATCGAGTGTGAAGTACAGTATAGTTTGGGACCAAGCTCCGTGGCGGCAGCCCAGCAGTTAGTTCATTAGTCCCAAACTTGCAGGGATTAGTGCGGTATCAGCTCTACTGTCGGATAGGATCAGGCAGGCAGAGCGCGAGGCTCAAGGAAGGGGGTGGCAGCAAAGAAGGAGCCCCTTGGGCTTATTCGTAAAACCACAGAGTATAAGGGCACCTAAATAGGTGCTCTTGGTAACAGTATTTGGAAACACCTTCCCATAATCTGAATCAGTACCTTTCCATTTTTCCTGTTTTTCTTTTTCTCACCTTTTTATTCCTTTGCATTATATGTCACAACATAGAAATTTCCACTTCAGAACAGAAAAGCCACAGAACTGGAAGAAAGAATGCTACAGAACTGGAAGCTCAGCCACCCACTCACCCTGGACACACTGTTAATACAGCAAAAATGAAGCAAAGATGGTCAGATTAAGAGCAGATGGAAAAATTACATTTTCTTCTTTCTTTTCAAACTGGTACAATTCAGCACTGTGATTTCTAGACCTACCTGATTTTGAGGACAAAATCTCTATTTTGCTTTATTTTTCTTGCCTAGTCTCCCCCCCCTTTTTTTCTAAAGACTTACAGGCCTTAATGTAAAGATAGTGGTCATACTTAAATGTACAGATCTCATCCTGTTAACATCTTTCGGTATTCTTCATATGGAAGTGTAAATATATGATGCAGTAAAATGGCAGGCCAGAATCTATCATCCTCAATGCCATAATAAGTTGGCATGTTTCAAACGGGAGAGGAAAAATTAATTACTATAATCACAATTCAAGTTCTTTTTTTGTGACAGGTCTGACATGGTAAAAACATACAATTATGTGTTAATGTTAATTCCTTGGAGTGGTTTGTTTACAGAACTTGATGTTGCTGAATCTCTTGTCACTTATATTAGTGCATGCCATACGAATGCACCTCGCAAATAAGATTTTGCAGAAGTGCACATATATATTATATACCTATAGTAGCTTTTGTGCAGAATAGAGTTTCTGCAGGGGGAAAATCTGACATTTTCTGCATGCATAATTCTCCAACAATGAAGTGATGCTACACAAATGCCATTTAGTTTCAAATTCACAAATGGGACTGGCAAGAGAAAAGACAAATCACATTTGTTTTTAAGAAAACAAAGAGAACCATAAATGTGGAGCAGAGTGCTTCTGAGAGCAGGAGGTACTTGTCTCATGAGACTTGCTTTCTACCTTACACGCATCAGGTACTTGTGAGAATAAATCTTTTGAACGGCAAGTGCGTATTTCCAGTTAGTCTTGCTAGACTGAAAAACTGCTGTAAAATATGCACAAAACCTCCGGGAGGTTATTAAGAAAATATTAAATATTTTCTCATTGTTACCTCTGAGCAGATAATCAGTTAATGAGTTTTTAAAGATTCAAGACATTTTAAAACACATTTTATTTTGGTTCAACATGGAACACACCCAACCCACCATGTAACCAATCCTAAAGGAAAGAAGGAGCAGAAGGGGGGAGGAAGAGGGAGAATAGAGTCTCCATCATGTATGTTGGTGTCTCTTCTCTGTAGTTCAGGCAAACGCATGTTTTAGAGTACTGCAAGGCACTGATTTTTCTGCTACTCTTTCCTGAAATCTTCATATTATTTCTTTAATAATTATTTTGTCTTTTATTTTTTTTGTTTAATACCAGCCTTTTCACTTGTCTGAAAAAGATTCTTTGTGACATCATAATGAGTCATCTAACTCCGTGCACTTCTAGAATCTGCTGCTTTTCTCTCTGCTCTGCTAATTGTCCTTACATGCAGTACATGTCTAGCAACACTAAAATGATGCAAACGTCAGTAGTCAGCATTGTGAACTAAGCAGCCATTTAATAATGCTCTGCTGAGAAAATCAGATTTCTTTGCCCATTTCTCTGGAAGTTTCATTTAAGGTCTGGGAACACATCAGTGCTCTTATCAACAATATCCATCCTGTATTTTTAAAAGACAAGATCTCTAAAAGCTGTCTAGGAACAGCTGGGAGTGCTTGCTGCCATGTAAGCCTAGCAAGCCTCTCCCTTCCTCTACCAGTGTGGACAATGTGGATCCTGAAGATATTAGGTGGGGGTCTATCCAACATCTTTAGAGTTGGGCAGTTGCCACATATGGAGGTCAGGTGGCCTGTCCTGAGATGCTGTGAATATGGAGAACCAGGGAACAAGAGCCTGAGGTTGTCCCAGCCACTAGCCCAGGACCCAGGGCTCATGACTCCCAATAAGCTTTAGGGGTGCTCAGCTATGTGAATACTAAATTTCTGCAGATCCTAACTGTCCAAGGGCGTGTATACGAGTGCAACAGCAAGACATTTTCACAAGTTGTCGTCAAGGTATTTTTCTGACTTGCACATATATTGGAGAAATTTAAACAGAGGCCAGTAGGCTGCTGGAATGAGCTGGCACATAGAAATATTCACATATGAGGACTGAGTATAAATGTCTCAGTAACAAAAATAATGCAACATGGTATGTGTGTGTGCGCACGCGTGTGTCCGTGTGTACATAAACACAGAGACAGGCCTATACCTTAAGACTATGTGTACAGAAATGTTTCAAGAGGTTTTTAGTGATAGTAATACATACAGCAGCTTAAATAAATGAAAGTTTTGTTCATGTAAGTAAGCAGCTATTCTTCTCTCTGCCAACTTTTATAAACACTTACAAAAGAGATGTAAACAACCTTTCAATTAACACAAATCAAGCTACCACTAATTTAAGCTGGCTGCAAGAAGTAGTCTCTTTACTTTTTTCCCTGGCTTTCTGAAGATACTTTTGGTCTTGTGACAGATTAGCATCACAAATGAAATGTCTTTAGAAGCATTAGTGTTAATTAGTCTTCCTGGCCAGTCTAAATGAGCTGCTGCATGATTAAATAAGGCCACAAAATACGCAATCTAATATATCAGTTACAAAAAGGGTAATATTTTATTTCAACTGAACTGTATGTTAGTTTTTTATTTAAAATTATTACAATTTAACATGTATTTACTTAGCAGTATGTAATAGATAACTATGGAAAATGTGTACATTTAGACACCCATTTTTTATTTTTACAAGTGCATCTTTTTGTTAATGCGGATAATGAAATACACTGCTGTCTGTCAAATGCACATTTGCTTTAGTAAAATATCAATCCTTGTTCAGCAGTTGATTTCAGGTGTGATGATTCTAGGTGAGGCATGGATCAAATGTTTTAAAGACTGGCAAATTATTGCCTCACTTACTTAATAAATAAATTGAAAAAAAATGCTTAAAGTTAAGAGATGCAAACAGAGGTTTTCTGAAAAAAACCCAACTTTATGCCTGCTTGCCCTGGAGGAACCAGTGTCTGCCCCAAGCTGCTTAACAGCCCCTAGGAACGAGGAAGGCATTAAGAAAAATCAGGTTAGGTGTTCCATGGCATCTCTTATCCTTCGTCTTTTCTGGAAGAAACTTTTCCCAGTCTACCTACAGTCTTAATAAAACTAGGTGTTTCAAATAAAACTAGGTGTTTCAAAGAGAAAGCTTGAAACAACTGCTCTGTTTCTGGTGTTGTGCAAATACTGATTAACAGCTCTTATCTCAGTTTTCATAAAGTGCCTTATCTGCATTGGTGAATTAGCAAATTAATATTCTGTAATGTGATCAAAGCCCCACAGAATGCCCTAAGTCCAAGTGTTTAGAGCTCATGTTCACAGTAAAACTGTAATGGTACAAAAAAGCTCTCAACTCTTCATTTTCAACTTACATTTTAAAGTTAAGTGGTGTAACCTTGCAGATGGGTATATTTCCATGCAGTGGGGATTCAAGACCAAAATTGGTCTCTCAGGTGTCTTATGCTGGGCAAGGCACTCCCAGGAAGTCCTCCCACCAGATGGGATCTTGAGCCATCTAGAAGAGGACTTCTGAAACCTTCTCGTCCCACAGGACTTTTTTAAAAGTAGAAATTACCTCATGTAGTACTGTATATGCCCTTGTGAAATCATGCCATTCATATCAATTTCCAGGTACAGACTCTCTGAGAAAATCTATACCACTGGATTAATTTAGCTCCCAGCTTCACCTGAAGGTCTTGGGTCCCAGCTGCCCACAAGGCACAACTGCTCACGTACACCCAGACTCTCCTTTGGGGGAATGAATCATCTATTTCCTCCAAACCACAACACAGGTGTGGTTTCAGAGATAGGTCTCTCCAGGCATCATACCCAAAGAGTGGTTTGGGCAGGACTGCACCAAGTTCAGCTGCCCCCACTCTGCTCCAGCAAAGCCTGTGTCCCTTCAAACACTCACATGAGCCATCTTGCCATGCCCCAGGGTGTAGAAGACATCCTCAGCTGAAGTTTAAAATCCTCATGGTGGTATGCCACCCTGTTCATAAGATGCAAATCAAGAAAAGCCACCCTAAAAACAACCATACTACAAACCTAACTACTCTATCGAAACCCCATGAGGAGACACAGGGCACTCCTGCTACTAATATATCACTGCACTTTAATCTGCTCTAGAGATGTGCCCCCATGCCATGTGGGCATAAGCCCCTCTGCCACACTAGGTGAGGGCAGCAGGGATCTCTCCTTGCATCACATGCATTTAGCATTGTAGAAGTAGCCTGTAATTGCAGTAATTACTTCCGTGGGAGAATAATGTTAGGAGATGTTGAACACAGAAAACTTTGGTCTAACCAGCTTTGCACTAAATTGACACAACTCCTGCCTTACTGCAAAGCAAACTTGTTTTATACTTGTATTTCCAAGCCAGTGCTCACCTTAACAGAGACCCACCTCATTAAGCTGGATTTTGCCAGAAACTCTTCTTCTTTCTCTACCAGAAGAAGGGCTTCCTTTTGACAGAAATCCCATGTGGATGGGTGGCTGGGGTGAGTAAAGGAATCCAACAATCCCCACTTCACCCTAAATGCACGTCCTGCAGGCAACATTTTCTCAGATGCTCCATATGATGAGGCAAAGCCTACACCTTCTGGCAGAGTCCCTGAAGGATGGGCATCAGTACAAAAGCAGTTGCCCTCCCTTCTTTCCACCCCCACACCCCAGGAGTGGGAGACAGGAAACAGCACCAGAATGCCATGTCCCATGTGTCCCTGCACTGGCAGTGACTAGCTGAGGCAGAGACTGATCCCTGATACAAAATAAAATTATTAAAAATAAACTCCATGACTCATGTAGTCATAGCAAGGAGTAGGAACCTTTTAGAAATGAATTAACTTGTGTTCTGTGGTCTAAACAAAACCTGACAATGTGAATTTTCCCCTGCCTAGATCTGTGATTAGTGTCGAAGGAACTGAGATTTTTCTCCTGTTTGGAAGTGGGACCTGAGAACGTGGTTGTTTTCTAGGTCAGATCTCATCCGTGTCAATCCTACAGTTGTAGGGTGGTATTTGTACATCACTGATAGATGTATTGTACTGGTACAAAACAATACACACCTTTATAGACATGGAGAGAATTGTTTACTGGTATTATTGAAAACCTGATTAAATTCCCCATTTAGATATACCTGATTGCAATGGAAATCACGAACTTGTGACATTTCTTTCTCTAAGCTTTTCTTCAACTTACTTTCCTGATGAAATAAATTATTTTTGAATGCTAGGCTGACTGAGAAGGTGCTCCTCAGTGGGGCCTCTGGAATAGCTATGAAGTTAAAAGTAAAGTTGGTGCATATTTCCCAATAAAACAATAAAATAAACCAATATATGATTATTTATGCAAGATCTAAGCCATTCCTGCCCTCTTCCACTTATTCCCACTCCATGCCCCACTTTTTCTTTATACAAGCATTTCCAATCAACTGTTTCTTGAGCCAAGATGCAAACTGGATCACTGAAGCAATCCCATTACAGAAACTCAGGTTTTTCTGTAAGGGAGAGTAGGATTTTGTTTTTTACCCCAGCCCATTTAATCAGTCCTGCTAACAGCCTGGCCAAACAAACAACTGCGCCACTGCAAGCAAGGGCATGGCAAAGGATGACAATAAGCAGCTAGGAAGGGCAACATGGAAAAAGGAACTTTTTGAACTGTTTTTGTTTTTCTTTCCACCAGAGCCCAGCCAGCTAAGTACCCACTATTTCACCTAGTTTGTGCCAATGAGTAGAGTAGTAGGTAGGGTTCAAGCAAATGCCTGCATCCCTTAACAACCCTCACTATAAACCCCCATTCTTGCATCCATACACATTTCCCCATAAAATTACCTCAGCATAACCAACAGGGGCATCTGGAAGCAGAGCACCTTGCATTGATTACTTGACTAACACAACTTCTGCCTTCATTTATGTGATTCCCTTCATAACATTTTTCCAGGCCTGAATATGGAGGGCTCCTTCACCTGTGCTTTTGCTACCTACTCTTGCATCTGTCCAAATCTGACATGAATTTCATTCACTTCAAGCACACTGTCAGGGTTTGAGTTCAAATTCTTTACACATGGCTTATCAGGTATTTTCTCTTACTTTCTGGACAATGACTCTGCCAAATGCAGTGTAAGTAAAAGACTAATAAGAAAATGGGTTCAGCTTTGGGCCATTTCTAAAAACATACAATAAATGCTGGGGTCAGCCTGGACCTTTTACTGGTTTGACTGCTTCAGATTTAGTTGACACCAATAACATTAAGTTGATGCAAAGCTCTGGCATGAAACTATTTGCTAAAATGCTACTAGCAATATAATTTATTCTCCTGTGTGAATAAAATTCATGGACAATCAGGATTTTACAGCAATATAACAGCATAATACAGTACTGCTGCTTTGTTTATCTTATATTAATTTTAAACCAACAGTGATAAAATAGAATTCAGTGTTTACAAGTTTGACACCCATTAAACTGCTTTTTTTTTCACTTTCTTTTCCTCTTACATTTCTGTCCAACTTGCTTTATTGTTGTGTAAGTGTCTGAACAAAGTATGTATTTAGCAATTGTTTTTTTGTCCTTTTACTTGATATGACTCTCCTTCTTGATCTGAATGAAAGACTGCCAAAAGAAACTAGTGAAAATATGTTCTACTTACCTGAAAAATATCTTTTTTGGGAAACTGTCCTGCTTTACTTGCTAAACCTGTTTATATTTTTTGATTGCCCCAGTAATAATGTGTTTTGTATTGAGAACAGAAGGTAGTTTCCCCCCCTGAAGTGCCTCAGAGACATTTTTCTTCAGCCAGAATCCCCACTCCCATCACCTGCATCAGGTGCAGGTTAACCCTGGTGGGACTCAGGTGATACTCCCTTCCCTTTTCTTGGCAGTGGCTTCTCCCTATGCTGCCAGACTGCCACCAAGCATCGTGTCTGTTTGGCAGCCACCCCTGCAACCTCCGGAAGCTCCCTGGCTCCATTTTCTCATTCCAGCTGGGCACTGAGGCACTGTCCCCGCCAGTGCGTTTGCAGTGCTTGTGCTGGTGTGTGGTTATGCTGCTGGACACAGAAGGTTGTTCCTGTCCTTTCCTGGTTAAAGTGTCTTTGCTTTCGCTTACAAAGGGGCTGTAGCCAACACAGTCCAAAGTGGTCCTAGCAATTACTCTACATCTAGAGAACTTCACTTATTTTTTCAGGACAAAATGTACAGTGGCATTAATGCTCTTTGGCCTTATCTGTAGGCAAGTTCCCTACCTATTTATCTCCCTACTCTTTGATATGGCAAGGAATCATCAATAAACTTCTTGGGAAGTCTCCTCTCTAGAGGCAGTTTCTGCAGCACAGGTGCAGGAACAAATCCTTCTTGAACCCATTAGACCACTCCAATATCTGAGGGTGCTCTACCAGGTACAACAGTACCAGAAAACTATTGTAAACTTTGTATCTTACCAAAGTCTCTTTCTTTCCTGATTCTTCATTTGATCTATCACCTTCCCCACTGGGCTTCAGATGAAGTCAAAGAATCACAGGATTGCTGAGGTTGGAAGGGACCTCTGGGGGTCATTTGTCCAATGCCCCTGCTAAAGCAGGGTCACCCAGAGCTGCTTTCCTGGGACTGTGTCCAGAGAGCTTTTGAATATCTCCAAGGATGGAGACTCACAACCGCTGGGAAACCTGTCAGTGGTCAGTCACTGACACAGTGAAAAAGTGTTCTGATGTTCAGAGGGAACCTCCCATGTTTCAGCTTGTGCTTGTTGCCTCCAGTCCTGTCACTGGGCAGCACTCAGCAGAGCCTGGCTCTGTCCTCTTTGCACCCTCCCTACAGGTGTTTATACACATTGATGGGATCCCCCTCAGCTGAACAGTCCCAGCTCTCTAAGCCTCTCCTCAGAGGAGAGATACTCCCGTTCCTTCAACGTTTTTGGAGCCCATTCCTGGGGTCTTTCCACTGTATCTCTTTATATATATATATAAATATAAATATAAATATAAATATATATATATATATATATAGCTCTTGTGTACTGAGACATCTGGCATTCTCTTCCAAATGATTTGCAAAGTTTAGAAGTTGTCTCTGCTATTTGTCAGACATCTTTGATCATATTAAAATGGTCTACTCATTTTTTATTTTTGGAAAATGTTAAGGTCCACGTAAGAAAATTTACTAGTATACAGCACTCCATTTTATTTATTAATATTATTGTTTTTAAAATTCTCATGTTCCATCATGCTCTAAGCACCACCTTTTCCAATACAATTCTCATTTCCAATGGAGTGATTTGATCTTTGCTTTAAGATAATTTTTCATCTGTTGCTTATTTGGCTTTATTTCTTCTTGACCAGTTTTCACAGCTTCAGATTCTGTGTTGGCAGTTTCTTGGCCACTCTTCCTTTCCTGTTGACCAGATATAATCTCTGCCAGTATGGATGCTAAGTCCTCTATTGCTGGCCAAGCAAGAATCAATCATGCTGGATCTTACTAATATAAATTTACACTTAATAGAAATGTAAGCCTCTTGGGAATTAACATCTGCCCTAACATAAACTTTGCTTATGAATGCTTATGAATATTAATTAATTATTCTAGCCCACTTACATGCATGTTTGTAAATAGACAGCTATTAGGACAATTAAAATAGCAAGATGAGTAGCAAAATGGCTTCAGTCTAACAGCTATTTAAATATATATATTTAAGAATACTACTTCTGCCTGTGTTTCTCAGGACAGGCCGTTGTGCGACTCCATACGCATGTGGACCTACTTTCCAGCTATTCTCGTTTCACATCTATATTGCAGAATCACTGCAGAGCCACAGGCAGGATGAACCCCATTGTCCCCTAGATCATTCAAGCTTAGCACAAATGCACGATCCAGCGATGAGAGCTTTCAGGCAGACAATTCTGCGTGCCCAGAAGTTCAGCTCAGCTTTTTCATCCCGAACAATGGGGAAACAAGGGGGATAGCCTAATATTTTATCCTCTGTTTTGCCTACGTAGTCTTTGTCCACCAGAGTTTTGTAGCATTAAAGGTGAACCTCTTTCACGCAATAGCTTTCAAAAAGCCTTCCTCCTCTAGACAAGGCAATGATGAGTTAGAGTCACTGTTTGCCGTTATCCTGATCTGCTTTTCAAATGAAGATGCTTTTTCTATCATCTAAAGAACTCGTTCCGCTCCTTCCGTGTCTTCCCACACCATGGCACACAATCTCTGGGATAAATACAGGACAAAATTCTGAAAATTTGTTTTTCTGCTGTCCTGTCTCCTAGGCATCCCCCCCACCTCCCTTCAAGCTTTGCTTGTACTTTTTTCACTGCTCGTAGTCAAGCAAGTTATTGAAATGTTTTTGTTTGTTTTTTGCTGTTTCCCTCCCTCACCTTCAGTCGATGTTTGTAAAGCATTTAACACTACACCAGGCGGGTTAATTTACTGCACTGGTAAAACAGGCTATGTGGAGTGGCTCGCAACACTGACATGTTTTCAGCTTGAAAATCAGATGTCTCCATCCCAAAGGAAAGAATTCTTGCCAAAGCTTTGTTTATATCGATGCCAGGTGCAATCTGGCCCAACAGTGGTAATGACATATGAACACTAAACAGTTTGTAAAAAACATACTTCAAAATGAAATCTGAATCCTGTCTATAAAGACCCAGGTAAAGGTCGTACTAAGAATTTGCCTGGTGTAGAAAAGTATTTCTTTGTAGAAACATTAATTTGGCTTCTGGGTTCCCTTTAGTGTTATTAGTGGCCTCTGATTTCAGTTTTTTCATTACAGTTTGTTTTTCTTTTAATTCTGGTAGAGTTTTCAAAGCCAGAGGTTTATTGTGTAAAAATATTTTAACAAAAATTACTGTAATTACTGTATTTAGTATTTTATTTTGTGCATGGCTTTTGCATGTACGATTAGCAAAATAAACCTTTTCTTTTTTTGCCTCACAGAGAGCAACCCTGACCTGGTGAAAATTAGAAATACTGCAATGCAAAGCATACTGCAGCACCTTTTGAAAGGGAATTGCCAGAATTTAATTGCATACTCCTCTTCTTAAACAAGTTCGAAATAGGCTTTCATACCTAGAGGCGATTTTTTGGTTACTGGTAAGTTAAACCTGTGTAAGAGTCCTGACCCTTAGATGAAGTAACTCCCTGCCCATAGTGTGAAAGCATCAGATACCCCGGTAGGCTGCAAATTGCGTATGTTTGTCTGATCTCTGTGATGGTCACATCCTTTGCAAACTTACAGTCAGATAAAACCGTGGAAAGCAGAGGTGGGTAGACACGCTGAGAGGTTTTTAAAATGTGCCCAGATTTTGTTTGCAAATCTGCATTAAATTGACACTCCCACTAAATTAGCGGTCATTTAAATGAAGATCTGGCCCTAAAAAACCAATGATATTTATACAGTGATCATATTCTTCTTTCTTCAGAGGGTCAGCATTAAAACCATTGCTGCTGTCAGTACGTGTGCTGCTGTAAGGAAGGTGCCCAGTGTAATCTACATATCCCATAGGCATAGAGCAAATCACTTCCTCAAAGAGTAAACCAAACAAAAGCCAGAGAACAACAGCAATAAGAGACTATTTGACAAAAAGCTATTCATGTGCAGAACCCATTACCTCACCACATACCTAAGCGTGAGGCGGTGGCTTTGGGTTTTGTCTTAAGAAGAACGCTGAGGGAAATTTTCAGGATGCTTTTCCCATGTGTTTGAAGTAAAATCAGGAGATCAGTATGCCTTTAAAATGAGAGATAAGCCTCTTAATACTTTAACTCAAACTTCACAAATCATGATTTTTGAATCAGTGCCTCAGCAGTAAAGGAAAGACTCAGATTTGCAGATGGCAAGTCGCTTGCTGCAATCTGAAAGGGTCTATACTATAACGGCAAAAAATATGACTATATACACTTTCTTCCTCTGTCCATCTGCCACTGTTATAGTCTAGTGTGGGGGTGATTTTATTTAAATTTGGACTGTTCGCAGGCTGATTTCTCATTTCTGCAATCATTAGGTTTGTCACAAAAAGAGTAAATAGATTTTTTTTTAAAAAACCCAACTGCTGCCTTGGTGCTCTGCAACTTAAATAGTGAAATCATTGCTATAGACTTCCACAGAAGAAATCTGCATACATCTGCTGCTGGTCTGCATGGTATCTCATCCAGTGACTGTGTATGTACATATATACATGGAGGGAATCTTTGAGAATTGTCTCAATTCTTGAAAGTATTTTCTGAAATGGAAGATGCAAAATCTTCTGGGGGTAATGACCAGACAGACCAAGAATAACAGAAGAGAAATACATTAATAATAGAAAATGAGTAATGCAAATAGATATTTAATTTATTAATATTTAAAGGTCATAGGAAGAGTCATCTTGTTTTACGCACTTTTGCTCCTTCATCCAGGGACACTACACAGTAGCAGCCCTGCGAGCTAGTTTCCCCTGCACTCATACAAAAAAAGGTCAGTGGACAGAGGTATGTATTTATCAAGACACAGAGACATTGAAAAGCTGTCAGGAACCATGACTGCAAACATCAGATAATTCACCTTTCTCCTTGCTCAAGACTTGCCACGAACAGGACATACAAATGGATTTTTGTTTGCTTGTTTTTCAGAGGGAGTGGGTTTGCCTATAAAGAGCCTTTGTGCTTTTTGCCATCAGACCCTCATCACTGCAGGGACCACTTGGTAGATCTGCCTCCTGGAGTCATGGTCCTCATGGACAAATCCCTCCAGCCCAGACTGGTCCCCTGTGCTTTCCTCATGCCCTTGGCTCCCAGTGGCACTGGTGCACCAAGGCAGTGTCCCCGGGGCTCTGCAGAGTCCCCCCCCAGCACATCCCGCTCCCCAGAAGGCAAGGTGGTGACTGCAGGGAACAGAAACAGCTGTCTGAAGCTGCCAGCTCTGCCAGGCTGACGGCAAAGGAATTGCATCGAATAAGGAAAATTGGCTCCTTGACATGTTATGCTTTTAAAATGGCCTGTGATGTTACAGGGTAAGTTGTTTTAGGGCTTGTAGGTCATTAGTTCAGGGGATCTGAAAAAATAATATCTGAAGATAGACTTTTAAAGGATTCACTTTAAATAGCTTATTCTGTGACTATGAAAAAATATCAAACTGAAATTATTGCAGAACACTGATTCCCGTCTCTTGCGCTCTGCAGAAGTGTCAGTGTGCAAGATGGAAACTCAAGCCCACGGGGACAGTAAATATTTTGGATCTGTGTTTTTTGCAAGATGGAAGAAAACACAGCAGCTGCCAACAAGGTTTCATCCTGCTCTGAGTCCCATGGCAATGCCACCAGTGAAGAGGGAAGATGAGTTTGGCCCAGCGCTTGGCAGTACCTTGCAAAGTATACATGGAGGTATCAGTCATCTGCTTGGTCTAAATACTAAAGAAATTTAGCTGCCTTTTGTATGGTCCACCTTATATATTTTTTTTACTTTCTTTCTTGTTTTTCCTTTTAAATTTAAAAGAAACTTTGCTTTTGTTGTAGTTTGCATTCAATATTTGTCTTCCACTAAGATGGTATTGATATAATTCGTCATGCATGTTGTTCTAAAGTCACTGAAAACAGTGGTAAAGAGCACTGAAGAACATTATTTGCCGTGGATCTGAAAATTTATAAACATTAATATATTTGTTTAATATAAGAAAATGAATAGGCAGGACACATTTTGTTGCACAGTTCTGAAATTTGGCTCTTTGTCTAAAGCTGATGTAAAAAATAAATGGGTTTTAAGCTATGCAAAGTTTAAACTATCCAGCATCTTTGTCACTTATTCCATGTCAAGTGAGTATAGAATGTAGTGGTTGTGATAAGGAGGCTTTTCACATCCATTTCTACCAGTAGTAACCCAAGACGCAGAGGGGGGTGAAGAACAAGGGTCATATTTATAATCTGGAATGCTGCAAAATATATCTCTTCAAGTTTTCAGCTGAACTGAGATATTTATCTTAACAGATCTAATTAGACCTAATTTCCATAGTATATAAATTATTTTCCTCATTAGAGTAGCTAATGCCATGTTCAGATATCATGGCAATCAAGCTTGCGATTTCTGGAAAAACTGGTTAGAAGGCTTAGTATTAAGCGTGTTTCCAACTGTGAAATTTATCCTTCTGAGCAATGCCTCCCAGTTTACTCACTTTGTTCCAGGATTCTCTGCAGCATATGGCCACTGGAACCCATTAAATAACACAAAGTAAGACAGGCAGCGATGAGTCAAAAATAGCTGCACTAGTGAATCGCCTTTCAAAATTCTGTCTCTAACAAGAAAAATAATGAAGAATAAGACATGCAATTAGAAGAAATTAAGGTCAATTTTCAAGCCGGGTTGCCTACATGGTGGTTTCAAAATCCACGTTAGGCACCTCAAATAAAAGCAGTCTGATTGAACACCTGCAGCTCTTGGCAATGCAGTTGTGGATATAAGGCAGCCAGGCAATTCTTGCACTCAGAGTCTCTACCTCTTGATTTCATTTTCTCCAGTTCCTAAACCTCCTAAAACTCTGGGTCCTAATCACTAGGTTTAATATGTTCCTTTTTCCTGCTAAGAAAGATACCCAGTGCTTCCAGTGCAGGGCCATATGTGTGCCATATACTTGTTGGACAAGTCCCATTCGCTCAGCATGAGAGTGAAGGCACTTTTTCCATTACAGGAGCTTGTCACATTGTATTTGGCCAAATGCGTTGTCACGATATACTTGGATTCCTTGCATCTAGCCTGAGTCATCTAAAAGTTTAGTATCTGCTCTAAGATTTTTTTCTAGAGGTTTTGTTACAGAGATCAGTATATCTGGAAGGAGATTCCTAGAGTGGCTGCCTGAGGCATTGAGATTATTTGTTCTTTGGAGGTGCCCAGCTCTGTCAGCTGAAGCACCTTCTTCCTAGAGAGCTACAACAGGCACGCTGAATCTCACCTCAGTGTTTTTGGGGCTGGTGTCTCCTACCCCAGATGAGACACACAGCATTTTGCTAATATGGAAGGCTGAGGTAGAGACTTCTGCTGCTGTATTACACTAGCAGTGGATCTGAGCTCAATGTATGGTTATACTAACATGGTGCATAGCTGAGGGCAACTTCCATTCACAGCTGCACCCTAACCAAACATTTATTTATTTCCTCTCATTTAAAATACGTCTAGTGCTCTGAATGGGTGCACCTTGAATGAGGCACAGGAAACAAGCAAGTTTCTGAATAAATGGAATTCTTTGCTTGATGCATTTTCATAGAGTCACATAACTGTTTTGAAGCTTTGTAGTTATTATTATTTGGTTACGTTTGTATCCAACTCCCTCCATTTACAAATAAAAAGATGCTTAATCTGGCCATCCAAATAATATATTCAAACAAAATATCCCAGGAAATAAACAACTGTGCTCTTCTGACCTGTGCTATGAACAATAAAAGGTTACCTAAGAGTCCAGAGAATGTACATACTGTGTCTGTCCCCTTATACCTAAGCATGTCTATGAATTTAATGGGCATATTCAGGTACTGTGCAGATAGGAATCCAGCCACATTTCTCCTAACTGATTTGAAATTACATGGACAGTAATGGTGCCAGAAGACAATTTAGTCTGCTCTTTCATACTGAGCTGAAGTTGTTTGGTTTTCGTAAAAGAAATAAAACTGATAATTGTCACTACAGTAAGTAAATATGTCTGAATACATGCAGAAAGCAGATCTATCGGGTAAGAAGGTTACAGAATCTCATTTTGTGGTCCATCTGCTCCCTCTTTACTTCCCAAGCCAACAGACACTAATCTGGGATGAAGAAACTGACAGGACATGGGGGAGGAGTAGACGGTCATGATTCCTGCATGTTTCAGCTTTTTGATATATGTGCTCATGCCATTGTGATATAATAGAAGGAAAATAATGCAGTGGAGTCAGGAGGACAATTCAAACAATTACGCATTGCAGCAGCATTTTACTGTTCAAGACTTTCTCACATATTCAGTGCAATTTACATATTTTACCACTGAGATTTGAGCACTCAAAATTAATGTTCAAGGGGAAAAAGATGCATTGCTGGAAAAGATTGTTAAGCAGATCGTAAGCTGAAATAAACAGTAAGATAATCAGATTGAGTTAAGAAAAGTGTCCAGTGTACTCCTGCTGGATTTTTTTCCTAATTTGCATCTATGTTGATGGTCTCAGAGAAAATGTGAACATCACCCTAGTAAAAATTTCTAGTGGCCATAACATGAAATAAAATCAAAAGCGGTTCAAGAGGATGAGCATTAAAGAAAGAAGAGATAAGGATAAAAACAAAATTCAAAGCCACAGACCATGAGTGAGAAAGACAAAGCCGAAGTGGCAGCGTGGCTAATGAGGGATGAGAATGAGAGAGGAATGTGCTATATGACTGTGCAGTAATCAAGAAAAGGGCCAATGGAGCTGTATCATGTCACGTCCATCTCTGCACAGCTCAGCAACAACAGCACTGCCAGTTTTCACTTCTAAATCTGGTCACTTTGTCATCAGAAAGACC
The DNA here is from genome assembly GCA_013397865.1 of Struthidea cinerea. Taxonomy (NCBI): domain Eukaryota; kingdom Metazoa; phylum Chordata; class Aves; order Passeriformes; family Corcoracidae; genus Struthidea; species Struthidea cinerea. Next base: position 87,225 of record VZTI01001968.1, read on the forward strand.
ATATGAACAGAAATAACTTTCTACGGAAGCAAGAAGGAGCAAAGTAAAAAAAAAAGAGATTAAAAGAGATAAATATATATCGTTTGGTTTAACTATAATCAAGACGCAAGGCATGTACAAATAATTTAAGCATTTGAACAATTCACTAAAAGTGGTAAGTTCTTGAATGTAATAAAAGGGAAGCATCACTAGCATTTTGGATAAGTACTGTGAAGAAGTTACAAAAAACCAAAGCTGTTGTCAGCGGGGAAGCATGCCTAATGATTAAAGCACCTAGTCCAAGATTTAAAAATAATTTCAACCACATGATGGGAAGCATTGATGCAACATAAGGTCTCTCTGCCAGGTGAAGGCTGTTCAAAATTTCTAAAAGGGTAACTTTGGCCCGGATCAGAGGCTGTGGGTGTGAACAAAAATGACTGTACTTCCCTCAACTAACCATGGATTTCTCATGGATTCCTTCTTATTCCCTTTCCATTCCCACCCCTCCAAAGGGTTGTCCCTTGGATGTGGTTACCCTCCCTTATGTGCAGGGCCATGATGATTCATGAGGAGAGTGGCTTAACTTTGATGCTTTTTTTTCCACTACAGAACACCTGAGCTGACTGAATTGCTCTCAAGACCACACCAAGCAGTAGCAGAGTTCTGTCAATCACCAGTGATGGGTCTCTGCTGGTGGCCCCAGCCAAACACCAGGATTTGGTCATGGCACTTAATGCACTGGGATTGTGAAGGCAGAAGTCATGCAGAGGCAACCAGGGGGAGCTCAGGGCATAGCCATGCACATGTCACATGGACACTTTAGGGCACTGGAGCAGTAGGCAGTCAAGGGAAAGCTTTGAGCTAAACCTATGACATAGTCAAGGGCAGTGACAGAAATTCAAGATCAGCTGTACAAGAAACTTGCCTGTATCCAAAGAAGGACACAGACAACTGTAAATGCAACAGGAGGTTCCCTGGAGAAGCCATCAGCCTTTGACTGAGGACAACTCAGTTCTTTCCATAAGAGGTTAATGACCACACCATAGATGGAGAAGAGATGACTAGAGGGAACCACTTTGAAGATTTGTTTTCCAAAGATAGCCAGAAATTGGCTTGACTTCTATGCCCCTTGGTGTAAAAGCAATGTTTGGAGGGTCTTTGTTTCATGGTTTTTTTTCTGGGCATGCTGAGAAGTACTGGGCAAAAGGGTAACTTTTTGCAGCTCCATTCTCTCTCACACACATACACATACCTATACAGCTGCCTCAGTCTTGCTTATCCCAAACAGCCCTGGCCCTGACACAGGGCCTAAACTTTCCATGGCCTAAGGACTATCTCTTTATGGGCTTGCTTTCTCTAGGATTAACAGCTATGAATGACATGACATGGATTTTGTGAGAGCCAGGGATTTTACACAGCAAAGCCTACACATAATTACAGATCTTCCTCTGAACTTCATTTAATGCATCAGGATTTATAAAAATCAAACTTGAACTTGAGATAACAAAAGAGATTCCCAGCACAGCAAGCTTTTCCAGACAAACCTGCCCAGAACTCTTCTCTTATGGTTTAATGTACTGCAGGCACAGTATGCAATCATGAAATAAGGATATGCTTGGCATGAGCCAAGATGCTCATTCGTCAGCCTAGAATAGCATGGATCCAAGTCACATCCTCCGGTCTGTGTGATGCCTTCAAATGGTCAGAGTCATCACCAAAAAGTCAATCTAAGCTCTTTCTCCTCACTCTTGTATTTTGGAAGCCGGTCTTGATGCATTCATCTTTCACAGAGGCTGTAAAAAATTCTCTGTTCCCAGGAGTAAGAAGAAAATAACTTTCTCCTTCTACCTACACGGGATCAAGGATCCTTGGAGTGGCAGGCCCTTTGTGATTAATAGTCCTTGACTATTCACTTCATGAAAATACTGTTGCTTTTTGACTGATGTTCATTTCCATACTATCGAAAGGAAAACGAGTCTAACTATTCAGCGTGTGAAACAGAGCTGCTTTTCGATTTGCTTGCAACGTGCCACTCGATAATTTTTCTTGTTTGAAGCATCCTGGCATCCGCAGACAAAGGCAGACAACTCAAGGACACAGCTGGTCCTACAGGCTCTAGAGAAACCCTGGGAACAAAACCAGGGCTGCAGAGTTGAGAGAAGACTCCACAGAGTGAACGTGCAAAATCAGACTTGGCAGAGAAAGGCCCCATGAGCATGGAGCACAGCTAGGCTTCAGTGAGTGCCTCAGTGGAAAACGTAAGGGCCTTTGTCCAGAACATGACTGGCAGCGGACAGCTAATGAATAATACAGTAACAACACTTTCTCCTCCTCTAAATCCCATGTCCAGCCTTTAGACCCCATCTCTTGATACAGCTGGAAAGCCAATGCAAGCAAAGACTACTTTGACAACTCACGTGTCTATCACCTGTGGGAAGAGAGGGCCAACAACTCAGCTGGCTTTCATTTTGCAGCCCTGAATGTTTGGTAGTGAAGCAGAGAAGGCTATGCAATCACCAGCTTCCAGGTGGCCATGGCAGTGGTTTTGTTCCCTCTTTGCACGGGAGTTCTTCAGCTATAAACGTGGTCCTTCTGATCCTACAGCGCCTGCGTTGCTGCTAAGGTCTCATTGCTGCTGTTGGACCCCCTGCCTCTCCCCCTCCTGCAGGACAAACACTGAAGTGCTCTGTAATTCCAGGTCCTCCTGCAGTCTGGCTATCCCCATGCATGGTCTGGATGGCACAGGAGATGGTACTCGTGGCTGGAGACTCCATGCACAGCTCTGATCCCCTTTATAGGATCTTTGTTGTCTCCCAGCACATGCACCTGTATTGTGTGAGCTGCTGAAAATCAAACAGCATCCTGGAAATGGCAGTTTCTGTGGCAAGTTATCTGATGTGATGGCCAGTGACCCACACCGCAGGGGGTGGGAAAGCCAAATGCAACGGGGCAGGGGATGCTGTGCACCAGACCTATACCCAACACTGGCAAAAACCTGTCCCATGTGCCCTGCCCTGCTCAGTGGAGGTACCTGATCCGGGGCCCCATCAGACTCAGCAGCGCATCAGATCATGCAGCACCAGCCTGGGACTGGGCTTGGGAAGGAGCTGGCTACCGGAGTGGTGAGATTTGACATGTGGCTTGCAAATGGAAAGGAACTAAACCTTTGTCATCTGCTTCTACTTGATTCACTACAAATTCCTTTCTGGGGAAGGTAAAAAAAAGTCTTCTAGACTTAAGGTCTGGGTTTGGAGCTCATGAAATACTTCAGTCCTTATAGGGACTTAAAGACTAAACAAAATCAAAAGCTCTGGAGAAATTCGTATTCTATGTCTCTGCACATCCATCTTGGGATCCCATTTTTTGATACACCCAAGCATTAGGTGAAATCACAACTTGTGGCTCTTCTTCTACCTTCACTCAGCACTTGCTACTGCATATCTTGGTTCAAATTCAGGTATCTGTCCTGAAAACGGGATCCATGATTTCTAAAACCCAGACAAGTCAAAGCAATGTAAGGATTTACTGCTCATATTAAATTACCAGATGCAGTAACTTCTTAAGAAGGGAGCAAGGCCAGCCAAAATTACATAGGTGGGCAGGTTGAAGGAGCTAAGTAATCCATCCCAGCTGAGCAGACCTAGAAGGAACTGCTGCTAATCACACATGTAAGAGAAAACACTTGTTGTAAAATGCAGCCTGAGCACAGTTATAAACAGAATTAACATGAAAATATGGATGTTTGGATGAACGAATTAAAAGCAACGGTAATTTTGATTGGTTCATAAAACATGCAATTAAGTTTTTTCTGCAGATAAATCAAAACACACAATTTGTAAAGGATAGCCCAAGTCACCCTATATGCCTAAGGTCCAATATATATAGCAAAAGCCAAATTTAAGAGATTTAAATGAACCCTTGCACAAGTGTTGAAGAAGAACCCAGCCCCCTTGATTCCAGACCATGCAGGGGCTAGTACTGTCCTCTGTCTGACACCAGACTACCACCCTTCCCACCAAAACAACATTTGCTTACTAATGTCTCTTTCTCCGAAAGGTGTAAATGGGCCCTTGTTTGAGCTCATCACAGATTCAGCTATATTCTTTTATCTCCAGTAATCTAGAGATTTTTTTCCCCGGCAGATAGATTCTGTGTTCCACTCGCTGCTATTTGCTAGAGAAAGACTCTTGGGCTTTTTGCCCTTTGTATTTCCTCTCTTCTTTCATGTGGAGAAGACTGCCAATGTGGGATTTGCAAACTGCTGCCAATATGGGATTTGTGCTGCTGCGGCTGCCAATCTTTAATTTAGCATATGTATAAAGCTAATTTTTGGACACGATGCTAGTGCCTGGCATCTCTGCAGGAGTCAGCCAGGTTGTAATGTTTGTATTGTACTGCACTATAAAAAACAATAAAAAGAAAATATAAAGGAAAAAGCCTTTTATCTCTAGCTTTATAGCTACAGCTATGGTCTAAATACTTGTATTCTCCCTCTGCATCTAAAATTCGCTTCCTCCTTTCTGTGCCATAGCCCTTTCTTTTAGATTTGCAGTTTGTGTTGCCTGTAGTAGGAGCCAATGAAAGGCTCCTGCTCCCTACTGAGAATTTCTTCATATTAAAATGTATAAATTCAACTCTTAAGAGGGAGAAAAAAAGACTAGTTTCCCTTAAATTATATTTAAAATACACAGTCACATGCGCTAAGAAATATTTTCTCTTTTAAAAAAAATTGCAATACAGAGAATCAGAGAAAAAAATTAATCATTCAGGAAACATCTTTCTTATGGAAAACATAAGCTTGACTACCCTTCCTTGGCAAGGACATCTACTGTTTGGGAGGATGTTCCTGCAGTGAATTCTCTAAAATACGGCAGTGCCATTCTGGCCACTCAGTGGGAGCGTGAGTGAGACGAACTCCAGCTCCAGAAGCTCCCATTTGGAGGACCCCATGAAGCTCCAGGGCCTTGGTCAGGGCTGGAAGCAGGCAAAGGGAAAAGCTTCTGGGGAAGCCATGGCTGCAGGATGGGCAGAGGGAAGCAGCTTTATGCTACCCCATGATGGTGGCTGTAGCAGGACAAAGGCTGTAATAAAACCACGGTTCCCAGTGGTCCTAGATGGATCTATAGGAAGAGATCAATTCATGGGAAGAACCTTCAGTGACAGTTCACAGTTCTTCCTTATGAAGAGGATTTCCTAAACCTTTACCTAAACCTATTCCAGCCCTCATACTTGAAGGATGGGTGTTCACCAGAAGTGTGGCATGAAGGAAATGCCACTGAATGGGCTGTGGTTTGGAAAAGCCTGGCAGACCACAAGAGCGGCAAACTGAGCTAGCGACTTAAAGTAGGACCCACTGACTGCATACAGTCTGAGCATCTTTCCCCAAATGCACGGGAAAAGATCATCAGACAAACACAGAGAAATACGAGGATTTTGTACATCTGCTTTGTACAAATATTTAGTATACCGGGGGGCTGCAGAATCTATTTTGACTTTTTTTTGCCATCAACAGAGATTTTTGCGGTTTCTTTTTCCACTATAGGTATCAGATGAAGGAAAAGGAAATTGCTCTATCCTGGCATCACTTTTTCATTTTAATTATTGTGATTTAAATTACCCCATCTACGGAAGACCACAATATAGCGTTGACTACCCAGTAATAGAAGGTAGTTTTTCCGCATGGCTAGACTGGTATTTTCTAAGAAGGAGATCTGCTAACTTGCCTACTTTCACAGCAGCAGTGCCATGGGCCGTAATGAGACAGGATTATTGTTGCAACTGCTCTTCAAGGCCTCTCTCCCCAGGCAGCCAAAGAATGACTGAGTCACGCAGGTGACGCAGTTGCTGTAATGAGATGGACAAAACCCTGAAAACCACATCCAGAACAATCCCCCACATATCCACGCCTCTGGAGGAGGGCATGGAGAGGGGGTGAGAACAAAACCACTGATGCCGGGAAAAAAACCAAATAAAAACTATTTATTTTAAATAAATAAATAAAGGCGGGGGGGTTCTAATGCCAATATGCCCTGCACAGTCATGCAGAAAAACCGGAGTTTGATTTCTAATCCCAGCCTCTCATTCTCTGGCTGGCAGGAAGCACGCATGGGGTGGAAGGAGGTGCCGTGCATCACTCAGCAGCAGCCCCTCTGGCTGCCTAATGAAAGGGGTTGACAGACTCTTATGGGAGACCCATCCAGCCCGCCTTGGCTGGAAGGATGATGGCCTTGGCACAGAGCACTGCACCACGGGAGGGGATTTTTTCCTGGTTTTATAAACTACATCCTTGAGGCCCTGTGTCACTGCCAACTTCTTGTGCCCAGCGCAGGACTGTCTAGGACTCCCTCTGGGGCTCATCCGCCGGTTGGAGAAGCTGTTATTGAGAAACACAGGATACCCTCTCGCAGAGTGCGCTGAGCTGGACCACCCTCGCTGAGCTTCCTGCACCTGCTGGCAGGGACACTGAGCATTGGGACTGGGAACAGCCACAAGAATAGTACCATTGATAGAAGCAGAAACGTAAAGCAATTATTTATCTTGTGCTAGGAGTATGCGAGGTGGCGATTGTGCAGAGCCCTCTGTAAGTTAGAAATCAGCTCTATTCCCAGAGCACTAGTGCATCAAGGAAACTCTACTGACAGGCACCTCAGAAAATACGGAAAGGATTAGCACTCTGAATGCCAGGATGGTGTCATCAATGTTGTGCTCACATTAGCAGCCATGCTCTGACTCCCCCACCCTCTTCTCCCTCTGTCATGGGGGCAGCAGAAGGAAATGCTGTTATCTTTTCAGAGTCAAACACTGACACTGACAGACATGACACAAATACTATTTTATAGATCTCCATGAAGCTTCAGGATTACAGCACAAACATTAACTTCCAATCTGCAGTGGAGAAAGGAAGGGGATTTTTGCACTTTTGCCTTGCTTTTCAAGCTCCTGTACTGGGCAGCAGCCTGGGAGCACTGGTGACTGCTCGGGGGAGCTGATCCTAGCGACTAAGGTCTCCTTTCCATCATGAGTACCTGCTGTGGTTTGGATCAGTCATTCCATTTCACAGCACATGGGGCTGCCCTCTGCTATGTGCCGGTTGCATCTGAAGCAAAGCAAGCAGTTAAGGATACTTCAGGCCTGTCTACCAGGATAAAACCTACCACAGGTTTGTTTCACTTATGTCTGGCCCTTCTGTTCTGATTAAATCCCATGATTTATTAGGCTTGCCTGATGCAGGCAGAGCCTGGGCATCCTGTTTTTTCCTAACAAGGTGTCACACAAGCTCATGCAAGTACTGCTCATTCCCAAGACAAAGATTTTATCCCCAGACTGCAAGCACCGGCCACGGTCTATGTCTGACCAACCAGGGGTGACTCTGCTAAACCTGCCAGAAAAGGGGTTGCTACCAAGTATTGTTTCTGTCAGAGAGTTGCAATTTTTGGCAGTGCCAACCAGGAACAAATCTGAACCAAGGGGAAAGTACTTAAACTGCATGCTGCATCACGAAACCTATCCAGAAGCCCACACAAAACCCAATCCAACCCAAAAACAATAAAGAGCTTTTCGGGAGCTCTTGGTATGACCTCATCATTGACCTGCTGATTCACCATTCAGTCAGGCAAAGGATTCATATGACACTAGTCTTCCCCAATCATGTGAGAAGGGTACCAAATAAAATGGACTGACCGGTGTGAAATATGAAATTATCCTCTCACATTTCATCTGTCAATTATTTTACATCAGCAGACAAGGAAAACAGATGTAATGAACAGCTCATCATCCAAAACAATCACCCACTAAACCCAATTCCCTTGCTAAATATATTTGAGTGAAGATCAGCAATGGTTGGATTTACACACAATGTGAACTGAGTTCACTGGCCTGTTTTCCGTGTTGGGCCACACCAGCCCAGCTGTATCCCACACCTCTGAGGGTCCAGGCAGCTGCCTGCTCCCAACATGTGACCCCTCACTGTACAATACCATGTCCAAAGGCAACTCTGAATAGAAGTGCAATGCCTTGATGTCACTCACTTGATAACCTGGGCATCTACCTCTCCCAGTGTACCAGTGCTCAAAAACCTATCTGTGCAGGGAAATAAAATAAGGGCAATAAAATAAGGACAATAAAATATCCAGGATAGGAGAAAAGCACCATTGTGTCCAAGGTAGATCACAATCAACAGTGAAAGTGAGGACACATGAATGTTAAAGCTTCACTTCAAAAAACACTGATGTTCCCCAAAACAATCCATATTTAAGAGACAGGCAGATACCCCACATTTTTCTATCTATTTTCTTCAAGTCTTTGCTCTTACCTTTGCCATCCTACCCACATCTGACTTCAAGACTACCAAAGCCTGAACACCACTGACCGTATCTCAGTGTAAGAAATACCCTGGCAATTGCGCATATGAGATAAATATCACTGCAGACTGCTATTTAAAAATGTGTTACTATGACTTAAGGGAGAAGAAAAGAGAGAATTTTTTATTTCTCATAATATGGTACACACAACCATTACACCCTGAGCTTTTACATATAACCCTCTGCTGACGTAAATACTAGAAATGGTGCTACATGGTCAATGGAGCACTGCTGAAGCACGGGCAGTCACACAAGAGTGACGTGTCCCACCTAATTGCACAAACACGCCAACAAACCGCGGCACCTTGGTGGTCTGGTTCCTCACTGATATTTCAGTTGTTCAGCTGCCGCAGCCAGAGACGCAGTGAATTTTGAATTAAACACTACTGCTCGGTGATGCTGACACTCGCAGTCAAGCATATCTTGATGAAATTAGAGATGCAGAAAATATTTTTTGACAGAGTGCATGAGCAAAACAGCCAGAAGTGCAGTGAGTTCGGTGTAAATGGCTCGTGCAGAGAGAGAGACCGGGGAGATGTTGAAAATTGGACTCTCTGAATTTGGCAGGAAGAGGCGAATTTTATTAGCAATCTATGCTGCAAACATAACTTTCCGACTATTAACAGTTTTTAGTTGCCAAAAGAAAAACACCATTTCTAATTGCTTCTCAGCTCTTACATTTTATAATGGAAAAAGAAAAAAGGGGGAGGCAAGCAAACTTACATCTCCATTATGCAAAATATCAGACCAGTGGAGAATACAACAGCATTCCAGTTCAACAAAATCTTCACAAATGTAAACACTTTACAACCTTCTGCCCAAACCAAACATGTAATTCCATGACAAATTAGCACACACGTATTAAAAATGTGCAGGAAAGTTTTGCAAAGCATCATAGACTATATAGGAATTGGTAAAATAAGATTGGTTATTTTTCTGTTGCTACCCCCTAGCATGCGGGGGTAGCAACAGTAAAGGTCCTAAAATTCTAAGGGCATTTTGTTTCCTTGAAGAAACATGATTTTCCTTTGAGTTTAACAGAATGATTATTTTAAATTAATGCAAGAGACAGCGGGATTAATTCCAACCTCCAAACCCCACCTGTTTCCCTGTATTTCTTCCTAGTCTAAGAAGGAAAATACAACCTTTCTGGCTCTGCAAGTACCACCATGCTGTCTGAGCAGAGAAAATTGCTACAAAATGATACTTTAATTGTCTTTGACTTAGAGATTTGGATGCGCTAAATGAGACTTTTGAAGCAGCATGTCTAAACTTCATTGAAAAGATCCTCAGCTTTTTAGAAGGTCCTCAAAAGTTTGCTAAGACACAGCTTGTGAAAATTAGTAGCTAGCTCCTTCACAGGCAAAGGCTGGCAAGCTCGACTGGGAAATACCCTTTAGTCAGAGCAGTGAGAGTGGCCCTTGGGGAAGGGCCCAGATGGACTTGGTTCCCATGGGCAGCTACTTCGCCCAGCCAGAAACACACAGCTTGCCACTAAAATCAAACCAGCTGTTCTCAACCACAAGGCTGTGTAGCTAATAATTGCAAAGGTGTCGTTACCCAGTGCTCTGATCATCCTAGCGAAGGTGACCACACATGTGAGCTTTCCAGCTGCATAAAAAACCATTGACTAGAGGTGGCTCTATGAGGTGAGTGGGGACATTTCCTGCCCTGCATTGCCAGAACATGGATAGCATATGTACGAGCTTGCACAGTACAGGGTCTTGAAAATGAAATACAAATTCTCCTACATGTCCCTACTGGAGCATGGATGTTGGAGAGAAGATAATGGAGAGCTAAGCAGTGCCTGGTGTGCAACGGTTTGGAACCCATGCTGATGACAAAGCTAAAGGAGCAACACTGTGTCTGGGCACAAGGCAGGAGGGATGTGTTCCACAACAAGCTCCCTGGACTACAGCATGCCAGCTAAAGCACAGAGCTGCCGATAGCCATACTTTCTCATTTGTCTCTGTGGCTGGGCACAGCCAAGCACGTGTGACAGTGGAGGCTCACCCTGAGACCTCTTGGGGCCCTGGACGTTGCCTGCAGCACTGCTACGTGATAGCCTTAGGTCATGCTACTCTCTTTCTCCTCCATTAAATACTCCCAGACCAGAGGGAACATGCATTTCAGGTGACACAGATGAGCGGGAAGCACCCCACAGTCGCAGGAGCCCCTGGTAGGACCCAGCCACAAGGGCAGACCTGATGTTCCTGTGACCAGCCACACTCAGGCCTAGCTCAGCTGCCATGTGCAATCTGGGTCCCCAGAGCGACCACAGAGGAGCAAGGGGACAGTGAAACCCAATCTTTCCTTCCTTCTTCTGTGAGATGGCAGAGTCTGCAGTGTCTGCATGCGTGTGCTTGCAGCTTGAAGCCAGGCCTGGGAGATGCAGCAACCATGACAGCCTGAGCACGACGTGCCCCACCAGGCGCCTGCTGGGCTCTGCACCCACCCCTACTGCTTGCCCCCTTGCAGTGCAACAATTTACCCTTGAATAAATTAGCAATAATTGGAAATCCACTTCACTGGACCTTACGCAGCATGACTAATGTGACTCTTTAGCTCCGTTCCTTTTGTGTGACTACTCAGCAAAGAGGGTGCCTTAGAAAAGGGAAGAACCAGTAAACTTTATGCTATGGAAAAAGAAATTACAGTCTCTGAAGAGCGATATAAAGGTTTAATGGGCACTTTGGATGCACAAGAAGCAAGTGTGCTAAGAGTATTGTGGGGCACAATGCTCCTACTGATGGCTTTTTTGCCTTTGTGTCCTTGTCTTTAACTTTTAGATGGTGCATGTTAATTTTGGTGGCATGGGGGCAAGGCTCAGAGAAGTACATTTCTGCAACAAAGACAATACAAATCTGCAAAACACAAATAATTTTGAAGAAAAACTCTGTACTTGTGCTATTTATTAGCAATGTTGCAAGGGCTCGGTGGGCTGAGAGCTATCTGAATCTCAGCCTTTGTCTTTGCCTAGATCTCTTATCAGAATGTGGTTAAGCCATTTAAACCCCTCCTTTACGAAAAAAAATAATATTAAAGGGTATTTAGAATGGTTAACACAGAGAAATTACAGCATAAAAATATAACATGCCAGAAATATAACTTTTAAGAAGCGAGAGTGTAAACACTGTTAATTCTGGAGTGTCACATACATCCATTTTCTTTCATAACCCTATTCAAGCTCATTGTGTTGAGCTAATTGCCAGGCTGTGTTTTTTCAAAAAAATAAAATGAGGAGCGTTCAGCACATAAATGCCTGTGTAAGCCCTGTAATATAGCACAGCTACAATATTCAAACAATTTGGCAAACTCTGAGCACTCACAGTAACTTGCAGCCTGGTATATGAAGTAAGAATCGTGAATTACAATACAGACTTTGTGACATAATCAGTGTGGGTTTATTAATGTTATATGCAAATGCCATGTTTAAATATTTATATTTTGGTACCTGCCAACAGGTATTTTCTATTCTAGGGGGTGTACTTTTCTCTTGATTTATGCACGTAATTCCTACTACATGAAGCCCAGCTATGCATGCAGAAGGAGAGAGAAATGCATCCCTGTAGCTATACTTTTTTCTAAGACATTAGTGGGACAAGTGTTTCACAATTTCTGTGCAGGATCCTTAAGCAGAAATTGTGGTGCATGAAACAATCCCAATTTCCAAGGAAAAAATTATACCCTTTCATTCTCATAGCAGCATGTAACTAAGGTTTAGATGAGTGAACAGATGCACGCAAAAATCAGCCATGAGAATGGAAAACATTCATTTTCACAATCTGCTAAATCTGCTAGGTATGCATGAAACGAAGCCAAAGAGATCTCCAGCAGAACGCAATGTCACAGTCTTGGCACAATGGGGAACTTTCTCAGATGCTGCTTGTGCCAGCACTGGCACTTTTACTGTACAGCTGTGTTTAGAGATCACTGAAACACACTGGAATCTCAAAGAGTTAATAATACAACTGCTATTAAAACATATTCTCTCCACTTGACACTTTTTCAGGAAATTAGATGTGATTTTTTTCCTTCTTATAGCAGCTACTGCTTTACAAGAACTAACAAGTTCAATAGTGAGATTTTCCAAGTGTGTTTCTCTCTGCAACAATACAAGTCCCTTATCAAACCCTCTCAATGAAAATCTGGTGTTGTCTTCACAGCACTTACATGACCCTAGCTTAGTGACCTCATGAAATGCTGAAAAAACCCTCAAATTTTATACATTTTTTTAATATTACCATTATTCTCAGCTAGAGAAGAAATGAACATAAAATTAGATTGAGTCGATTAGATTGAATTAAAGAGCAGAGTCAAATCTTCTCTTAAATAGCAGTTTCTCAGAAATAAGGCTTCTGACTTTTCAAGGGTGAATTACATGTCTTATTCTGTTGAAATGTAGATCTTATCAATTTAACTTCACAGCTGGTGCCTGGCCTCCAAAAGTCTCACTCTCTAAAGCCCAGAGAAAGCAACTGCATCACCCTGTTCCATTTTAGCACGTTGAAAACAAGGGCCGTGGGCAAGAAACTATACATGGAAAAGAAGGGAGGGAGGAGACTTTCCTTGAGTGGCAGGCTTCATCTGACAGCTCCTTTGTGCCTCCTCTTGGTGTGGGAGTCTCAGGTCCTCCCACTCTTAAAGAAGGCACCTTTAATGTCTTTTTCCCTAAATGCCATTGCTTGGAAGCACTTGGTTTTAGCAGCACCTTCACGATGAAGACCTTTTTCCGAAGTGATAGGGAGAGGTCTTCTGCAGAGGTAGCATTTTTTTCTGGTCTCCTGATGGGATTCTTTCTTTTTGGACATCTGGCAGCTTCACACAGAAAGGGAATTTCATAGCTTATCTTTTGGGATCTTGGATCAATTTTAATAGCAAAAAGCATTAAAGGAACTTGTCACATGGCTTCTGGAACCACATGGAGAATCAAGGATGTCTCTACACTCCAAGGCTGCCGCTCAAGCCCTTGCATTTATATTTCTTGGCAAAACCCACATTTATGTACTCACTTGATTTCCAGAACAGGGTGAAAACCAGATGCCCTTCTTTGCACCATGCAGCTTACTCCCTGGGATGTCTACATGAAAGATACTGTGATGATGGGGTTTATTTTAAGGAGGTGGTTGATTGGTAGCCTACAGTGTTGCCCTTTTCATGCCACACTCTGGAAGGAAAAAAAAATAACTATGAAAGGAGGTGTGCTTGCGCCAAGGCACTCTGTGAAGTATACCTTCCCTCTGATCTATGACCTGGAATCAGTCCCCAGAGGCAGGGAGGTAGATGCTGCCAGGATGGCCCTTGGACTGCTTACAAAACTCTGCTGGAGTCCTGACATGAGGAGGAGGAAAATGAAAGGAGTAGTTTAGAAAAAAAATACTTTTGTTTAGGCCAGATCTGTGACCTGTAAAGCTGCCTCAAAAGGGATACACAGCCTCTATACTTCCTTCAGAGGCTCCATCAAAAGGAATGCCTGGAATCTGCAGCTCCATGCAGTATAATGTTTCACTGTGTACTCCTTCCTCTTTGTTAAGCTCCAGAAGCGTGCATTACAATTTTGTACCTTCTTCAATGACTTACTTGTCCTTTTCTAAGGTATCTCTCTTTCTTCCCATTTAAAAAATTTCCAGGGAAGTTTCCACCAGAAGAATGGACAAATCATTTGTCTAAGTCAGATGCAACATCAGCATCCACTTCTCTGGCTTGTTCTATAATTGGCAATAATGATTTTTAACAGTGCTTTGGGGAATGAGTACTCTGTATTTAGGGAATCCAAGCAAAGTCTGCAAGTTTTTCAATATTGTGATGAAAGGATGGTGCCTTTCCTACTGTGGTAAATGGGGTGCAAACCGATGCTTTGGGATGCTATGTCATGGGTTACAGAGATGCTTTCACATAAGTGAAAAACATGTAATTCCCATTCTGTGACAGCCTGGTGCAGCCACTTGGGAAAAAAGTGACAACAAATAAAACCTGGAACTAGTTCACTGTGGTTACTGCAAAGCAAGCTCTTTACTGAACGTGCTGTCAGGCTACCTTGGCAGGCCTATAGGTTGCTTCCACAAGACTGACAAATGCTGGGGAACCCATTTGCATGGTTCGATGAGTCCTGAGGAGAGAAGATGGTGTGCAACCTCGGTAAGCGTTGAAAGCGCGAGTCAAGCAAACGTGTAAAGTGCCAAAAGGGAACCGGCAGAACATTACACTTGTATGAAATGGGAGTAATCTCATTACCAGAGGTGATAACCATTGCACCCCTGATGGAAATGCATAATTACTGAAAACAGCTAATCAACTGCAAGAGCAGCAGGATAGCCAGAAGCTCCTATCTAAACTATCTACTGTGCTTAACCCAGTTGAGCTGTTCCTCCTCCTCCATCACCTTCTACAAAGGGATCAGTAAAACATGCTGCACGTACAGACCCACACATGTGGGTCAGCCCAGCTGAGTGATACAGTGCTTTGAATTTTTACTTGCAATAAAACATGTATCAGTGGAGTCTCCGTCTTAATTCTACAAGACGCTCAAGCATGCCACACTTGCAGCTGTTCATTTCATAGCTACCTCTGTAGATGAACAGAATTTGGAATAACAGCGTAACACCCGACTTCTGTTGAAAAAAAAGGTGACAGCAAGCTTCTTGCCTTTAATCTCTGACTGAAAAATCTTGCCTTTAATTTACTAACAATATATATGGCTATGGACAATAAGAGGTGGTAATTCTCAGGCTAATGGTAAGGTAAGTTGAACTGTTAATGGGATCTGGGTCCAGCTACGGGTGTCCTCCAGTGTGTTTAATTAAAACAAATCTGTCTACAGCAACGACAGTGGGGCCATGAACTTCCATGCTCCCTAGGTCCAGGTGACAAAAACTGAGGAGATCAGGGGTCTGGGGCCAGCTACAGGATATACTGATTATCTGAGGCCAGATATGTCTGTATTATGCGTGTACAGCGATATATATTATACCGACATTGTGTGCCAATGCATGTTACGCTACAGAAAGAGCACGTGCAGCACTGGGAACAGGACCTGCCTGTCATGCTGTCTGCGTTTGTAGGAGCACTGTGCTCAGGTGAGCACTGGTCAAGTTGTTACTTTCTGACTGTGCTAAACTGAACGACCAGCCACTCAGTTTATTTAACATGGTCAGAAAGTACATATACAAATGCATATACACACATATATGTAAATGCGTGTATGCATGCACACTGGGAACACTTGCTCAGCCTCACTGACGATGGAACTGGCACTAACCTGCTGCTGGATTCAGCAGCTACTAGCACACTGGTTTTTAATTTTTCTGATCCTTGCAGTCTCTCTCCAGGCACTTCGTACAAAAGGAGGAACTGGCTTGAATTGTTTATCGCACTGCAACAGGTGAGGGAAAGGTACAGAGGGAGGGAAAAATTAGCTGTTGGCAGTTTTAAGTAAACTATGTAATTTTCCAGTTACAACTAGAAAAGTGGTAAAAACTGCATGAATTGTTTCAAGGTCTTTAAACAGGAAGAGCTGCTCATGGAGCTGGCAGGTTACTAGGAAAATGCATAAATGAAAATTTCCTGGTAGTATAGCAATGGTAGCAGTTTCATGTCTGTTGAGGATCTGATTTCTTGGTTATGTTAGTAAACTAGGAATAGAACCACACACGTTCTATTCTGCAGTGTGATGCTTGAAAAAAAAAACAAAGCCATGGACCAAAATGTACAAGCTGTCCCTGGAGCACAGATATAAATCCAGGTCTGTGTTCTCTTAGGTGCATGTCCTGATCACTGAGCTAGAAAGTCAGCTTCAGGCCTAGATTTGGTCTGTGGCCCAGTTAATATCTACTTATTTAAAGCTAGATGGAGGATGTCTCTACCACATGGGTGGGTACATACAGATGGAGCACCAGAGTTGTATTTAGCAAGCAGGGTGCTGCTGTCGTCACTCCAGATGAGGACAAATAGGCCTGTGCTCCTGGCTTCCTGGACAAGTTTTCTAACCACTAGGAAAATCATGCAATCACGCGTCTAAGTCAGGAAGGAAAGGGACCTCAGGAGACTACCTCATCCATCTGCCTCCTCTAAGCAGGGTAAACTACCACTCTACACCAGGCTGATAATGGCATCACCTAGCCAAGGCTAGGATACTCCCATGGAGCAAGGACAGACCAGTGTTCTGGACAACCTCTTCCAGTGTCTGACCAGCTACATGAGAAAGACTTTATTCCCTTTGTCTCTGGTCAGCATCTCCCTTCAGGCAGGCTGTGGTGGTTGATTCCAGCCAGTCTTTGACCTTCTTCATTCTGTGCTTACATGCCCAGGTAATATTTCTCTATTCCTCCTTGGTAGCCCATTCCTGCATCCATTTCCTGTATGCTTCCTTTTTGTGTTTGAGTTAAATCAAGAGATGCCTGTTCAGCAAGCTGGCCTTCTGCCATGTCTGCCTGTTCTTCCACCCTTCAGATGATTTTTTTTGCATTTTGTGCAGATTGTCACTGAAGTCTGACTAGCCCTTATGAGCTCCCTTGCCTTCAGGGGCAGCTTAATGTGGCATTAGTTCTGTCTACCAGCTGAAGTCTTGTGCCCTTGCCTTCCTCGCTGCCTTCAGGATCATAAACTCCAGCATCTGACAGCTCCTGCAGTCAGAACTGCTACTGACTGACAGTTCATTTTCATTCAGGATTCCAGCAAAGCATCTCCCCTAGTTAGTTGCTCAGCACTTGCACCAAAAATTTGTCTTCCTTGCATTCCAGAAATCTGGATTTCTTGTGACCCATCACGTGCTCCTCTCAGTAGATTCCAGCATGATTAAAGTTCTCCATCAGAGTCAGAAAGAATTTGAGAAACTTCCTTTAGTTGTTTAAAGAAATATTTGTCTACAGTCTCTCCTTGATCAGTCACCATCAAGACATTCCCATGTTCTGGCTTCCCCTCTGACCCTGATCCATCAGCTTTCAGTAAGCCTTTTACCCATGCCATCATGACCATTATTTCCTCTTTCCTATCCTAGCCATTTTTAAATAAAAAGGCCATGGC
The DNA here is from genome assembly GCA_013397865.1 of Struthidea cinerea. NCBI lineage: Eukaryota > Metazoa > Chordata > Aves > Passeriformes > Corcoracidae > Struthidea > Struthidea cinerea. The sequence goes on from VZTI01001968.1 coordinate 104,588, forward strand.
TTATGTGCTTTGCATGTGTCTCTTGCCAGAGTCTGCTAGGCAAATTTTGATTGCTTAAGGGCTTCAGACAGAAGATATATTTCTGATAACCTTGGCATGAAAGAGACAACAAGCTACCAGAAGAGGACAGAAACATTGCTGAGTAGGCACAAAAGCAGACTTTCAAGCACTTAAGAGCGCATTCAGGGATTACCAGTGTGGCTGGGAATAGCACTCTTGAATGCATGTGTCTAAAGTCAACTCAAGGTAACTATATCATTTTCCAGTGCTAAGGATGCTTCAAAATACCTGAAATTGTGCATCTGTATGATGAAGTAAGAACAAAGTCTATTGTTCATGCTATCTATTGATTCTAGCTGGGCAAAGAAGAAGACAGGACAGAACAAGCTGCAGTCATGATTTCATGATAATTACTTGGCACTGGTGAAGCTACTCCTGAAATACAATCTCCAGCTTTGGCCACTTACTTCAAGAGAGGTGTTGAGAGACTGTGGAGGGCAATCAAGATGTGAGAAAGCTTTTGACACTGCTGCATAAAGCAACTTCAAAGGAAATGTGCTAATGTGACAAATGATCCCAAATGGAAGTTCTAGTTTCCCCTGCCAGATACATTCACCAGTAAAACACAAAAAAGCCACAATTCTATAAATGCTCTGCTTGACTCAAGGAATTGGGCTTGATAGCCATGGCAGATTTACTACACATACAAGTTTACTAAGCACTTGAGGAGTTCAGGGTGTAAGAAAGCCACTTGTCTGGCTGACAAGGTGGGAACTTCCTGTGTGTAACTTGCCCATTTAAAAGGTAGCACAAGTTCTCTTTTCTGGAAGAGTGAGAGTCAAAAAGGGTCTATAGGCAGCCCATGTGAAACCCTAGGCAAGACTTCATTGAGCTGAGAGGCTGCTGCTTTGATCCACTGCTCCTCAGCAGCACTTCATTTGCTTCACTAGCATTTCCTCACACTCTGTCTTCCACTTACCAACTTTTGGACCATACTGGAGAAGAGCCTCCTTACCTCCAGCTCCAGAGGATACAATCAGCTCACGGATGTTGCCTCTGCCATTATCTGGGCTTCCTGCCACTACCCGTTAAATATGCACAACATACATTATTATTATAATATTTTTTGACCTTAGTCGGCTTGCCAAGATTATATGGCTTTGAAAGGTGAGACTTGTGGCTCTGTTCACCTCTAGTAGCACAATGAAATCCCAGAGATTCCACTGAAAAAAAAAAAGGGGAGGTCTCTGAGAGCCCTTGCTTATGGCAAAGAGCTTCTGCTCTTTCTGCAGGAAACATCACCCCCTTGAAGGCATGAGCCATGCAATGTTTTGCTATGTAGCACTGCACCTCAATGAAGAGGTGGATGTAGGAAGAGGTGATGTCTGCTGACCAGGAATGGGAATTGCTGTTAGAGGCTAGAAGCTAGCTGCTCTTTCTGCTAGTTTCTGTCAATTCATATCAAGTACTACTCAGAGGTTTCTCAGTGCATGAATCACCTCCAGCTACAAAGTAGAGCATATGTGTGCAGGGCTGCTTGTAACAACCTCAAGCACAGAAAACCACAACCCACCTTCACATTTCTGGACATTTCTTTTTTTCCTCAGCACTTCCACTGTACCTCATGGATGATAAGCAAATTTGACAACATGAAGCTAGAGTCTGAGGTCAGGTGCTCTGGCTGGCAATGCTCAGGCGATGCTGCTGCTGTTTTCCACATGTTGGCCCTGAATGAGCTTCTACAAAGCATCTACTCCAGAAAAACACATACTCAGATACAAGAGTGCTGGGTGGCAGAGCCAAGCATCCTTCACCCCTCCCTCCCCATTCAATGACCTCTTTCACAGTCAGGCAGCAGCCAGTCACAGCAGGCATAGGATCATCTGGAGGAAGGCTCTTCTGCTCAGTAAGCCCATTGCGCCCCTACATCTCCATCTTTCTCTTCCAGAGACTGAAGGCAGACAATGAATATCCAGTCAGGTGATGTGGTTGCAACTCTCTGGTCATGTAACAGTCTCACTCCACATAATCTTTCTTTATTTCTCATTTGACAGCTGCTTCCATATGAAAAATGAAGAACTAAGCCTATTGACACAAGCCGAGGAGATAGACGAACATTTTAAAAACAACCTGTCTTATGGACCAAATCTGTATACCTTCCGACTCAGCAAACCTGGAAACAAAATGCCATAGCATTGCTCATTACTTAAGGGAGAAGGAAAGACAGATCCTTTATCAAGGACCATATGCTTCTGGGAGACATCAAGTTCATGTCCTTCCTGATGTGAGAAATCACAGGCACATTCTACTCCTATTTCTCTGAACATTCTTAGCACCTCAAAGGGCTGTGGCAAAGGCTAAAAGATACCTGTGTGCTTTAAAGTGCCAGGCTTACAGACTGCTGCATATGGAAATAATAATAAAAAACACATTTGGAGGACAAATTTTTGAAAAAGAGCCACAACAGAGGGCAAACAACTACTTCCCATTCCTATTGGGGTTCATTATCATTGGTGCAAAATGCACACAACAGGGTATAAATCTTGGTCTTTGTTGATGCCAAATGATGTGAGTTTTCCCACTGAAATAACGGTTCCAAGGTTCTTCCTCATGGCACTGACTTCAGAGGAGGATAGATAGTTTGGCAACTTAGATATTTCACACTCTCATTTGTACTTACTGAAATTCTCTGTTTGATAAGAAGGAAGAAATTTATGAGACAAGATGGAAGCCAAAAGAAATTACCATAAAATCTGTACTGGGTCAACAACACTGAATATGATGCAAAATCTAGGAGAAATTGTTTGTCATGTTATTGTGACTGGTAAGTTTATTAAGTGGATTATTCTTAACTCTCCACACAGAAAAGTACTAGTTTCATTATTTCAATGCTGCAACTTTGATTAAGTAAAGCCTTAAATTCTACCCACAGAGCTTTAAAAATAATTTACAGAAGATGCATACTTCACAATTTTAAGTAATAAAAGTTTTGTTCTGCAACTGTGGTGTGAACAAAGATTTTTAAATTGAAATATGACATGGTACATACCCTTATAGCTAATCAGTCTATCAATGCTTAGAATAAGGTATTGCAGGACAAGCAAGTTCAGTGTCCCACTCATCCCCTGTTCCACTGCCTATGGCAACCGTCCCAGAACTGTTCTTCAAAGTATGTGAGGAGAACTTTATCAGGGTCTCTGCTGAACAGCTTGATGGGCCTTTCAGTAAAGGGATGAGTGTTCCTTCTGCACTGCTGCCAGTCTTTGGCTCCTACAGCTGGAATGCAGAGACAGCCCCTCAGGACAGGAGAAGGCCTTGGTGGCTATCCCATGCTCATTTGGATAACTGGGAATTAGTCACAAGGCATGTATAAATCAATATGTGGGTTAATATATGAATTATCAATTGTATTATCTCTTCCTACTCAGTGTATTTCCTTTGTATTTGAGGCAGAACATGACCACTCCCAGATTTCACCTCATGAATATTTCACTCCATTTTTCCTTCTTGCACTATTTGTGCCATTTATCTTGTCCTATATTCACTTTCTTTTTTCCCCTACTTTTGGGAAAAGCATCTAATATCCCTGTAGCATTAGTTTTTCTTTGTTAATGTCAAAAAATGTTAATCCGTGAAGACTTGCTTCCTAGATAATGTTAATTCAGCTGCCAGTTTTATAATAGGATTATGCTTTCCAGGATTTAAAAATCCCACTTGTTAGCTACAAAACAGACTTCTACTAACAGCTATAAAATCTAATTTAATCCCTATTGGCATTAACTAAATAGCTGAGGTATAACTTCTGTCTAGCTGCACTTAACACCCTGCTATTGCCATAAATATATAAAATTCCCTTTGAAGTTATAAAAGAAACTGTTTGGTAGGATAAACAGGGTCTCGTGAGTCCAATCATATGTTATCTCCAAGGCATAACAAATGTTGTTTACATATTGTAAGGATTTTGTGGACAGCATATTTAAATAGATTCATCCATGTTTACATGTATTAATTTGCCCTTTTTCTCAAGAAAATGCATACTAAATTATGATCTATAAATATTCTATTTAAAAATAATTGGTTAATGAGTGGAAGATTGGGTCTGTGTGGAATCAAATCTTAAAATGTGACCAAATAACCTGATAAAGCTGGAAGAAAATACCAATTTGTTCAACATATCCCCTTTTAATGCACAATTGTATTGTGAAACCTCAGAAGATAAAGTTATCTTGAGTCTGGCATAGGAACAGCTATTTTGAGGCAATCCACTAAGAGGCTAACAAGTAACAAGTAAGGAGGAAAGAATAAGCAAGCCATGGTTTATAGTCATCCTAAAATGAACAGCCAGGATCTTTACAACCATTTGCTCCCAAATGAGGAACAACACAAGGATTTATGGTCTTCTGGAGCTCAGTGATCAAAATAAAGAAAAGTATTTATAATTATTTTCTCCCAATCTTGAAATAACTGGTAAGTACATTGTTCTACAGAGGGTAGCCCTGCTGCACTGCAGTGAAAGAAGGATAGCAAAAGAGCCATTACAGTGATCCACAGCAGGCAGCACTATGTTATGCAGGAGTTAAAGCAGCAATCTCAGAGCAACTAAGCTGCCTTAAAGATAGAAATTGTTAGTCAAACTCAGAAAACACTAGAATTTCATTTATCCTTTCAAAAAGATGCAAAGTGCTGATCAGACTCCACAGTCAGCTTATCACTTTCCTTATTGATAGACAAAAAGGCAGTTCATATTGTGATATTATAGCCAAAAAGAAAGATGAACAGCCTCAGCAAAGCAGCTGACATTAACATCCAAATCTATAGCAGGCTGGATTTGCACATTGTTTTTGGAGAGTTATTCAATATACTTTGGACAGTACATTTAGATGTGCTAACAACTGCACATGCTCCATACATATAAAAACCACTGCCAAAACAGCAACTTTCAAATGCAGCTGGATGTTTTGACTTACCCATAATGAAGAATAAATTTGGCAAGTTTTTCATTTCTTTGAAAAAGTATTTCTTGCTTGGAAGCCCAGACTCTGGGCATGGCAATGTGTAACCTAGACATGCATTAAGAGCCTTCATGCCCCTGGAGCCTACTGCACACTGTGTAGCCAGCAGAGCTGTGCAGGTTTAGATGGGAATAAAGAAATGCATGTAGTTCCTAATGCTCCATCCCCGTTTATCATGGCTTTTATGACAAGGACTAGAAAAATCCCAAGACTTGCATATTGTGTTCTATTCTGTATGTGAGTGCACATTAGATTCATGGCTCTGGATGCCCTCCACAATCAGTAAGCCAGAGATTTTGGGTATCAGCTTGTTCCATGAAAGTGTATTCTTTTGGCGTATAAAGCACAGCTTAATATGCAGTCTTTCACAATTCGGAGAAGAAAGTAATTCACAGAATATGTAAAAACCAGGGCTTTAGGAAATCATAATCCATGTGTTTTGTCTTCTGTTGAACAGAGATAAATTGCTCCACTCTAAGTTAAAGGGATGTCATGGCATGGGTTTAGTTCATGGTGGGAATAAAAGGCTGGTTTTAGACAGTTCTATGCTTGTTTTGCAACTAACACAGTTCACATGCCTTAAATTCAATATATGGTGGTGTATAGGAGGAAAAAACTCAGACTCCCTAAGGCCTTAATTCTGAGTTACTAATTTAGACACAAATGTCCTTAATTCATTGTGAAATGTTATTTGAATAAGGACAGCAGAATCCACAGCACCAGCCGTATTGTGGACTCCTGGTCATACAGTGGAAGGAAATGAGGCTTTTGCACAGGTACAGGTGGTTTAGTTACCACCAGTGAGTGCTAGGATCCTTTTATCTGGTTTCCAGAAAAATAATAGATGAACCCAAAGACACAGATGTTAAATATCATATGTTCAGCTGCCAAGGTTCCCAAGCCTAACCGTGACCACACCCGTCCTCACCTTCATCTGCAAATTCATCCTCACCTTCATCTGCAACGTATATGGTTACGCTGTTTTTCCACCTGACATCAAAAATTCTTTTCTCTTACCCAGCATCTCACCACATTTTCTTGTTTTGCTACCTAATACCACTACTAAACCCCAGGTGAACAGATATTGTTTAAACAGTTTGGTAAAATAAACCACAGATTTTCCCATAATCTTCTGAGTATCTCTGAGGTTCTTCCTACTCCTCAGTGGGACAGGTCCAGCTTTGATGGCACCAATGCATTGGGAAAAGTACCATGCATTCCCACCTTTCCTCCTCTACCTATCTTGCCCAAATCAGACCACAGGACCACTATACCACTATCTGTGACCAAAGAGATACCTTGTAGACAAGGTTACCAAAGAGGGCAAGGCTGTATTCTCTGTGTGTCCTACCACTTTCTGGTCCATGTCCCTGTCTATGGGGTCTGTGGGTTTCCTCACGCCTCACTTGCCACTCTGTTTTCGAAGCGTGGGCCTTGCAATGAGGAAGAATAAGCAGGGTGGACTGCTGGTTATGAGCACAATGGAATCTTAGGTTTGAGACTAGGTTTTAAGATTAATTTCAATAGAAACTTGGATACACAAACATGTTCCAATGCCTGCTCATTGCCAACAAAAAAAAGCAAAGGAGGCCTGGAGCAAATAATGTTAAGTGCTGTGACTGCAATAGGGGCAGTACCTTTACGTTTTCCTCACCCCTGCTGCCATTGCAGCCCTGACAACACAACACAACACAACACAACACAACACAACACAACACAACACAACACAACACAACGCATGGTTTTGCATACAAAAAAAAGTGCCCAAATTTGATCCCACAGATTGTTTCTCAGCTACCCGTGTGAACTGAACTTTTTAGTATTAGCTTGATTTTCTGTAGCATACTTGAGACTCAACATCTTCCTTCAAACTAAGTGCTAGATGCTCCATGGCTGTGTAGGCAGGTCCTTCCTGCTACAAGAACAGAAGAAATATTGAAAATTGGTCCAGAAATGTGTAGCAACACATTCTAGTCCTGCAGTTAGCCTTCAGCACCCAGGTGTGCTGATGTGCCTGTAGACAGTAGGCTGCACACGAAGAACCGAACTTCCGTGACTTACAAGTCCATGCAAATATTAACTGTATGTTTTAAAATATTTTCCCAGGTCTATTAATGAATTCCTGCCTGCAATCCCTGTTAATACCGAGCCAAGACATTTTCCATAAGTTTCTAGACACCATTCTGTCAGCAGTAATTGTTATATCAGTACATGTCCAAGTCAAACTTAATTGGATACATCTGAATCAGTGGAAAAGAAATAACTGGCAATTCAAAGGCTCTGCTCGAAGAGAAACAGGCATTACTGAGCTCATTAAGAAGAAAATTGCTGAATATTGCGATCTCCTTATGAATCCTCAAATCTTTATGTAAGGAAGATGATTGGCTTGTAGAGTAAAACAATAGGAACAAAAACTTTTATTGTCACAGTCAGTACTCAGGAGTGGCAGTTCTTCCAGGACCATGGTGGGATTAATGAGGAAATGAAAACACTTTACAACTTTCATAAAAATGTATATTCATCAGAACTCTTCAAGGATCAAAAAGGCCTTGCAGAGTTTCACTGTACAGTTCAGCTTCCCTACAATAAACCAGAGAGACTTTTGGACTCCCCAATTCCTACAGAAGAAATTTCCCATGCTACTCAGACTTTTAATAATGGCAAGCCACTGGGGAAAGCAGCATTCCCATTTTAATTTTGTGCATCTTTTGAAGACAAGTCACCCTACTATGCGCCTGTGTACATTTAATCATTCTCTACACACTTTATCAGCAAGCCTTCTCCCTGTAGGAGGAATACAATTAGGTACAGTACTAATTTATTATAAATAAAGCAAAGACCTGGTAAAATAACCTAGTTATCAATGTTTCATGCAACTGTGCCTATGAAGTACTAGCTAACAGTCTCACTATGAGCCTAGAGAAATACCTGCAGCATTGATAAAACCTAACCAACACAGCTTTATTTAAAAAAAAAAAAGAGAGATTATCATCATATAATACAGGAAAACTGTTGGCTTTAATTGAAGTAACTAGAGATTTATGGAAACCAACTGGAGCTTTCTTCCACTAATACTATAAAATCCTTCAATAAGATCAATAAGGAAATGCATGTCAACAAAGAAAGCCTCGATTTTTTTTTTGTATACCACGCTGACCCATTTTATGTATTTATCTCCACCCCCGAATTTAGTTGAAGTGTTGTTTTATATGCAAGAGCCTCTTCTCATCAACGATAAAGAATAAAAAGGTCAGAAGGTCTCAGATTAAGGGAAAAATGGTAGGCAAGGATGCCCTCTCTCCGGCGTGCTGTTTGTTCTGACCCCAGGATCAGATCACTAGAGAGATGGAGGAGGCATTCTCACAGGGAGAAATCTCCATAAAATCAGCATGTTTGCAGATGATCTGCTCTTAACTGTAATGAACTCAGAGTCATCTCTTACATATGTGTTATTCATAATGGAACACTTTGAAAAATGGTCGGGCTTTAATACTATTTTTTAAAACAGACAATTCAAAAGAATTAACTGATTTTTCCTTCTTCCATGACACAGCACAACGGTCTTTTAAGTGGCTCCAAGATACCAGGTAGGAACATATTTATGCTATTATTCTAAGAGGACATGCTGCAGATTAGCAAAATAGGTCCTTCCCTATACCCCCTCTTCACACAACCAAACTTCCCCAAACTGCAGAGGAAAGTGGGGAGAACAAGAGAGGCTCAGGAGCCACCACTTCCCCTCTTGAGGAAGGGACAGAGGAAAACACAGAGCTGAGGCTTCCTCTTTCCCAGCTTCTCTTGCTCAAGTGCTGGAGGAGAGAGCAAATTTTTTCTAGAAGAGACAAAGAGATATAATGATGATTCACATTAAATAGGGCTTAGGAGCTTAAATTCTAGTCAGTCTGACATGATTTTACAGTGCAGCCCTGAATATCAATAATTTTTTATTGGATGAATGAGGTCTATATAGTTCCTGAGGAACAACAATAACATTTCCTATTTTCAAGTGTTTTATGTTAGAGGAGTGCACAGACGTTTCTCAGCCATATGTACACTCCAAGGGATTGCTTTTACACCTCTGATACAAAAAAAACATGAGCAGAGGGAACACGGGGCTTTGTTTTGATTCTTAATTATAACACTGGCGTTCCCCATGGAAAGAAAAGGCCAAATCCTAGCACTTCCAAATTTGCCTGAGAGAATTTTCAAAGGTCATCTTTGGCAGGAGGGGCTGTGCCCTGCCTGGTCTGATGGCGCACTAAAGGGAGCTGCAGAGTGCACCATATAACCCAGTTCTTCAAAACCACCCTGCAGACCACAAACAAAATAAAGCCATGAATAGCACTGGTTTGGAGGCATCAAAATTCTCCAAAACTCTTGCCAAGGATTCAGAAGGATACATAAACACTACAGTAGCAACCCCAACCACTCTCTTGCTAGGCTGACCTGGCAGCTAACACCTCCTGGATGCTCTGAAGAACAGCCATGACCAAGACAGGAACCTGCTGGAAAAAATGCAGTTCTGGAACACTCTCTTGTAAGGGTGGTAACCTTACATAACCCATGGGAACAAACTACAAAATCTCAGCTCACTATGCCCCTGGAAAATGAACACACTGACATGGAAATATTCCTTACTCCAACAGGAAGAGAAAACTTTTCCACCTGATAATAGGTCCACTTGATCTACAAGCACAGTGAGTAATACAGCTCTAGAGAGGAAAGCTATAGCAGGGACTGCTGGCTTGGCTGAGAGCCCTTGAGATAGCTCAGCTCCTACACAGAGATCTTTCAATTTCATAAGATGCAATTCAGCTTGCTGACCTATATGAATCATACAAGCATATCAATGCAGCCATTTTAGGAACATTTTCATTTTTTACAATCACAATGAAGGTATATTCAGACCTTTTCCTGTGAAGAGCTGAAATAGATATAGGCTATTTTTGTCTCTAAGAGCGTGATGCATTTGCGACATATCAACACTGCAATCTGTATTATTTCTAATTTTATATTTTTAGAATTTTTATTTGAACTGTTCACTTTAAAATATCACCAAGCCTGTAATTCTGAGTGATTTCTTTAAAATGTATAACAACACTTGAGAAACTTTACATATACATCTGTGGTGAAGAAATCCTATCTCCATCTGTGAATAGTATCTCAGGGAAGGTAACTTCCCACTACTAATATTCAATTCTTCCCCCAACCAAAACTTAAATTTCTGTTGCAGAAATTCCCAGTGTCTTACAGAGTCAGAAACCTGGAGAGGCAGCTTACAGTCTGCATCATGAGACACTATGCATTTGAACGTCTAAAAACAGCATGTGGATCCCCAACCAGGATTTGAGAACAGCATGACTTGTAGGGTATGTTCAGCAAGACTAAAGCTACCTTTGTAAAAGAAATTTTCCACAACACCAGCATGTCTTCCTACCACCTTTCCTATTCTGAATTTTTGAAGATCTCCTACTGCTCTGTCTGGTCCTAAAGGTGTCACAAAAACCCCTGTGCTACTCATACCAGGGTCAGGTCTAACCCTACTTTCACGGTTAGTACTCAGCATACTATAACTTTGCTTTTTAGCCATTTCTTCCCACTTCCCTCTTCTTCTCAAAAAATTCACTGAAAAATTGTCTCCTTGTGAATGCTGTGAGGTTTTTTCTGTTTTTCTGATTCAGTCAAAATATCAGCTAGAAAATGAGATTGAAAAGAAGGAGAAGGAGATGACACCTGAAGTTGTGGCCAGTGCTGTAGCTCTTGAAGGTAAGAAATGGAGGCACTGAAATGGTAAGGAGATTATGGTATGGCTATGGGTTCCCCTCTTCTGGTGCTCTCTGTGAGCCATTAGAAAACATAATCGTGAGGGTAAGGCGCAGGGGAGAAAATCTTACAAAACTTCATTGAGAGAAAATATTGCATAGAAAATAGTTAAATATTTTTATTTTATGGCTTCAGCTTCAAAAGCTGCTGCTGCAACCAAATGAAGTTTTGCAAATGTTATCAGTTTCAGTAATAAGAAGCTCATCTTCCTCATTTCCTTCTGAATGAGTAACCAAATAGAGCTGCTGACATTCCAGATTATTGATCTCTCAAATTTTAACTTAATCCTAATATAAACCACACAGCACCTTGTTAAAATAGACCCATTAGATGTGGTTCAAACTTGCTGCTTGGACTTGATGCAAATGAAGATCTGTAGACAGGTAAGTTTGGCCCGAGGCACTGTGAACCTTCAGTCAGGTCCCGGTTTTCCCCAAATTCAACATTTCTGCAGCAGTTTGAAGGAAGTCCATAAGTAGCATTTTAAGTAATATAAGACACAGCAAAAAACAGTCAAATTCATCAGTACTATTTAAGAATAATGAATAAAGGACAGACTCAGTGTTGCTGTGTTTCATAGAGGACTTTTTTTCTCCCTCAGTTTGAAATGACCCATTTACAATGGGCCACTGAACACTGTACTTCAGTGCATGTTCTTGACATATTTTTCGCACAAAGTCCCCAAACACCTCATAAACATTAATAAATCAAGCTGCAAGAGCAATAATAATTTCAGCTTCACATTCATAGAACCTAAGACTCAAAATCTTCCTGAGTATCTGTGGCAGATCTAAAAATGAAATTCAAACTTCCAATCACTTTGAATTAGGCTTCTCTACTAAATCATGCAATCACACAGTCTAATTCAGGTTGGAAGAGATCTCAGGAGGCCACCTCATCCATCCGCCTCCTCAAAGCAGCACTAACTACTGCTCTACACCAGGCTGATCACAACTTCATACAGCCAAGGCTTGAATACCCTCAGGGAGGGAGGATACACCACCAATGGACAATCTCTTCCAGTCTCTGACCGCCTGCATGGGCAAGACATTTTTCCCTTGTCTCCAGTCAGCATCTCCCCTCATACAACCTGTGCCCAGTTTTTTTCCTTGCCCCATTTCTGAGCTCCTCTGAGAAGAGTCTGGCTCTGCACCCATTCAGCTCCCCTCAGGAAGCAAAGTCTCCATCAAGACCCAACTCAGTCATCTCATCTCTGAGATGAACAGACTCAGCTCTTCAGCCTCTCCTCCTGTGCCATAACCAGCCTGATGGCCCTTCTGGGCTCCTTCCCATTAGACAGTCTCTTTCTTGTCCTGGGATCCACAGCTTGGCATGGGCACTCCACAAAGGGACTGTCAAATTCAAGTGGAGGGGAAGGATCCGTACCCTGGACCTGCTGGGTGCAGCTGTGCCAGCACAGCTCTGGGGGTGGTTGGCCATCTTTGCTGCGAGGACACACCACTGACCTTGGGCAGCTTGTTGTACAACAGCACCCAGGGCCTTTTTGGCAGAGGTGCCTTTCTCCAGGCTTCTGGAACATCCCCCAGCCTTGACCTTTCAGTGATGACAGACAGCAGCTTCATGATGACACAAGACAACTCCCTCAGAGGCCTCCAGTGTGTCCTGTCTGGTCCCATAGACCAGCTTATTTTAAAAGACCCTAACTTGATGCTCCCCTACTGTGGCTGCTCCCTCCCTCCCCCAAGTTTTGCTTCTAGGCCTGAGCCTGTGCAGACTGACAGTAAAGCCTGCAGTGTCATGGAGCACTGCATTAATTTGAGTGGTTCTCCTTCTCATTTTCACTGCTGATACACTTGTAGTAGCCATTCTTGCTGTCCAGCTCATCCCGCACCAGTGTTGATTCCAGACAAGCTCTGAACTTCCTCATTCTGCTCCTACAAGCCTGGACCACACTTTTGTGTTGCTTCCTGGTAGCCTGTCCCCACTTCTACCTCCTGTCTGCTTTCTTTTTGCATTTAAACTCAGGCAGGGGCTCATCTGTCATCTCAAGTTTCTATTACCAATTTTCCCCCTAATTTCTTTGAAATCTTATACCCAGTGGCACAACTTCACTTCAATAGAGGTAGAATTTTACCACCCTTGAGAAATTACTCCTGTCAACTTTGTCATCTTGATCATAAAATTTTGTTTTTCTGTCATTGTTTATTACAAACAAATGCTCATGCTATAAATTATTTGATATAATTAAGCTGCACCTAAAAATATTTCAGTTTGATACACAACTACATCTTGTATCATCTTACAGCAGCAGCCTCTGAAATATGATGAAACAATACTAATTCACCATGACAGGAGATACAATCTTAGTCTTTCAACACAGAATTTTAGCAACTGAAAAATGCTTTCCAATCATCTTCAGCAGCACACAGGAACATCCAGCAGTGCTATTTTCACTTTTCAGAATTAAAATAGGTACACGCAAACTCCGTAAAGTTTTTCCTTTCCAACATACCCGTAAAGAGCTGAAAGTTAAAGAGAGCACTAGCGAAGAGAATCCTTCTGGAAAGCATTAACTCAGAAGAAAAAGAAAATAATAAAATTTCATCCACATTTTTGAAAGGACATGGGAAAATTTTCAAGTCTGTTTTCCTAACTTCCCGGACAAGACATTTATACTCAAACCCTAAACACTGTTTGCTGTAGTTTGAAGCACTGAGACACAGTTAGGAAAACAAACAAATATGAAAATGATGTGACAGCAAACTTACATTCCTGTTGAGACATAGCTCTCACTAGGAATAATTTACACCAATTTCTTGTATACGTTGTTTAAGATGACTGACTTGGCAGTTACGTTTAAGGCTGGACTCAGTGATCTTAAAGGTCTTTTCCAACCTAAATGATTCTATGATTCTAAGATGTGGAACATAATAAAATGGTTACTTTCATATATTAAAAAAAAAAAAAATTCTTGTGAGCGAAACTTGCTAGATCATTCTCTCTTTTTTCACAGTTTAATGTTAACAAAAACTTGGCATAGGTACTTGACACATCTACATCCTTCTCCCACTCTGCTCTCCATCTCTGTTCCAAACACTGATATGCTCAGGATCTAACTTCTCCTTCCTTGAGAAACACCCCTAACAGCATTTCCCCCCAAAATTTCAAGAGGTATGTCTTTCCAAACACCCCAAGGCTCAGACCCAGACTCACACTGTTTTGCTCACCATCTGATGACGCTTTCGTTTCAACAACAAACCTCCCACCTGCTGATTCTGAACTAAGGCTTCCTTTCCCACTTCTCTTCTTACAGACTGTTGCTTCCTCTTCCCCAAGAAATTTATTGCAATAATAACAGTATCTCCCACTCTTCTGTGATGACATTTTATGCCCAGCTCTGTATTCCTGCAAAACTCCCTCCTCACTTACTCACACGTGATCTCTTTGAGTTCTGGGTAACCAGATTTTCCCAACGCCTTCACAAAGCCTATCAATGTGACATTACTTTGTGTATCTTAAGACTTGTCTTTGTCTTTCTGGTTGCCACTTCCCCAGGGCAAAGGCAATGTTTTTCCACAAGTTCTCTTTAGTGATGATTATATCACACAGATAATTTTTAATTACCTTTCTGTTCAGAGCCACACCATCTTCACAGTCCAACACTGCACAATCTACATTTAGTGATGGGATTTTTCTTATCTTCTTTTCATCATCTGCAGGTACATACAGCACAGCCCGTCTGGGAACATACTTGTGTGATGATGTAAGGCGATAACTAAGCTTAGGAACACCAGCTGGCAGAGGAGAATCCACCCTGCAAAGGATATTGTTGAAATTAGACTATTGGCTACAATGCTGTAACTAATACTCGACTATATTTTAAAAACAAAACATTCATACCTAGATAGTGGCTGGTTTTGGGCTATTTGTATATTTTTTTCCCTTTGGAAGAGCCAAATTAGGGAAGATAACAGTATTACAGTTAATTACAATATAAAACTCCAAACCCACTGTGTTCAATAGAAGTTGCAAACTTAAACAATCATAACTGAAGACCTGCCAGGGCTGAGGTTTATCCATGCAGCCTTAATTACACTGCTTGTTCTGGGTGCTACGGCAAGTATGAAATACAGCAGGGTGGTGGTTGGCTTTTTCCCTGTCACAGGACTCCTCTGTAGGATGCAGACTGTGCTGGGAATGGATCAAGACTGCTTTGGGGAGGAGGCTGCTATCTGCCACGTTTCCTCCCGGAGCTGGATGCCATGCTGTGAATGAAGCAGGGGTGTTGGTTAAAACAAACACAGGTTTGTGAAAGTTCATTTTGCAACCTTAGCACTATATCAACAAATGTATTTGCATGCAAATTTTAAATAAGCAAGATGGAGGGGGAATGAAGAAAACAGAATGAAAACCCCATTGTAGTGTGGAACCTCGCTACTCTCTTCAGACCTTCAGATCCACCGCACAGACTTCCATTGACAGAACTCATAAACCCACCAGCATCATTAGCAGGTTTTTGGCTGTGGTGTCTTTTAAAATTTGTAAATGCTTTGTGCACCACACTTCAGTGCAGGTGTGAGCCTTTGGTGCCCCACGGCTTGAGTGGATAACATCCCTGTGGCCTGTAGGTGTGAGGTCTGTGGCAGTGGCAGTCTCCACCACGTGCTGACATTCCTGGTGAGGGCCCGGCTGACCTGCTCCAGGCAGGAGCTCGGTTAGTGCACTTGGAGGCTGTGGGACTGCCAGAGGAGGCTGCTCTTGAGTGCTGTGGGGAGCTTGCTTTGCTCCATAATTACAAGCACAGAGAAATAAATTACAGAGTGCCACTGTGTTTCTTGGCCTTCCAAAAAAAACCCCTCGCCTGCTCCTGTTCCTCCCCACTTCGTGCTGTACCCCCCAGGCCTATTCTGCTACATCAAAGATGAGGACAAAATAATACAATTTACCTTCATACTCAGCACAAGGCACTTACACCACAAAATAATCCTACCATATAACACCCTTATGCATTATCATGTATATTATTCAGCACTTTGAATAATGCAAAGCTTTCCTAGCACCATGCTGAACATGTCATTATCGCATCATGTCAGGGACCCATGCGTCTTCCTATGCCCCTCTTAATAATGCTTCCCAAGTTGCTAGACTTGGATGACACATGGCTACACACACATGTGGGCTTTCTTCAAAGCGAACATGACTAACACTCTCAAATGCTTGGAAATTAGTTCAGTCAATCTAAATCAGAGCCAATTTGGTATGCCACTGACAGACCGCTGTAATACTTGCCTTTCTAAGCTGAATCTGTTGAAGAACCCTCTCTTCCCCTAGAATGTGCACCCTTAAAGCTGAATATAAGACTTGGGTTAAAAATACGAAGAAAACTTTTACCACATTTTACCTCAGTAAACTAAATTGAAAAGGAAAACTATTCCATCATCTCCTCTGCTGCATCTCTGCAGATCCTCTGTGGATCTACTTTAAGATCCTACAAAAACCACTGCCAGACTCTACTTTGCAACATGCCTGTAATGCTTAATTCAGTTTAAGAAATGGGACAGCTTGGCAGTTAAACAGAAATTATTTTATTATAAGTGCCAGTGTTACCCTTGTTAATAACAGCAACACCTTCAAGACTCAGGTGGTGGAGGTCCTATCAAAACCTGGAGACATGCAACTGAGATCCACTGAGTCCCTCCAAACTACTCTCCTTGCCTCTGTCTCACAAACTACTTCATGTTCCCTGCTTCACGCTGAAGTGGGGACGGTAACAGAACTTGTGGCAACTCAAGTGGCTACTAGATAAATCCACTTAATCTCATTTCCTTGCAGTAGGACACTTTGGGAGAGCAAGGACGAGGTGGAAGAGTGGTTTATCTCAAATAGAAAGAGGAGGATCTTTTTTCAGTGTGACACAGAGGTCAGTAAAGAAGTCTGCAGTCCTTCCCTAAACATATATGAGGGAACAAAAGTGATTAGCTTCTATTCTCTTTCTCTGATGGCATCAGCCTTGTGGTTCCCAAGGGCACAAAGGAGTCAAAGAGCTCAGTCCATTAATAGTTAACTCCAGCCTAGAGCCAAGCAGCCCCTGAAGCACCCTTAATGACTGCCTCTCACCAACCCTCCAACCCGCCAGAAACCTGATAGACGTGGCTAACACCATAATCTCAGATCATGCTGAGATGAGATGTATCTTCTGTCACACGTTTCCCAGGATTTCTTCTGGGCTGTCATCAAACCAAGGGCTGTTTGACCAGCCGTTTTCCCTCTCACTGCTGCAAGCCCCACAAAGGCAGCCCTGCTCTGCCTACCACACACAATGGTGTGTAGTGTTGTGTAGGTGAAAGCATCATTACCTGCAGACCAGATTAGTCAGGTGTCACCATTCAGGTCTACAGACGTGTGTTTAGATGGAGGAGCAGTACAACTTCCTCAGCAGACCACCTGACTCCAAAGAAGTGATAGACTTAATCCATTAAAACATCATCACTTAATAGGCTTAATGCTGGAAATGCTACTGCCTGGTGACCACTGGTATCTCCTCCTCAGCTGAACAACTTGGATGCCACATGGGCTCAAACAACAGGTTTCTCAGGACACAAATTATTATAAAAAATATACTGTCCGTGTGTCAAATTATTAGTTTTATGGGATATTTTAGTAAGTTGAAGAAGAAATAATTTTTTCACAAGATATGGCCAGAAAAAAAGAAGTACAGGAAGAGT
This sequence comes from Struthidea cinerea, assembly GCA_013397865.1. Lineage (NCBI taxonomy): Eukaryota > Metazoa > Chordata > Aves > Passeriformes > Corcoracidae > Struthidea > Struthidea cinerea. The sequence goes on from VZTI01001968.1 coordinate 122,109, forward strand.
TGGTGTCAGCGGACCAACACAGAATCCTTCTCCTTTCAAAACAAAGAGTTCTAGAAATGTTCATGTACAATAAGAGTTTTCAACAAGTATCTTTAGGTATGACTGCAGTAAATGTTACCACAGTCTAATTCTTTGACATATATTCTTAAATCCTCATTGTGCACTCTCCTTGCAAAGTCATATTTTATGTTCTACAATAAAGTGAAAAGTAGAGGAAGACATGGATTTATTAATAAATCCATTTTTCTACAGACTTATTTAAAACAGTGGCAAGGCTTGGGGTGCTCTGTATATGAGCAGTTAGCTACTCTGATAGGAAACATTATCCCGATTATCTTGACTTCTGTTATTTTGATAGAATAAAAAAATCCCCAGCAGTTGCTTTTTTAGGACAAAAAACCCACACAGCACTGCAGTTTCGATTATACTGTTAACCCTGTGCCATAAAGAGGAGGAAAATCTTACATATGTTTCCTGGCTCCAAGTATTTTAATGATTCAAACTAAGCTTGACTATGCTTTAAACTAAACACATGGACAAAAGCCAAGTGAATTTGCTAAGACAATGTTTCTTCCTTTAAGCACTGTAAGTTAAAACAAGGACTAGGCTATTGGGTAATGTTCATTAAATTGTTTTACAGCAGCATATTTTCATTCATAGCATCTAGCAGCATGCTGAGTGCTCTTGGGTCTTGGAAATAAAACTAAATTTCTTCAGCAAACATAACACTCTACTAAAGTCTTCATCAAAAATGTAAAAGTAGCTGGCAAGTTAAAGTTACTCATGGTCCTCCGAGAACAATTTCACCCAAGAGTGAATAGTTCATCCTCAGGAAGGAGAAAAGAAAACCTATTTGACTACTAAGAGACACTGCAGTTTGCAATGGCAGCCATACAGTGTGACTGCGAACAGTGAAATTACCCCAAATTATGCAAATTTCCCTGCTGTAAACTGCATTTCCACATTCCAGCATTGCTCATACTCATACACATACTTAACTGCACACACCTGTGCAGTCTCATTGGAGCCAACAACATACAGCTCACAAAGTAAAGCACTCGCACAAGTCATTTCCAGCACTTTAACCTGTGCCTCTGTTCTGTTTATTTGCTAAATCAAATCACCCCTGGAAGATCTGCCAAACATATAGAAAAATATTCACTGCTCAATAGGCCAAATCTTTCTTTCTACAATCCTTGGCATAGTGTTGGCAAAGTGTTTGCAAAGAGTGTTTTTAGACATTTCACTAAAACTATTAAAAAATCTGGATAATTTCCACAACATGTATTTTTGACCCCTGTGCACGTAACTGCATACCATGATATCTGTGGAGCTGTGGAAGAAGGACAGAAGTGATCCAAGACCCACGACATCCCCTGAATGAGACCCAGCTAATTTTTTGCTAATGCAGCAAAACCTCCTACAAATTATTTCTGCAATATGTGCAAAAAAACCCCACTCCGGAGAAAACATAATGGTTTTCCTGTGCTGACTTTACCAGGGAGTGGCACAAAACTGCACACAAATAATCCGCCAAAAACAAAAGGAAACTTCTACGGAATTACAAAGCCCCGCAATTTGCATAGTAATTCTTTCTAATTAAGAAAAGAAGATACAAGTTGTTTGTTATAAACATCAGCAGGCCCTGTGCAAATACGAAGGGCTCGCAGCCGCGCTGAGTATTTGTCGAATCAAAGCGACTCGCTGGAGAGTTTTATTGGTACAGCTGCAGCGCATGCATTTTATCACACATGCTAATAATCCTGGTTATGGCACTAACATTTTAATCATTTGTTCTCTGGGCTTGTTTCTCAAACAATTAGCACTAATGAATGGCCAAAATACCTCGGATCATATATGTCTAATTGCAGTCAAGAGCGGTTATTGTCCGCATGTACATTTCAATTCACCTCTGGGGATAATGTTTGTTAATTGTATTTCTTTATATAGCAAGTGAAAAAAGGCTGTTCACTCAAAAAGGGACTAAGTGTTCTCTTCTTTCCCTTTGTTCCCACAAGAAGCTAAAGTCACTTCAAGAGGCACTTAATCCCATCATCCATGGTTACAATTGCCTTACAGCATCAATCAAAAAGAATCTGAAGTAAAATGATGCAGCTATATTGTGTAATTAAAAGCAATTCAGGTAGTTATTGCTTGGGGCATTTTCCAGGTCCAAATACTTAAAATGGCACTGTGGGGATTCTAAATACTGTAGTGTTTTAAATTTGGTGAACTACAATATCTCACAGAGAAAGGGAAGGAATATGCAAAAAAAAAAAAAATCTCCTAGTGTGTATTGTAAAGCAAAAGAAAAGAGGAGGAACAGCTAACGTTTGAAGTGACAAAATCTACAAGTCTCCATATAAAAGGGAAATAAAAATATCAAGAAGAGAGAAAAGGGAAGGAAAAAGAAAAGGATCACAGTTTTCAAGGAAAAGAAATTCCTCCTAATTGTTAAAAAGTTAACATGTGAAAAAATGTTAACATTTCCTCGAATGGAAAACAAAAGCTCATGTCACAAGCTTTACCATCAGAATACAGGTCCCCAAAATCTTAGTGCTCTCCTAGTGGAAATAAATCCGGGTAAGCCAAGCAGCTCTTCTTTGGGGAAAAAAAAAGGAAAAAAAAAGAAAAATACTTAGATTAAAAGTGAAAAGCTATGATATTTACTTTTGAATAAAATGTAAGGGAAGGAACTTTACGTAACAACTGCCACTAACCCTGATCCAATTATGCTGAAATTAAAACTGGAGGGTGATCAACATACCAAACACTCAGCTTTACATTTTGATTTCTTCCTTTGTTCCAGACTCAGTACGGTCATTTCCCTGACCCTCAAAAAACTAATTAAGAAACCCCCCAAACCTAAGTCCTTGCCAGGGCAGGCAGAAGCCACCAGCTCTCACGATTTGAGACCTCTTGACAAGCAGTTTTCTTTACCAGGAGAGGCTTTGTCTGATTTTAAACTTCCCACCACAAGGCTGGTATTATCTCGCACAGATGTAACGTGAAGATTAATTTCCCTGAAGCTGATGGAAGACATAAAGGTATAAAATTGGCCCCCCAAAAGTGTGAAGAAGGTGAAAGAATAAACCCTAACACTTCCACAGCATCCTAAGGGAGACAGGCGGTCTGCACCCAGCTGCGGGGACTGAGCATGGTGAGTTGAAGAAGCGCTCACAAAAACTCAGCGAATTAAGAAATTTAACCCCCGTAACAACCAGCTTTGGATATCAAAAGGGACAGATTGGAGGGGGTTGCTCCTGAGACCGCTTGCCTGCTGGAAAAACTGTTGTGGGGAGAAATGAAAAGGGGGCTTCCAAGTGACCTTTCACAAGCACTCACTCCAACTGATCAGGACACATTGCATTATAGCCAAAAAACAGAGAAGTGAACCAAATGGGGAAGGAGAGCCCCACTGATCAAAAAAAATCATGATGCAGAGAAGTGTGAGTGCAAGTGAAAACTAAGCAGCAAATCCAAAGTTGCTGGAAAGTAATTTTAGGAAAAGATGTGTCTTTGTCTGCTATTTATCATTTTTTCCTATCTCCAGTAATTCAATGTAAGTCATATAATTGGACACCAGAGAAAAGATTGAATACAAACCAGGAACTTACTGGCAAAGGCTTAAAATCATGGACCCCTAAGCCATAAAATGATAAAAGGCTATCATAGGTTAAATAGTTAACCAAACTTTCTCCTCCCACCAGCACTAAATGTAAAAAAAAAAAGACCTTTTATTTACCCCACCATGTTCTTTCAACTACATTTGACCCTGTTGTTTTGGTTCACTCTGAGCTCCATCATGCCTTAAATTGCTTTGACTGAAGATCAGGCATTTTTTTTCTTCTCAATTCAAAATGGCCAAATTAGACAGAGAGGATAAAAATAAAAGGACCACTGGCTTCTCATATTACTAACGTCTCCTGTTTTCAGGACAGCAAAAATAGTCTGTTTGTGAGGAAGAGGAGAGGGCTACGGTTCTTTGACTTAATAAGCGAATTTTAAAAGAGATTTAAATAATGGCTCAGGGTGACAAGGGCTGCTGCTTCCTACTAATGGCAACAGGCTGCTTCTCTGGGGCAGCCTGTGTGTGTGTGTGTGTTTGCTATCATCCAAGGTTAATTGGTGTCCTGTCTTGGGGAGCTTTAGCATATGTGACACACAGTCGAGGGTTTGCTCCCTTCCTTACGGTGCGGATAACTCTGAATAACTCGTCATGCCCATAAAGTATTCTCGAGCTGAGTTGTACCTCGCTTTGCTTTTACCATTGACAAAGTATCTGGCTCCTTGGGATGCTTTCTGCTGCTTAATCAGACCCACAGCCCTGCAGGGCAGTGGAAAAGCACTCTGTCTGTCTGTAACACATGCGCTTTGCCACTTTCACCTAAGGAACATGTAGTTAAGATAACAATTAATTTCCCCGTCTTCCTAAATACAAAGATATAGAAATAAACCTTAAGTATGGACAGTTTTTGTTTTACTTTCTATAAGAAAATTTTAAGTGCTTTCATTTATTTAACTAATTCAGTTTCTAAGTTTCATTTTTTAAATCTACAACACTGTGAAGAGATTTTGCAAAATTTTGTTTAGCTATGTGTTTCCTCAAGGGAAGCTCTTGCATTACATTTTTTTTACAGAATTGCAACTAGAAGCTGCAACAGAAATTTGTACCACATTTTAAATAACAAAAAATCTCACAATAAAGATGAAGATCCAATACCAGTATCAAGAGATTTAGAAAAAATTACACATAAATTAGCCTTTTTTAAGGTGTGCATTGAGAAATAAGAAGATATTGCTTTGGATGTATGACATTGATGTATGATTTGTTTTGATTTACTTGTTTTTGGGTTTTGTGTACAGTCAAATATGCACCAAGTGTGATCAGAACTGTGTGGCACAAAGGAAAAAGCATGCCTTTGGAGGCTGAGAATCTTCAAGATCAGGAGGAGGACCGGGCATATATAACCAACAAGCTGTCCCGGAACATCCCATGCCAAAATCTGTCTTAGTAAGTGAATATTTAAAACCCACAAATCTGTAATGGTTGCGCTTTTATACAGACAGACCCATTCTGGTGGCCTCTGCAGAAAAGCTGAACTTTGAAGAGATTCTTTATGTCACTGCATAACCACTCTTGGCTCTTCCAATTCTCCCCTCCATCTCACCATCAGGTACTTCCCTGGCTCCTAATTCTGCCCCAGCCTTTTCCCACACTGACTTTGCACCCACCTACATCTCTGTGTACCTACACAAAAATTGGGAACTATGTTTGGGCAGACTTTCTATTCTTACTGAACATGCTTTTCTCCTCTTTTCTTCCCCACTCCCCTCTATTCCTCCGCATTGGTTCCCACACCAGGACATCGGGATCATCCCCACTACGGAGCTCTTGCAGCCCCCGCCGCTGGTCCAGCTGTGCGTGCATTGGCTAAATGCTACAAGGTCAAGATTGAGACCAGGATTCAAAAATTCCACGCTAATTACTGTCCGAGTCCCAAACGCATCCAAAGACTCCTGAGCAGTTTAGGAGCAGGCTGCTAATGAGTTATACACAAAATAAGAAACAGGCACTTGATAAAGTCAGAATCAATAAAGTGCCATTCCTGCCTGTTAAAATGACCTTGCCATCCATAACAGAGAGTCACTATGTTCACCAGAGCCTGTGCAGGTTAGATATCCATGTCTGCATGGTGTGAGAGAAAAGGAAAACAGTACAGTCCTTGAAATCACTCCTGATTTATATCTGAGTAAAAATAAAATTACACTAAAGATGTGGCTGAGAATACTTAGCAGAAGGAAATGAATGGTTTGTCAATATACTGGTGCTGCAGAGGTCAGAAGAAAGAAGGAATTTGTCATCCACTTCGGGTCTTCCAGAATTTCTGATTTTTTATTACAAACTGTTGTCTTCATTGTTTTGGTTTTGGTGGGGATATTTTACAAAATGAAGGTCCCTTCACACTTCCAAGAATTTTTCACTAGTAGACCATATTTTATCTCAGTTTGGAAGTCAGTCTACACTTGGTCAAACCACAAACATTTTGATGATTTCTGTACTTAGAAACATAGGTAAATTATACCACTAAATAAACCACAGACATTTTTACCACATAGGAAAAAGAAAACAATATTGCAGTCTTCTCTGCATTTTGAAATTGCTCCTGTAAACCCACTTGAGCATGTGCCTAGCCCAGAGAAATCAAAAGGAGTAGTCAAACACATACAGTTAACCATGTACTTAAATGCCTACAGGACTGGGGATTAATTTTGAATTATGAAACGGTTCCATTTCCATGTGTTCTTAGGCTATACATGGGTCAACCTGCTTTTTTCACATTTTGGTACAGAGACTTGTGCAAAATTGAGACTTAGATATATATAGATGCAATCCAGATGGTGAATATCTTTTAAACAATATAAAGATGCACAATTTCAGCTGGAGAAAAAAACCAAACCTGCATGATATTTTCAGAATAAGATTAAAAGTAAAAATATGATTTATGTTTAGACAAGAATTATTCTGTAGAATTATTACTATGCAGAGGAATTATTATGTCAAAGAATTATTTTGTATTAAACTGAATTTATTCAGAATGTTTTGCCAAATAACTGAGCAGTGAAGAACAATTTAGCAAGCAATTAGCAAATATTAAACTGCTGAAGAAAAGAACTATAAAACTACAATGCACTGCAATTACATAAAAAAAAAGAAAATGTAATTACATCGAAGCTGATGCAAAATGACAGAAAAAAAGAACGAATACACAATGCTATTAGTTCAACAGCAATTGTGGCCACACTAATTGAAAACCAACCGCTCTCTGGTTTTGAATACAAGCCTGGTGGAAATTTAAAAATATTTCCTAAATGGACGATAAAGAAGAACACTTAGAAATCCTGCAGTGCTCCAGGCAACACTTAACTTTGGAAATGTCTACAGGCAGAAATACTACCCTGCAATATGGCTCAGGATGGCACAAACAAGCATCTGTGTTTATTTTTTAACTAGTCGATTTATAAGAGCAATGAAATCCCTACATAAGCATTTTATATTGACCTGATATGGACTTACTGTTTTAACCAGCTTTTTAACTAACTCCACAAGTTAATAAAGGCAACTACATGAATCCTTACTGCCTATACATTAAGATAAGAAAAACATTCATTAAGCAATATCCAGACTGTTTTAATTACAGGAATATCACTCTTATTTGTAGTATAATGTTCGTTAAGTACAGTATAACATTTTCTTAAAATGCCCCAGAGGCAGTTAAACTCTTGATTAGCTATTTTAAAAAAAAAAAAAAAACCTCCCTGAACTTCAATCACAGGAGTTAATGCCTACTGCAATGAAATTCCAGCACTTACAATCATGCAAAAATGTCATATGCAAATCTTATTAACCATGAAAACATTATATAAGATGAAATGAATCTTCTATGCTGTTATCACTACTCAATGTTAGCAAAATGTCGGAATCTTTCTATGATGATTGTGGTAGTAACAATAATAAGCCCAGCCCTATTTCCTTTGAAAATGACATCAATTGAAAACCAGCTCTTATTTTATTAATTTCAAAAGATAGCAGGGAATGCCCAAAAATTCTGACTTCTATATTTTCCTGCCTTTAACTACATCTCTGTTCTATTATCCAATGTTAAAACATACCAAACTAGTAGCAGTGGATGGATTAAAAAACATTATGGAGACAGAACCTTCGTGATCTCCAGTAAAAAAACCACTTTATTTAAGTGCTTTATTATCCAATAACGAAACTTCCTTTTTTTCCCTGCCTTTTCCAGTACATTACAAAATTTAACATTATTAGTGTTCTTGTACAGATGACAATGAAATACCTACTTTTTCTTCAGTATTTATCCTGCATCTGCCCCTTATTCCATATATCTCTTGGAAAAAAAGCTGTTCATTTTTTTATTTGCTAACACCACCAAGAATTTTAAAAATTGTGAACAACATGATGCATTAAAACTTGCAATATTTTTAAAGTGCGTATTGGAACATTATTTTCTGGTTCTGTGTCCCTGACTTTGTATTTTCAAGCTTTTTCAAAGACAAAAATTTTCTTGAAAAGTTAAAGGTGAGATTTCAGGAATCCAGGATTAAAGGAAATGACAAATACTGTGACATTAATGATAAATAGGTGAGAGCTGTTAGCTCATTTTGATCTTTCACATAAGCAGCTGAAGGATAATTTTATTACATGGGAACAGGCATGCCAAACCCTAAATCAGCAATGGCCCTCCAAAACCGTCTCCTTAGTAAGGACAGCAAACTAAAAACCGCAAATTTAGCACCCACCAGTCTCTTCAGGCTCAGCACCTCTCTATCCATCGAGTTCCCTATAGTGAGTGATCACCCTTTGCTACCCTGAAAGGGACAAATCCCTCACTCTACTGAGCTGATGGGTCAGGTCCTGCCAGACCCGTGGGTGCACGCTTGGGTTGTGTGGCCAAAGCCCTGGCTGCACCTTTCAAGGGCGAATTCAGCCATAATCCTCCTCCTGACTCAGGCAGTTCCTGATGTCCCTTGAGGAGGTGACCATGCCTGGAGGAGATGAACCCCACTCCGGGGTGTCCACAGCAGGGAACCAATTCCAAGGAACACGCTGGTCGTACCATCACAGCCTGTCCTGCCAGGGATCAGCTTTGCTGTATAGGCAAGCTCAGAGACCATAAAGGTGCTGAACCTACCAGGCAGATAATATAAATGTCTGATGGAGAAAAAATGTTGGCCAAGGAACACATTTTAATACTACATCAGAAGATTGCTATAGCTTTTTTTAGCCCTATTCATAAGCTTATAATTTAATTCTCTTAAAATTTTCACAGAACTATTCATCTTAGCTTTGCCACATCCCAGGAAACTCAAAGACCAGTCATAAAACCATGGCTCCCAGGTCCTTGTTTCAGATCCCCCACCTAGTAAGTCCCATCCCATTTGACAGTCAGTCCGTCACCAACGTGGACACTTTAAAAATCATCAAGACTGAAAGTGAGATGGGGTGAAAATCAACTTCTCTGCAAATCAGTATGATTTTATTTTCATTAACAAAAGAAAAAAAAAGGGGGGGAAAAAAGGAAAAAATTATCAGTTAGCAGCTTTTTTTGGGGCACAAGGAGCATCTGATGGGCCTGTGCAAGCGCAAGTACTCTTATTACATGCTCTGTGGGAGTTTCTTATCTGTATTTCCCAGGTGAGATTACTTGTGTGGTTATGGTTGCTACAGTACATATTTACCATGGCCAGTTCATGAACACATGAAAAAGCCCATGGACACTTAGGTAAAGCTGAAGAATCAAAGCTGCTGCCCTCACCAATGGTCTGGTTTCACTGGATGCCCCTTTTCTCCCAAACACCACAGTTCCATTAAATGTGGATTTCCTATCTCACTGCATCAAAACACACATCATCATCATTGGTTCCCCTCCCTTAAAACTAAATTTTAGAAAACAGCCCTGTCCTTAATGGCTGCCTAGAGGGGAGGAAAGAGTTGGACATTAGAGAGAAGTTGGCAGAGAGGGAAGGGAAGAGAGAGACAGAAGAAGAGGTCACCAAGCACACAGCTTGCTTGGGAGACCCATGAAGAAAAAATTCTTCCAACTGCCTTAGTTTAAGAGTGAGGGCTTTTCCCCTCTAAATTCCTGACATGGGCTGTTCAATATTTATTTAAAAAGAAGTGAAGAAGAAAAATCCACTGCCTCCCTTGCAATCTGCACATATAAAAAAAAAAAGGCTTTTAGCTCATAATGATGGCATGCTATAGATAAGCAAAAATCCTGGATTACATGAAAATAAAATCTATAAGGAGAAATAGGATTAAGTCTACTTCCATGTAACAGTTTTTATGACATTTAAATGAGCAGCTGTGTTTCTTTAAGTAAGTGTTACAGCGTTCCACATCTGTATAAAAACTGAACAACAGACAGACTCTTTCAACTCACTGATATATAGCCTTGTGAGGAAAGAAATCCCTGTGAAAATGCATAAAGGCATCACTTGGCTTTCCTTTAACTCGTCTTTAACAACCTGTGTCATGAACACAGGTTTGGGCTTAAGGAAATAAGACAATTAGATGACATATGTCTTTTGTCCTGTACTGGATAAAGAGAAAAATTATTCCATTAGAGAATCTGCCCACTTTTTTACTTTGGGTAACATTTTAGATCTACTTTAGCACAAAGGCCTTGAGATACATTTTAGTTCTGCAGTGCATGCCAGTAATCTGTACCAACATTAAGAAACAGTACCTCCCAAAATTGATACTATATATAAGGAATTTGAGTGGTTTGAACCAGTTTTGAGTCTCACATGGTCCCTTGTTTGCCATCATCTGTTTCCTTGCTGATAGGAAGAATGTCATGGATGTTTCAATTTTTATCTTCTTCCTGAATAACAGTTTAGTTGAGCTGGTGTCTCAGTAATGGCAAAATTTGTTGACAGAGATTAACATCAGATGTGGTGAAAAAAAAACTGTGGCAGATCCACCCTCGTCTCTAGAACATATCCAGCAGGCAAAGCCTTCCTCCTTTTTTGTGTCACTTGTTTTTAGAGGAGAAAATGCAAAACAATGACCTCACTCATTCTGTGTGCAAGCAAGAACAGAATGTGAGACTCCAAGCAGACATTACAATAGGCCCCCCCCTTAAAGGTAAGGTTTTCTTTTGGCCTGCAGCCATAACAGTCAGAGGTGAACATTTATATGTGTGCATGCTTATGTTCATGTATTTATGTGCCTGTCTATATCTATCTACATATACAATCTATGTATTTGTGCACATATAAATGTACATATATAAATGTGCACATATGTACACATGTAGGTATATAAAAAGTCCCAACATAGCATAGTACAACAGCAGCATTGATCAGTGGAAACTGGCAACAAGAATTGACTTCTATAAATCCAAGAAATAATAAAACTCTTTCTTCCCTAACTTTTAGTCTCAAATATTCGTCATACTTTGCTGGAATAAACTCCCTGCTCCTGCATCTCCAGCAAAGGCATTACAGTGGGAATTCTCCAGTGGAATACAAAGTTCCCCCAGGACCCCATATATACTGGACTGAAGGCTGTTCCACCATTAGTTATTGATGGCCCTGCCTTGCTTTTGCAAGGCTTGAGGTCTTTGCATCACACACTTTGCATGCACACACTGTGGGCATCCTGTGTATCTTGCAGGTTCAGGTGTGACCCTGCAGATTTACAGCTCCTGTAGACTGAAGCTGTGTCTCAGTGAGGCAAAGCAGCGCTGCCCCTCACGTTACTGCTGTCTTTGACAAATCCCTGCCAGAATAAACAAGCCACATGGTTTCTGCCACATGTGACACTCCTTCTTTCCACTTCATCTCTTGGAGCTCAACATTTTTAGCCATGAAAAAAAAAGTGAGTGAACATTCTTATATCCTCTTTTCCTTGACCCTGATCATACTACTTTGGAGGGGAAGGAGGGAATTTAGGGGCTGTTTCACCAATACTCTACCAGTATACATTAATAGGGGGGAAGAAAGACTAATGGCTAAAACAGTCATTTACAGCGGTACCCAGAGGCATTAAACTGAACCACAAAAGTGGGGGGTTGGGAGAATAAATAATAATTATTTCCTTTTTCCTTTTCAGGAAGCACCAGGACAAGGGTGGGCATACTCTTGCCATGAGTATCTTAAGGGTCTTTTCCAATCTAAAAGATATTCTCCACCCCTCTCCTAAGGGCCAGTTCATGAACACATGAAAACACAGTCTGGGCTATGAAAACCACAGCTGAGACCTTTGAAAAACAGACTCTGTTTCTGTCCTAAGCAGATACAATGTAAATTGTTTTCCCACCATGACAACAGTCATACATGCTAACTCGAGCACTTGGAAGATGTTGTTAGATTTCAATCCACAAAAAGGATATGATAACTATTAGTAAGTAAATTTATTCATGCCTCTGTGGCTTATATTAATTTGAAAAATAAGTAGTAGTTAAGTTGCATGTGGCTGTACCTATACTAATCTTCAAATATTCTGTTTCATTATTTTCTAACCTCTGCAAAAACGTTCCTGTTATGAAGAAAGCAAACAGAATACGGATTCTAGACCAGGACAGATGGAATTATGGAGAAGTGAAGATAAAAGAGGCTGGAGAGACAAATAAGGTTTCAGGTGGCTGCAGTATGTTGATTACCCTGTTATTTAACTAGGCATTCACATCCTGATTCTCTATACCTTCTCCATTGCTTGGAAACAGCAGTCAATAACCCAATGTTTAACCTACCACAAGGAATATTAGGCTGGCTTTGAAAACAGGGAAGATGGAGAACTTTTTAAGACTGTTCATGCTTGAGGGCCAGTAAGGAAGAAGCCTAAAAAACATCTACAGGAGGAAGAGAATAAAAGGGTAATTGTAAGCTGCAAGAAGCCAGGTCTGGCAAAATGATGAGATGAGGAAAGCCCAGGACCTGGGCACCACAGACATGAAAACTGAAGCTGACAACATGCAGCAGGCAGCTCTACAGGTGAGTCAAAGCAAGAGAGGCAGTCCTGAACAGACAGCACACAGCAAGGCAGGTAGGTCCAATCGGCCAGGAGAGGGGCGACAAATGCATAGGGTCTTGGAGAGATGGCCCCAGGGCATCACAAGAAGGAATGGGTTTTGCTTTTGTGCAAGTGGCAAGGCAGACTCTGCCAGGATATGTCCCCAGCCAAGCCACCACAGAAGACAAGGGAGGACTGGGGGAGAGATGCACAAGGCAAGGAGGTGAGACTGTGGAAAAGGAACTGCACCATCAATCAGGGATGCGAAAAGGGAGACATGGTAGGCATTCACTTAGAAAGTCTGAAGAAAACAAGGTCAAAGGTAAGATTAAAAGAGCAAGGTGAAGATGTAATTTAAAGAAAAAAAAAAGGAAGAAAAAGGAAGAGGACAAGGTCAGTGGAGATTTTGGCGAGGGAAGAATCAGTGAAGCAGGGACTGAGGAGTCTCTCAATGCAGCATCAGAGACAGAGAAGATGTATTAACTCAGGGCAGCGAGCTGTATCACATAAGGAAAACAGGGGTAGAGTGCATAAGTCTTTGAGGAACAAAGCAGTGGAAAGAGGAGTCAAGGATGGGAACACGGGAGGAAGAGGAGGAAGCAAAAAGGAGAGTGGGATCTTGATTCAGTGGAGTAGCTGAGCATAATGTGAAGAGTCTGAGCACTCTTGTAATATCACTTGACTAACCACCACTCTGAATCAGGGCCTGGTTCAGGAGCCTTCCAGTGAAAGACCCGGGAAGAAGATGTGTGAAACACATAGAACACTGTGGTTCAGTGCAGAGAATGGAAATGAAATGGGAACTTCGATGCTCATGCCAGAAGAAGCTCTTCCTAAACCTTCTAACTGTGACCTGTCATCTCACTTGGTAGAGAAAGCAGAAAAATGTTTTTACTTGGCCTACACACTGATTTCCTGCACACAAGTGATCATTTTAATTTAGGCCTCTACATTGTTTTGCCAGCACTTAATGTTGCATAAAAATAAAGAAACTTCAGCTCCCTGCAACGTGGTGCAAGCGACTGAACTTCCTTTCAGTAGCCAGAACTGCATCTATTAAATGTGTGAAATGCTAAAGGTAACAGTGTCCAACAATAGAAAATGAAGCAAAAGAAATTTAGACCAACCTCAGGAACCAGTTTGCCAAAATTATGGGTGAATGCTAGGGAAAAAGGACAATTAATACAGGGACAGATGGCTAAGCAAAAACAAAAGCCATTATCTAAAACCTGGCTAAGGAAAGCTTAGCAACTGATTGTTTAACAGAAGGAATTAAAGAACACAATTAAATATAGTACTATCAATAGTTTGGATCCTAAGGAATAAGAAAATAGAGGGCTTGCTGTCATTTGTGGCAGTATTAAATCCTTTCTGTGCTTACGTTAAATATTAAGGTGCACAAGTTTTATAAAGAGCAAACATTTCTTATCCTTGTGAGAAGGTGGGTTATAAAATGCAAACAAACTCTAGGCCAATAATAAAAGCTTCAGTGACTTGACAAATCTTAGAAAACCGTAAGAGGGTTCTGCAAGTGCTCTGCAGCTCAGGAGATCCTGCTGAAATATGACAGTCTTTCCCTCCCCTCTTGATTCCCCCCTGAAACATGCATGCATATAGTCCTGGAAAACCATACTCAGATGAGAAGGCCATGTGGACACAGCTTTGGCTGTGTCCCTGTGAGGGTGAAGGGTTACTCCAGAACAGCAGCACCATTTTCTGAAGGTGCCCCACCTGGAACACATCAGATGATGGCCATCACTGAGCAAGAGTTGGGAGAAAAGCATGGGAAGTGGTACAAGGAAGATATGTCTTGCATGTGCTTAGAGTCATGCCAGGATAGGGATTTGCGACCTCTGGCAACTCTTAGCAGAGGGAGGGTGTAGCACAGGCTCTGACAATCCACTGGCATCACAACCTGAAGTGCTCTCTGCCAAGAAGCCCATGTAAAACTGCATCTGTGGGAGTCACAGCCGCTCTCCATGCTAAGAGCAGGCACACACATTGCAGTCAAATCACTTGGTCCCACACAACAGAGAATTAACTCAAAATAAATGTCTGAATCTCTGCCTGCAGCCTCAGTACAAACATTGACTCTCTCAGGGGAGCACTCTATGAAAAGTTGCACAAGTAACGAAAACGAAGCCTTCTAACAGCTTTACACAGCACAAAATGATGGCTAAACCTGTCTGCCATCTCTGTCTCGTACAAACAGTTTGAACCGATAGGCCTCATTCATACATGCAAGTGGTGTTTGGTTCTTTTCGATACTTTCTCAGTACTTCAATGATTTTAGTAATTAGTTGGCATGCATTGTTTCAACATATCACATCTCCATGGTGGCATCATCAGTTTGTAACAGAGGCTTCTTTAAGAAAAGAAACAGCTTCTTAATTTTTTTATTAAAAAAAAGTTAATAATTACAGGAACACTGACAGTGTTGCTATAGTTACGACTATATCAGCCTTTCACTTACAACTCCCCGTTTTCAAGGGTCAATAACTCAGTTGTCAAAAATCCCACTGGGCAGTAGCCTGACACATCTTAGACATACATGAAACAACTGCATAAATAAAAATCAGCTGTTTCACACTTGTGAGCATTTTGAATCAAATCAATCTTTTCAGGTGATATTTTGAGCATCTGACAGTAGGTTTTGTGGCTTTTTTGTATACATTTTTTGGCAGGATGTTAGTCCTTTAGGTGCCCCAGTGTTTTTGGCAACTGCCAAAGGGAAAGGAAGACGAGCCACCACTTTTTCCTCCAGCCATTTCATCCCACCCCACCCCACCAGAAAGGAAGCAATTCTGGATGTGCCCGCTACGCTCCCAACAAAACTTCCCCAGGATTTTTAGGCACAAAAGCTTCACACGCATGTGCAGCAGCTGGATTACCACAAAAGACCATAACGGCCCTAAGAGCCGTTACGGTATATCAAGTGAGTAAACCGAAAACTAAGAAGGATTTACACAATGACCATAGTGGCTCCCTGGGAGCCGTTACGGTCTATCAGGTCAAAAATCCACTTTTTAAAGAGCGCCTAAATATGTGTATACCCAACAGGGCCTTGAATCTCCGGAGCAACTATCGCACACATTTTCAAAATCAGCCAGGGATGAGAAGGGAGATTGCACCAAACAATATAAAGAGAGAAATTTTTGCAATGAATAAAAGACATATCATGCAAATTCTAAAGACCTATATTTAAATGCAAGAAAGTGCGTGTTAAGTTGAGAAATAGGACATAACATGATTTCTTCATTGTCAAAACAGGTCCTTTGAGGTTTTTTTCTATTTTTTTTTTTTTAATGAGAATTAAATGAAAAAGAAAATTTCCCACCAAAGCCAATCACTTTGAAAAAAAAAGAAGTTAGGTTTCAAGAAGTATAGAAATAATGCAATCACTGCTGGGTTCTGAGTTGCAGTTCTGCTGCATTTCAAGTCTCTAGTCACGGCACAAGTTGGTAACAAAGCTCAGCTTTGCCTTCCTTCAATTCTCTCCCATTGTGTCACAAAACGATCAAGTTACTCAAGACAGTAATTTTCTCCGTAAAAGTCACGTCTATTTTTTAAAAAAAGAAATCTGTAATAAATTATCAGCCTACTTACTTTTTCTTCTTCCCCTTCCTTTACATGCCATATTTGTTCCTGCAGCAAACCTGTAAGAGAACACTTTCTCTCTATGACCTGAGATAACGGTAATGTTGAAAGAATGGCCTCACTTGTCAAAGATTAGAGGGCTGTCTGCAGCCTACACTCGTCTTTACTTCAGCCAAATAGGCCCAATAAATGCTAATACTCAGCATGACGCATTGAGAACGCTAAGCCTCAACACTGACTAAGAAGAAAGTATCACAAATTTACTGAAATTATCTATAGCACAATAGAGAAGAGAAGGAATTAATCAAAGTCTCTCTCTTAATGCAATGCTTGATTGAACTATCCCAATCCCTTTTTAAATAGGATAACCTAGTGGCAAGTGACCCCGATGACACATCCTAGAGAGGTACACAAGTACCACTTGTTCGATTTTTTTTCTTTTATGACCTCATTAAGAAGGATTTTGAAGATTGTTCCTGAGTATGAGAACAAAGTGTCTGAAGATATCTCTAGCTTTTTATGTCTTTAGCCTTTTGCCATTGAAATGGATTTCGAACAAGTGTTTATAAACTAAGTACATGCACAAGCAAAAAAAAAAAGTCCTTAGAAATGAAATCTACTAAAGCTACCTTTTCTTAAATGCAAAGACTAGCTAAGTCTCCAAGAAACAAGAAAGTTTTGCCAAGATAAACTCATGATTGCATCTACCCCCCACCCCGTACTCCCTCTCTCTCCTTTCCTGTTATAGACCCCATTAATTAGATTTGGCGGCAATTTTCCCTTCCTTATCAGGGAAGACAGAGTCTGCCAAATCTGCTAGTGTGAAAATACTCCATCGCCAGTAACATTTTTTCCTAAGTGTTTGTTGATTCCACGCTTGGATTTAATATCAAGGATTATATTTTACAACCAGAAACAAACAAACAGATTTATAACTGAAGACTGAAAGGCAAACAGGAGAGAAAAAGCAAGCCAAGTACTGAACCTAAATGTAGCATTTTTATTGACTTCTTAGAAACCAAATAACCTGGCATATTAGTGTGTGCATTCTGCAACAGACATTCAGCCCCATTGTACTACTTAGAAGAGAATAAAAAGAAACCCTACTGTTTGAAATCCAGCGGAACATCCCCACAACAGAGCACAACTGTTCCCTCATGCATGAATGGGAAGGAGATGAAAGAAAAGATGGACTTCTGAGGTACAGCAAAAAACAAAGACAACAAAAGTGCTGATCATGAGGGAATGACACAACTCATTGCTGCAAAAAGGATGAGAGAAAGGAGCTCAAACAATGGTGCAGACAGCTAAGTGACATGTAGAAGAATTGAAAAATCTACAGAAGTGTCTTTTCTTTCCACACTTGATGAGAAACAATTAAATGTTGGTACATCTGTCATAAAAAAGATAATTGAAACCTGTTACCATCATTATAGATGGTAACTTAACTACCAAAACTGTAACTGTCCAATTAAGTGTTGCCCCCTTGTTATCTATACCACTTGCTAAAATGAATAAAACCTTTTAATGCTGGTGATGATTTACCACCAGTATAGCTGTTACAAGCCATGGAGCTGAACTGGCACGTTTTATAAGGTGGATATTTAGGCTACAGGGTACCTACGTTTATTTGTACACACACAGATGGGGGAAGGCAGGCACACATGGGTGCACGCAGGCTCACATGCGTGAGCGCACGCATTCATGCACTCGCTCTAACACACCCACCAGTGAGGACGAATTTTGCAAACAGATGAGGTTTTTGACAAGGAATCCAGAAAACCCAGATAATTGCCAGAAGTCTCACTAGGTGTTTACTCCCCTGAAGGTCCACCAGCCTGTGAAAACAACACCGTGCTAAACTAATCCACTGACTGTTGCTACTTGGTTGATAACGCGCAACACTCCAAAAAACTGCAAAGCAGTTATTGACCCTGTCAGAACACCTGATTAATGGATAAATGCTGTAATTGATTAGCAGAGCAGTGTGAATTAAAACAGAATACAGCATCAATAATGAGCCGCTGACAAAAGGTAGCCGACATAAAATGTAAAATGGTAGCCCGCAGCCATAAAATGTAAAATGGTAGCCTGCAGCCATATCTCATCAAAGACATGCATTTCTTAAAACCAGAAGAAAACACTACCCCTGAAAAAAACCCACAAGTGCGGTGTCCTGTTCTCTGCATTCTTTAGGCTTTTCTCTTGGTAATGATTAAACCACCAGCAAAATGTTATGGGAACTACTCATGAATCCACTTCATACATCAAGCCAGGCAGGGCAGTTAAATGACTGCATTATCCTCTGGGCTTTTCTACCCTTAAAGAAATTCACTGCTCTCCATTTTATCCCAGTGAGCTGTGATTTTGGAGTGGCGCCGGGCGCATCCAAGGCTGCCTTCAGTGGAGTGCACAGGCAAATCCCACAGTTCATAGGTACACAAGGGAGCCCCACAACAGTGTCACACCGAGGAGACAACTTGGAGCTACAATCATCACATTATTACACTTGTTTTCCATTCCCTTAAGGGCCTTAGGAGGCCGAATGACCCCCCCTTTTGTTCCTTTCTCTTTCTGATTTAATCCTACTCTAAGGCCCTACATTATGCCTGGCATTATATGAAATAGATTATATAGATTTTATACAGCACCCGCAAACACACACGTGATGTTTCCTGTAGGAAAGCGAGTTTATAACACAGTGTCTGAAGCACCGAGTTGCTTCCTTTCATGGCACCTATCTTGGTCTTCCAGCTCTTTAGGCACCGTGCATTACTCTGTGCATTAGGCAAGTTGACACACCTAATGTAATGCCATCAGACATATCAAAGCTGTCCTGGTACACGCAGAAAAAAACATTAGCTTGAGTAGAGCACTTAATGCAATTATGTTGCTCTGACTTCCTGAGCTAGCTCACTCAGAAGTAATTTAAGCATTTCTACATGACACTGCATTGTACCCAGCAAATACAGCCTCTGCTCAAAATGGTTGTTGCTACCGGGTAAGTCTCTTGGAAGTCTCTGTGTGTCCTTTTCCCCCTTAAAATAAAACCCAGAAGGTGTTAAACTGAAGATCTGTGCTTTTGATATGAAAAATGCAAATAAGGAAAAGCAAAAGTGGCATTAGTCCCTTGTAACAATTCTCTCAAAATCTATTTGATGCCCATTTTACATTCCTCTGCAAAGCGTAACGTATTTTTTAGCAGTTCTACAAATTCACAGATACATGTCCAGAGATGTAGTCCTTTGGAAATCCGCATCTTTTAGGATAATTTTTTCTTTTTTTCATCAGATAGCCATGAGACTTATTTTGGGTGCAGAATGATTTTTCTGCTTCCCCAGCTGCTTCAGGACAGCTACTGTATCAGTGGCATCATAACTTTTTCAATTTAAATAATTTACCAGTTTGGGAGTAGATTTCATCCTAGGTAATCTCACACTAGGTAATCTAAAGCATTACTTGTGTAGGTGATCCCTATTCATCAACCAAGATAATCAGGTATTCCCAAAGCACAAGCCTGATGTCTTTGGGTTGGAAGATCTGCCCTCCCAATGCGCCTCTCTCCCATTACTGACTGTAGAAGTTACCCTAACAACATTCATTTTAAAAGCTACAGCTACATCACAAGGCTTCTGTTTTAGAAATTTAAGATAATTGCAATTAAGGAGGCTTTTAACCCTTCCTATTGTATTCCGATGTCCTCAGTCCTCCGCAGCTCTTTGTGAGGACCAAGGGATGGAGAAACAAAGTGTGCTCTGACAGGCCCCCTCCCTACTGCAGAACATCTCCAGTCCAGCATGAACTCCCTCAGGCACGTCTTTGTCCTAAAACATGGCTGGACAAAAGGAGGGGCAGGTCACTGTGTATCTGAGTTTGTCCCAGGGAAGGGGATCCTGGGTCTTCCCTGTTGTTTGAGAGGTCTCGGTCTCCAGGATACCAGCTGTTTTGAGGAAGATGGAGGCATAGGTGCATTTCTGCCATATAAAAAGCTATTGGCATTTCTTTCGTGCTAAGCTTCAACAGGAGGAATAAGGGATCCTTGATCAAAACAGCAAATGGTGGGACAATTCGGGCATTATTGGAGTTTGAACCTGGTCAGGGTGATGGTGGGACTGAGCCCAGCTCTCACTGCCAGGGCAGCTGGGGTAGCACTGGAATATCAGAAAGATAGTGGGCACCGAGGCACCCCTTTTTAAAGAAATAAACAAGGAAACCTGCTGACAGCTCAGCCATTTCCTGGAATAACTGCTTTACTTACCTGACTCCAGAGAGCCTGCTCGTGCCGGATCCTCAGTGCTGGGGGTCACCTGCCCACAGCCCTGAAACAGAAGCTTGCAACCAATAATAGGAGAGCTCACACTGTCTGCAGCTGTGTGGAAAACACCAGCTTTCTACTACTTATTATCAAACCCAAACAGTCTCTACAGAAATCAAATCTTGTCTCCTTTCCTTAGCTATTTTTATATTGTACTGTAAAATATGAAACCTGGTTTTAGCCTAGAAGTCTACTAAAAAGTAACCTAAAAAATACTTCCAGCAGCCCAAAAGAGGAGCCTACCTAAAAAAAAGATGCTGACAAGAGATAAAGTTACATCAGTTTCAACGAAAGCAGGATTAGGCCCTTTAACTTTTTTTGGGGGGGTGGGGTGGGGAGGGGATGGGATGTGCAGGGAAAAGGAGAGACAAAACTCTGGCACCTGAAGGTTTGGCTTGATCCCCAGAAATTTTAAAGAAGACATTCTTCTCCACAGCTATTGTCAGAGCTGGAGACAAAAGTAGAGGCCCTTTCAGCTGCTGAACTTAGCCAAAAAGCCATTTGTAACTCCTGCAGAGCGGTACTTTTATAGGTCAGGGCATACTCCGAAAAGATTTTCTCTCTTTTTCATTCTCTTTTTGGAAGATTTGGTTAGGACCCAGAAACTTAGCTCAGAAACAAGCAAAAAATATTCAGTGTATTACAAAACAATGGTAGAAAGATCTCCAAGTGTATTAACACAAACACAGTTTTCTGATTCAGAGTTATCTTTTCCTAGTTGGTGTACACACCTGCAGTGGTCATTGCTTCTCAGACATAGTTCTACATGAATTTTTGTTTGCTTTTCAGTCTTGAGATATCTTAATACATAGGTCAAAGAGTTTTGGAATTTAATTTTCTTTCTAGTCCCTTAACATCAAGAATCTGGAATACAGTTTTAGCAAAAAAATTTTACCAATTAGAAGGTGCTAAATTTTTTTTGCTAATAAAACTCAATCAGATTGGCCAGATGAGAGGGGTGCAGGAAACTACAAAGGAAATGTCAAGGTAACAGCCTTGCTCTGTTTTTGCAGCCAGCTAGTGGGACAAACTCAGTTTCCTGGAATATGTCTGACTGCACTCTTAAGGGCTGCTTGAGAACTCAGGCTTTAACTGAAATGGTGATCTCAGCACCTGTGGGACCAGGTCCACACCTAATAATCCTTCCTGTCCCCCAAGAAATCCAACTGGAACTATTTGCTACAAACAAGCAAACAAGAAAGGAGTAAATCCTACAGAATAAAACGGTATAAAAGGGAATGTAGTCAAATAGAGAGGAAAAAAAGGAGATTTGAAAAGATTGATAGAAGGACACCAGAGCCATATAGTTAATATAAGAGCAGGAAACAAACCCAAACATTTTATCAAAAGAGAATATTTTAGAAATCCACATGCCCAACATTCATGTTAAAACACTGCTCTGGCAAAACCCCCATTGATTTCCATGACTGAATAGGAAAAAGAGAAAAGTCATTAGCTAACTTCTGGTACACATCTAAAGAGAGCCATCTTGTTTAAATACATTTTCTTCCTATGAGTCTGCATGGCTAAATCAATGATAATCAGAGGCTTTCAGACAATGGTATACCCGGAGCCTGCCAAACCCAAACAGAATCTCTAATGTGTGCAGGTGTTGAACATTACACTGGTAATCAGAGTGACTGCCTGGCCCATATTCATGTTTACAGTGGTGGTGAATGAGCAATATTTGAGTGGGTTAGAAGGTACTCTTGATACTTTTGCAAAATGAAAATACGGGCTTTGTTTCATCCCAAGTAACATTCCAGCTTTTTGGTGCATTATTTTCAGTGCAAACCATAACTAGGTGCCATACATTTTGATATATGCCATAATTTCTTTAAAACATTTGGAATACCACCTCAAGACATTGTCTAATACTAAGCTGCACTCACAACTGAGCACATGCAAGAATAGCTCCAGAGATAATGAGAAGTCACAGCATGTACAGCAGAAGGATGCTTCAAAAACAATTTTGGGTTTTTGTTGTTTTTGTGGGTTTTTTTACATGGGTAAATTAGGGTAGATAAATGCTGCAAAATGAGGTCTGCTTCTTCCAAAATACCCAAAGCTCTCAATTCACCAACTGAAGTCACACAGAAGTGAAAGAAACCTTTGGGAAGAGGATTTGCTCTTTCTAGAAGGTTACTGTGGATGAAAACTTGCGCCAGCTGTGGATGAAAACTGCACCAAGGCAAACATCAACCACTTTGAGAAGCTGATGGTGTGTTTGCAGGAGTTATTTAAAAGTCACACAGAGTATTCCATGTAATACTACTAAAATATATTCCAAAGTTAAAGATATATAACATGAATACTTTCCAAAGTTAGTTAGAGATATAACACAAATTTACACAACTTAGTCTAAGTTGACTTGTATGGTTACCTATAATGTTTAGCCCTTAAATTTTAAATGTTTCACGTAGTATAGGCCTTCTTAGCTTACCACAGCAGTTCTGTTTTACCAGTCTACAGTTTTTCAAACCAAATTGGCATTGCTTACACAGAACTCAGCCAGTCACATGAAGATGAACAGAATGTGAAGTTTCTTAAATGAAATAACTTTATTACAGATCTCAGCTCATACCAAATCTATACCACAGACCTTAGCAAATATTGCTCTGAAATCTTCATGCAAAGTGGTCAGCTGGAGCATACATTTTGCTTATGGCACAATACCAGCCAGTAAAATGTATTTCTTCTTTACATTCTGCTCCAATTTAAGAGCAAGTAAGTTGATTCAAGAAAACACTTTTCTCCATTACATGCATACACAAAGAACTAACACTCCTGTTTCCAAAAAGACTGAAGTTTGGGCATAATCCAGAATAATGATCAGTATTTTTATGGTTTTTGTATTATACAAAGGAGATTAAATTCTGCCCAGTGGATTTTATAGCAAACTCCTGTGCTGTAATTCCACCCTGGCAAATCTCTTTAGCGTGTAGTTAGCAGTGGCATGAGACACTAAGAGCTTGTCCACGCTTACTGTTTGTTCGTTTGTCTGTTTGTTTTATACTGTGGAACTTTGTATAAAATCTATTCACAAATTAAGTAGGAATCTTGATGACTTTGTTCTAACACTCTCCCCCCTTCTTCCACCTCCCATAAAAGGGCTTCTGGATGAAGAGTCTTTCTCACTGTCAAACTCAATTCTCTTTTAGGTACTTGCCTCCAAAGCAATGCCAAACTAGGAAATTCAAGAAGTCTTTATAATAAATTTCCTGTTATTTAGTTCTGCATTAGTGGAGTTTAATTGTCTTTCACATTCTGCCTGCAAATTGAAAACTGAGACCTCCAATGTGAATGGCAACTGTTCAGTCCTCATGCAAACTTATCTGCAGCCACAGAGCTCAGGCTGGACAGGTACTCCCAGTGGGTGCAAATGGTCTTTAATTTTTTACCCAATGATATTGGCTTTGTGGCATAATAAAGTGGGTTGCTCTTAGAGTTCTAAAATGAGAGAGTTTTTTTATCTCCCACCTTTAGATCAGTGTGCTCACATTTTTTTTATGATTTACGGTGATCTATCTACTTTTCATGTTTAGTGTGGAAGAGCTAAGTGATTCCCACATGAGCAACATAAACTTCTTTTATGTTTCTGTAGAGAAAATGAATCACACAGGACTCCAAATAAAGTTTTGCTTTTTAAAGTCTTCTGTTTTTTAGGGTAAGATGTTAAAATATCAAGTTGAAATACAAAAATCTTAGCAAAAACCACAGGGATTGCAGATCAGTTCTCCTGAAAAGATGTTAAATCAGGGGTCCTTCACCCCTCTAAAAATGTCATATAATAACTTGTGGTGCAGCATTTTTTCTAATGTTCCTACCTGCTTCTACCCTGACTGTGCCAGGTTACTATCATATACCATGTTATTCTGATTTGTACCACACAACTCTTAATTACTTCCACATAATTTTAGGCACATGTGCTCTGAACCCCACCGCTCACTTCTGATACTCCCACAGCACCTGTGCAGGCTCTCCAGCTCCAGAGCCTGGGGAGTGGGGAGTGGGGAGCCGTGGTGGCGGGGAGCAGACACGACCTGCCATCTGAAGGGGCACCTTTCCTCCCCTTTCAACTCCCCGGGTGACAGCCCGAGGCCGTGGGCTGAGCCCCAGAACCGCGGCTGGCGTCTTCCCCAGCCGGCTCTGCGGAGGGGAGCGGAGGGCAGGCAGGCCCGGTGCCCCGGCACGCTTATTTTCTTCCGCCCGCGTCTGCGGATGCCAACTCCGGCGTCCATGAAACTGGGTTACATCAAACAGACCAACCGCCGTCATCTCCCCGTCATTACCCCCGACACAAGTCCTGACAAAAGGCCGCTGCCAAGGCCTCCGCTGACAGCCCGAACAATAGCGGCCACAAAGGCCTTTTCTGCCCGCACAGATGACATAAATCTGATGCTATAACGCCGGCGCGACTTCAGCTTGCTCCTTATTTATTTATTTAATAAGCCACTGTCATCCATCTCGGGAAGGTAGCTTCCAAACTCCAAATTAATCAAGCCACTGAATGCGAATTTCCATATTGCTCTGCCAAAGGTCTTCTCCACATCAATTGCCGGGAGAAGGCCCCTGTTGTGCTTTGGTGTATTGTGTGCAGAGCTACTGCTGCTGCTAAAAGCCACTCTGTTTTTAATAAACATGCATTGTTCTTTTTGTAGTAAATCCAAGAAATAATACCCAACTGGGAGTTTGGGTGCAGGCTTTTTTGTAGCGTGAGCAGAGCGATGGATGCATTTTCATGTCTGTTAGGGCTGTGATGGCTCCATTTGTTATTGCTCAGAAGGTATTTAATTTTTCAAAAATATAAATTAAGCCAATATTGAAGCAATGCTTTCTTGTTTATCTTGGGAAACCCCAAGCTGAGCCTACTGATCCTGCATTTCTGTGTCAGTCATGTCACTTCACCAAACAAGAGATATGCTTCAGGTGCCCTGTGCTCAGCCATTTACCTGACTGCCAGAGCAGGGTTTTCCAGAGGACTGTGGAAGAATTACATTGACACTTCTGAATTCAACAAAAACAAAACCTCACTGATTTAATGGAGCCAGAATTTTGTTCGTTGGCCTTTTAATATTCTTTAGTCAACTAATATCAGGTCTTGAGCCTACGCAAGTTATCTGTTTCCTTTAGGCAGTCTATTGATAAAGAGGCAGCTCCCCGTGGAATGGTTTATCACTGCTGTCTCAGGGATGGCCTGAACTACCTTCCTGAGGAAAATCATGATTTCTCTCTCTTTAATACACAACTACCAACCTGTGCTGTACAAGCTCGACCAACTTTCCTGCTGGCAGAGAGGACAAGCAGAAGGGTGGCAGCCCCAAGATGGCAGGAGCAAAATAAGAAGGGTGGCTCTCACATGAGGTGGTGACCCGAGGGACGACTTGTACATGTAGCTGCACAATGGCCCCGTGGACAGGTGTGTATCACAGCCCAGACACTTGAAAAATGCTCCTCAGTGGCATAGCAGGAAAGGGAAACAAGAGACAGGTCAACATCACCACAAGAGCAGAAGGGAGATTGATAGGTCTCTTTCATCTGCTCTATTTGAGCATATATGTGATGCTTTCCAGGGCTTACAGATGTAGAAACAGAACTTATCTGCCCCAAAACAGGTTATTTCAATTCATAAAGATGGGAGGAAGTCTTCTTTCAGGTATTTTTTATTTTAAAATGTTTATAGGGAGTTTTAACTAGAAACTGATGTTGATAGGGAGTTTTCACTAGAAACTGATGTTGAAGCTTCACCTTTCTTTCATGATGGATATTTTGGAAATGAAGCATGCAAAAGGCTTTAAATAGTGCAATTAAAAATTCCTTCTTCATTTAGCTAGTCAGCTTCTGAATTTGCACAAAATTTTACTAGTGTTTTCCAGAATAAAGACAAAAAATATCTCTGAATAGTTGTATTGCAAGACAACAAAGCAGAATGCAGATGGCACTCACAATTTGAATGGAGTTTGATGGACAATAATAGGCACAATAAAATCTACCAGTGAACCAAGAGATGTGATAATTATAGATATGCTCATAGTATTTTGAACATTCCTTTTCCATGAAATAGCAAGGTAATTTGCCAACCAGATATTCTTACTTGACTAAACTTTTCACTCCAGGAATAGCAGTCACAAACACTGAGAAAGGACACTAATAGATAGCATGTTTCGTACTTCCATAACCTTAGAAAACCCCAATAGAAAAGATCAAGTTAAGTTTCACAGCCTATCTCAAATGAAAATTAATGCTTTTCTAATGAGGGTTAATTATTTTCTATTGAAGGACAGACAGTGATGAAGCTATCCAGAAGCTGCTGCCCAGAGCAAGAGCTGGGATTCCCGTGCTAGGCTCAGGCTCTGGAGGCTCAAACACACAACAACCCACAGGAGGGACTTTTACAATCAAGTAATAATGCACGTTTGCTATCCCTGCAAACAGGCTGCTTGGTTTCCAAGAACAGAAAATGGATGGGGGCAGGAAATACAAAGAAGCCTGAATTTGCAAAACAGAGCAGGTCTGGGGAGGAACCACCTACATCCCAAGCTGTGCTTTCAGACTGGTTTTGCTTTTTGTCCTGTGAGTCTTCTGTGGGAAGAAGTAGCCCTTCTGTGAAAGCAGTGGGAATGGGCACTGCCCAGCAACCTGTGAGGCCAGACAATAAAAAGTTTTGGAGCAAACCTGAATGGTGGGTCTGGAAGAAGCTTGACCATCTGCAGAAAACTCCATGCAGAAGAAAATTTCTGAGGTGGCAAATCAGACTTGGAACAAGTAATAGGTGAAACCTTCAAAATAAGGAGAGTATCTCCAGCTTGGAATTACAAACACACTGAGTTGTACTTTTTAACATTGTCGAGTGGTCGCAAGACAGACAAACCAAAGTGTTAGCAATAAGCAAAAGCAAAAAAACCTCCAAACCAAAAAACACCTCCACAAATTCCTGCATGAGAAAGATGATTTCCTCCCCCATTTCAGTGTCTAAGTATCTTTCTGAGTAGCTATTTAACATATAATTTTGACACCATATTAAAGACAACCATAAAAATACATGCCTAAAAATATATTATAAATTGCTCTGTTCCTAAGTAATGTACTACAATGTAAGAAAAAAAGAATTGTTAATTAATACTGCTCACTGTGTTACAGCCTAAATGATGAAGGGAAATGCATTCAGACTCCTAAAATGCTGGTCTCCAAGACCATCAGGGTTAGTTTCTGAGTGGCACGTTTTTAAAACATTTAATCAGTGATCTGAATATGTGTCAACACTTTCTGGTAGTGTGCTATAAAATGTGAACCTTGTCAACAGAAACATAAAAAGGCAACACACTTGGGACACAGAGCTTTTATGCTGCCACACTGTAATAATATAATTTTTAAATTTATCATCTGTTTAGCCACAAGCAACAATTAATCTTTTAACTAATCACGCAATGTTTTAAATAACACCTCCAAAAAAAAAAAAAAAACCAAAACTCAAACATGTTTCATTTTTACTTTCCTTGCCTTCACAATTGTGTTGCTTTCAAAACCTTATGAAGCAACACGCAATAAATTTTGCAATGAGAATAAAAATGTTAGCGAATAATATGTTTCTCCCTCCTCAGTTAATAAAATTACTTAACACTGAGCCTGCAAGCAAAAAGAAAACCCCAGGAGTAACGCAAGCCTCAGCGGGTTCAGTTCTGTCGTGTTTCTGTCGCATTAAGTGACATTTTATTCCCAAATCACTTAACCTTTGACTTTTATAACTAAACATACAGACCCTGAATTGTTACCGTGGAGGGGACCAGCGAGCGACACTGCTGCCAGGCACTGAAACCAAGTGCCCCACAGTAGTGGGCTGCTACAGGATAGAAGTAATTTGGCTCACAAGAACCCAAGTTTCACTCCTTGTCACCTGGAAAAGGAGGCAGAAAGGGAAATGGGAGAAGGGGAGATGTTTCTGCTAGTGACCTCTGTGTAGCACCAGATGCATCTCCCCAGGGACCTCAGGTACTGGACCTCAGGAACACTGTTTTCACAGTGTTCCCACCAGTTGTGCATGTGCCAGGCAAAGAAGGGGTTAACAATCAGGCAGAAGTTGGAAAAAGCACTTTATAATTAAAATGTAAATCTTGAACCCAGCTGGAGCCGCATGAGGAATAATGTCAAACCATATAGATAACTTTGGGGGGTTTTTTATCCGTGCAATAAAAGCACGGATCATCATACATGTTATGTTCATGCCAGCATGTTCACATTAATAACCAGCAAAAGGGAAGGCATCTCTTGTTTCGTCTCCAAGACTCTGACTGCCTCCTTCTGGGTGCAGAGGAGCAGGGAGACACCAACCATGCCACTGAACATGACTCCATGGCTGGACAAATACAGCTGCATCTGAGAGGTTAATTTTTCTTAGAAAACTATCATGATGGCAGAGTCCTTTAAATTGTATGTCTAGCAACTAAGACAGCTTCTGATTAAATATGCAATCTCATTAATAACTTTCTTCTTCCTTGCCCAGTGGCTAAGGGCTTTGTCCTCTGCTCTTGTCCACGTGAGAGACTTTGCTGGTGTGACATGTGTGGTCATGAGAAGACAAGGGGAGGAACCTGACTGCCAAATTCATTAAGGTACTGAGCCAGTCACATCAGGATTTAGTTTCCAGTCATGGTCCTTGTAAACTTACTGGTTTTCATTAATGATTTTCATTAACAGGTGGAAAAAAATTTGAAAAGCTTCTGGGCTAAATATGGATCAGTTCCCACCATACTTTGATTCTAAAGCACAGTAGTATTTGCTTCTCCCGAGAGTGTAATTGCAGGTATCCATCAATTGTAGAACAGGGGACTCCAGAGAGTCTGTGAAAATCATCCCAAATACAAGTTAAGAAAATTACATATTAATTACTTATGACTGATGTCTCTTTAGAGAATGGATCATCTTCCCAAATAATAAATATTTGGTCTAACACAAGGGGGCTTGCTCTGTGATTACAGATCCTTTACATTCCAGGAAAAAGCATGTTGAAGTTGTATCTTGAATTAATGCCTAGTTTGGAAGTCTAAGAACCAGCAAAGCTCAGTTGTACCCATTATTAAAAAGGGCAATTATGGTCATCCAAAGAAACTAACCCTTAAAATCTGCTTATTGAGGGGAAATTTTTCATGGCATGGAACAGTGACACAGGTTTCTTGCAATGCACTCTTCAGTTTATAGCATGCTCTTAATTAATTGCAACATCATCCCCAGGATCTACATTTTAAAAGGCAAATGTACAGGTAAGTGTATCAGAAAATGGGAATGGAATACAAAACATAGCAAATATAAATGTGATGAATTACATATTAGTAGAATTGTTGTGAGATAGATAGATAGATAGATAGATAGATGAGTAATGACATTTTGCCCCCTCATTTTGTGGCTGAAGCATCAAAATACTACTGCCATCTGTTGTGCTTGCAGATACCCTCAACTCTTATTGCTAGAAAAGAGAGTGTTCAGCTGCAGCTGTGAAGACTATGCAAGGGAAGTTGACCATTCGCAAAAAATAACTTCAAGAGAGTTGGCCTGGACCACAGGAAGTCATTTGTTCCTCATCCCAGATGACATTTTTCAGTTACTTTACAAATTGCAGAAGCACGATAAGACTTCTGCAGAGCAGTGACTAATGTAAAAACAAATATAATTCTACTATGACAAGGAAGGTGTTCACAAACTGCAGGAAGCAGTTTAAAATAAATTGATGTAGGTTTTGAATTGTCCGCAAGTTGGGTTTAGCTTCCTTCCATTTACCTTTTACAGCATTAACATTTCTTTTGTGGTGGCTGCTGCTGGGAACCTATTGTAAGTTTGGGCAATTAGGATTTTTGTTCCATCTGTCCCTCCCCTCAGTCAATACTGTAGCATCAAAAGAGGCCAATTCAGTGTAGGCTGGCTCCGCTCTAAAGCCAGCTAAAAGAGATGTTAGAATTCACTACTGCTCTGGGTGGAAAGGATGCGGGAGGAGGGGGGGGATGGAAAGCTATAATCATAAAAATGCTGTTTCAGGCTTGTTGAGTTCTTAAAATAATCTGACTTAAACCTCCTACACAATGCACACAAGTCAGAGCATGGTAATATACTTCAATGTAGGTTGCCTCTCTCTCCCTAAATCCAAACTAAAATAGATGTTAGAAATCATTACTGCACGATGTCAAATACAGACTAGGACTGTAATCAGAGGGCTGCGGCTTCAGGTTTCAACGGTTCTTAAAATAATCAGCCTTAAACCTTCTGCAGGAATCAAAGCCTGGTCATTTATATTTCTGTAAGGCTGAGGATTCCATCACCTCAGGCTTCTCCCTGATAAAAAAGCAGCTTGCCTTTTTTTTTTCCCCACTGAAATAACTTGTGCATGGCAGATATTGGCAGGTAGAAAGACAGTGCAAGCTAGGTACTTCATTTTTGTCAGAAGGTTAACTCCATGTAGAGTCAGGGTATGACCTCAGAACAAAACCCAAGTGCCTCGTCTTCACTGTGTTTTTACCTGAGCACAGCAGATGTATATTAGCTACCTGAACTCAAAACTGCTTTTCCCAGTGAAGACAATCCTTATATCCCACTACGGAGCACTGTGTTAAAGTAGGCAGCTTTGCTGCTTGCTCAAACCACAAATTCCTAGTTTCTGATTTTCATGTCTGCAATCCATGGGTTAGCTGATCAAATACAAAACAAAACAAAATAAGGAGGATGCATGTGATTGGGAGTTTGCTCTTCTTCCACTCACCCAAGAGTTCCTTCTGTGTGACCAATTAGTTCTTCCTTTCTCTAATCCCACCCTGCTTCTGCCTCTTTATTTAATACAGGTTTTCTGCGGCTGCAGATTAACCACAGCCTTATTTTCAAGTATAAGTACATCTAACAGGGCACAAGTCAACTGTGATTCAGGCTATAGACATGAAAATAAGGTAATCTTCCTATTCTCTTGCAAATGTCCAGGAAAGAATATGTTTAACATTGTGTAATAACATCCGGACCAGGAGAGGGGGTAGGTGGGAAGGGTGGGAAGAGGCAGGGATGATCTTGCCACACTGATGCAGTCATTAAAACTGAATCCAGCCCATGAAGAGAAAATGGGCACAAATAACTACACTCATACGGGTATTTGCCTGTTCTCATTTTTGTCACCACACAGTATGCCAACTGTGCCCTTGGGATTTATAAGCATTATAAAACATGGTATGCCTTTTTTGTTCACCCTTCCTTTCTGAGAGTCACAGACCTACATGATGATTTTTAAGAGAGGGTAAATCTCAGGACTCACTGATTGCAGAGAAAACTTTGGAAATGTGGGAACCCCACAGTTCAAAGCCAGAATACTCTTAACATTATTATTACACGTGCAAATTCTCATGAGTTTTAATGTTTCAGGTGCAAATTCATTGAAACCTCATTCACAGAGGAAATTAAGAGACTCAGGTGCTCCAGCAGGCACAACACCAAAGCAAGGCAACTGAGTGGGGTTACAGCATCAGGTAGGATTAATGCTCAGTGCCACACACAGCTCCAAGCAGACCTGCTTCTCAGCCATGCTCAGCTTGTCATGGGGCAGGTCTGGCCCACCTGTTGCAATTTTTCCACAATCAAACACCAATCCTGAAGGCAAGGCAAGTTCCAAGAGCCTATGGGTTGCGGAAAGACCAGCCTTCCAAGAGGTGGAAATGTCCAGGACAGCCCCACTGCCTCCTGCAGTAAGAAGGGACTTGTCAAAAATTCACATCACACCTCCTTTGCCCTTAGAAAAGCCACTGACTTGGGACTAATATGCCTGCTCTCTTTTTATGGGACTGAAATCAGTGGCTCCCAGAAAGTCATTGAAATTGGAGAAGCGACCACAGTAGTAGTGGGAGAGGCTCCAGAAGAAGTATTTGCAACATTCAGGTTTGCCAACACCTAAAAGAGATGCAGGTTTTCCCCCAGCTTCTTGTGCTTTTTCAACAAAAGGCCAGCGCAGCTGGACGGAGGTGGTACAAAGCCTTGCAATGGTCACAGGCTCATGAGGAAAAGAGCTTGTGGTTTGCCCCAACCAGAGCAGGAAACCAGGAGCCCCAAACCCAGGGGTAGGTATAAAACACATGAAATCAAAACTTCAGCTTTGGAGCAAGTATCAGAAGAGGCCTGTCTCATCACGAGTGTGGTCTCTGGATAAAGGGAAAAGATGATCCTGAGCCAGTTTGCACTGGTATCATGTCCTGGATCAAGCCATGGTGCTGTCTGTTTGAAAGGAAAAAGAAGCAAGCTTCTAAAGAGTTAATCTTAAACAAAAGGTTTCAAGTGCTAGGGAAAAGTGGCCACTGGTTACCCAAGTGATTTAAAGTACTTCAGGATATCTGTGCCACATTAATCTTGCATGTATACCCATCACGTACTTTAGAAATAATTCCTTACAAAAAGATGTTAGGCTTGTCTCAGTAAGATAAAATATTTTAAGCTTTTCAAAACCTGAAGTTTTTCTGTATGAGAGAAACATGGAAAAGGATTGTGCAGCTAAGTAGCATCCACCCACATAAACCAAATAGGTCTGCGCCAAACGAATCGTGCTATAAACCTTGGAATTTTACAAGCAAGTTTTATATTAATTCTTTAGAAACCCTTTGTGCTTATGGTTTCAGACAGAATATAAAAGTACCATATAAATATCAGCACAATATAGTAGGCAGCTGTTAGGTACTTTAACCATTCCCAATCAATTATAATAAACAGAGCAAGCACACTGAATCACATCAGAGCACCATGCAGTAACCCTCCACCTCTGACTTCTCCTTCCTGCCATGTAAAATTAACCTTGCAATAAATTACATGTTAAATGACAGAATCTGGAATGTTCTGGAAGTTTTTTGGTAGGCTGGGATGGACAGAGAGACTAAAACCACCTTTTGAATAACAAACAACATTAATGGCAGTAAGAGTCTCTCTTTTTTTTCTTTTTTTTTTAAAACCAGCTGCAAAAGAGCAGCAGAATAACCCCAACTATTCCATTCAAAGCAGAAGGGAACCCAAAATGCTGGCCCTACAGAAACACTGGGAAGCAGTGCAAGCATGCCTAGCAGATGAGATTTGCTTAGCTGGCTTAAAACAGAACAAAAAGAAATGCAGCACTCAGGAGACTTGGGAGACAGAATGGGGTGGCAGCAAAGCCTTCCCTTATGGCAGGGAATGAGGCACAGCCTTTTGGAGTAGGCAGCACGTGAGGAAGGAAAAGTAGGAAGATAAACACGTGATTTGTCAAAAGGAAAGTCACTTCTGGAACTGATGAACAGGCAAACAGCTTCTTAGGTGCAGACACCAACTGTCTGTCTGCTTTCTGTTTACACACCTTTAACTCGATCTACTTGGACGTGCTGCTTGCTTCAGATGGACATGAAGCAGAGCATGTGGAAAACTCACACTCAAGAAGAACGAGAACTCTTTTGTGTGTTTGCTAAACTGCTTTTATCCAAATATGCAGTGCTATTCCAACACCCACAAAATCATCTAAATTATGCAAGGCCACAGGCAATTCTCACCACGACTGCTCTCACTTGCATGCTGGATCTGACTGTATCTATGGATGCTGATTGGTGGGGTCTGTGTCTGGACCACTCCTGGGTCAGGCACACTGTGAATCCCACAGGCCTTGCTGAAATTATACTTTTATTTACAGTATGCTGTGATATGTGAGGTAGGGAGGACAAAATCTGCTGTGTTTATTTACAATTTCTGCCCACACACAAACACACTTACAGCTGGTACTTTTTTGGCACTTAAGTAGTCACATGTCTCCTAAAATTATATTCATGTGAATTTAAACACTGCCAGCCAGGCCTATTATTAATAATTGACATTATTTTCTATGTAATAGCTAATAGTTTTAAAACTCTCCTAAAAATGAGAATTTTGCAAACTTCGCTTTCATGCTTCAAAACTCTTTATTTAAAAAAAAAAAAATCTTGGAACTCAGCCTGAGGAGCAATTTATGGATGTATTACAACAATGTCAGATTAACTTATCGCAAACTGACAACAAAGACTATTTTTTATTTGCACTTCGTATTAATACTGCCATTTAATATTATCTGTATCATCAAACAACTGTATTAAAAGTCTTGGAAATATTTTTACTTTCTGCAATAAGACTTCCAGACACAGAAGCGATAACTGAATGTAGATATCATCCTATGCACTAGACTACCTTAGACTTGGAAATAAGAAAATTAAGAGAAAACATTTTCCTGTAGCTTTCCTTTCAGGCTGGCTTTTCTTTAGCATTAGATTTTGGTTCCTAGCAAGAGGGTGCTCCAGCAGAAGAAGAATCAGTAATGCACTGATATTTAAAGATCTAGAAACTTGACCTTTCAATGATCCAATTCACCATTTAGAAAGCAAGGACAATACGCAACATAAGGGAGGGTAACACAGGCAATGATGATCAGAGCCCTTTGGGGCCCAGGCAATACAGTGGCTGCTGAGCCCTGTATTTCCATTTCAATGTGACAGGGTCAGAACATGGTACTGTTTCCTAAAACACAAAATATGAGACAGAATTAAAAATTGTACGGAACAAAAGAATCCTCCTGGAGCACCTTCCCTAGTTTGTCAGCAAGTCTTTCCCCTTTCACAGCAATAAACAGTCTGCAAGGCTCCAAACCTTTATATTGAAGAATTATTTCTCACATGGTGAATCATGATGTCAGCTTGGGACAAGCAGGCCATCCCAACAGATTTTACTGCTAAACACTTACCACAGGCTTGCGTTCAACACTTGAATTCAAGTCAAGACGTATGTTAAAGAAACCAATACCTGTGATATGGCTTTCCCTTTATATCTATTTACCTGTTCTCTGAAATTCTGGTATGTGCTTGATTCACATCACCCTCAGGGACAGAGTTTACTGAATGTAGAAAATTAACAGCAGTGGATTGATGGGGAACTTGACCCTCTCCCCCATAGCATCCTCCCAGAAGCTAACAATATGGATGTCCCTTCCCCACAGGCATTTTTCTCACAACACAGCAAATACAACCAACATAAAACCTCGTTTCATAAGGTAGCTGTAAAAGGAGAGCTACAATGGAAAGCCTTAAATGACCTGTGGTACTATTTCATTAGCATCTGAGCCATAATATAAAGCAACAATTTATTTCCAAATTAGAGTGTTTTAATAAAGTTATAAAGTTAAATAGAGAAATAAAAATCTGAGCTTTTATGAAATCCCCAAAAGGCAATGAAACACTCAAAACAGTGTCAAATCTTTCTAGAAGAAAGTAAATTCTCATCCAGCAGAGTTTACAGTTGAATTCTGGTAATACATATGTTTTACAACATACCAATATCTGTATCTTTGGTGCTTCCCATTTTTCTGCTATTTTGCAGCAGAAGAATACCTACAACCCAAAATATGCCACAACACACACATCCAACCTGTCACTTATATTTTGAAGACAACATGACACAGAAAGATTCCTCAGAGAATTTAAAACAGGGAGGAACAGCATCAGTGCTTTCTAGTTTCCAGTTGCAAATAAAATTTTCTGGGAAAATTTACTTTAAAGCAGCTTTAAATGAAAATCCATATAATTAAGGGAAAGACCATTGCTTCAAACAGATTGACTGTCTTCAACAAATTTCTCTCTTTCTAGCTACTCAGATATGCTATATTTCCTAATTATCACCTTTTAAGGGCCATCTGGGCCCCATTCCTCACCATCAGGGGGCAATTCCATTTGCATTGTTCATAGGCTTAGTCATGATCAAGTAGTCTGGTGGTAAAGTTCATTAGAAATTAGACGAAAAGCATTAAACCTCACACGGTAAACTAAGTAGCTGATACCTACATACCCACAGGAGAGATAAGCATTTAATGCATATTCTCACACGACTTAACAAGTCTTCAATGAGTATTTTTTTTTCCAAACTGCTTAAAGAATCATTTAGACTGATCCCTGACCAGGTATGTAATGAAAGTTCAATTCAGTCTCTACATACTTCAAAGTATTTCTCAATTAAAGAGAAATGAATGATAAAATAATAGTCTATTAAATAAAATCATAATCTATTTACATCTGTAAGCCTGAAAAGTCTAACAAAGCTAATGTAATGATACTATTATTTCTTCTGTTTTTCAGATGCTTGCTATGTATTGCAAATCAAAGAAGATTTTTCTAGTAATTGAATTAAACATGAAAATAGAGATGCACACTCATACACTGCGTTGTTATAAAATTACAGAAACATCAGTTTGTATTAACTATATGAGAAGAGTTACTTTGTATTGTCATGTAGTATGAAATGTCAATATCCATTTCCCAACAGGTCAGTATAAACCTGCATGGGGTAGCAGAGGAGGAAAACTGAGGATGTCCTTGGCCTTGTGCTTGGTTCCTATAGTATACGGCAGTATTTCATCATTGTGGTCTTTTCAAAAGGTCTGAAAGTGGTATTTTAAAAAACCCTCAAGAAAGCCCAGAAAAATCTATTTCACATAAATGATGGACCCGTGGAAGTCAACACTATGACTGTCAAATGCAGAGTCCTGTTTCAAAACACAAGTGCTGCAAAACCCCTCTTTGACACAGATTTTTTGTCTTTGCAGTTTGTGCTTTGGGTCATTTTGTATCCTGTAGCCTGTAGCTTCTGGGAGCCCTATGCCCATATCAGAGATGAATTACCACTACCCTTCTGTGAAAAACCCTAGGGGAGACACTAGGGGAGACCCCAGTAAACTGTGCTGAGACTCACACAATGAAAATTTGGGAATGAAGGACATATGGACACTTCCTGCTGTCTTTCCATGTTACTTAATTCTGGAAATTTTTCAGTCAGCTTGAGAAAAGCTGAAATGATAGTGTTAATGACAGAACACTCCATGCTATAAAACGTGATACGCTATAACTTGAACGCTATAAATACACTTTCCCAGCTGCATAAAAATTGCAGTATGATTGAGGTGATGTGATGCATTATGCACATTTCACAATTTTGGGGTGAAAATGCAAATGTCAGCATATCATTTGCTATATCAAGAAGCTGTAGTCAGATATTAATGCTAGATTTATCTTTTGACTATTGTAGGCTGTTGTCATGTCAGTCAGAGATGAACTCAGGCCCCAAAATTCTGGAGCAATTGATTTTGATTTTTTAGTGCTTCTTATGAAACAGATAAGCTAGCTATAAGTTTATTTCCTCAACAACCTTTTGTGACAATAGACCTCATCAGGTATTCCACTCATCTCTTGAAACTTGGAGGACTCCTCTCAGAAGCAACACCTGTGAACTAACACTGCACCAAGGAGCACATCCCAGTCAGCAGCACTGATAGACAGATCTGCTCCTTCATCAGGAGGGCATGGCAGGCCCAGGTAGGGATGGCATTAGAAGGCTGTCCAGATGGTTACTGAACATTGCTGTGAAATGCAAGATTTGGAAGCTTTAAATCCTCCTTTCTGATTTAGGAAAGATGTATAGAACAGCTGACTTCTTGCCTCACAATGGTGCAAATTAAACTCCATCGGCACTTAACAACTTGATTGTGTTGTGACCTTTTAGGGGGTGTTTTGATTTTGGACACTAGAAAGCAAAGGAGATGTGCTGGTTCCAGGTACTTCAGACTGGACAAAGGTCAGCATGAACAAAGCCCACGTCCAAGGAGATGAGTGGAGCTCTGATTGCCAGCTCCTCTTGACAGTTGCTCTTCTTGGAAAGTAGTGGACAAAGAAAATAACAACCTCAGCAGAAATATTTGGAATTGTCTTTTGCTTAGAGATCGTGATACTCTCATTTCTCACGCATTGTTAATGCTCTAGTGTATTATCAATTATTTCTAAATGGCCCTTGGTGTAGGACAACCCTATGGATTTCTGAATGTAGCTCCAGAGGAGAAAAAACAATATTGCATGGCACAATTAGATTTTATAATTTGGAATCAAGCCATGTACTTGCAAATCAAGAAGAGCTAAAAGGTGATTAATGAGAATAACCAACCCCTCTGATTTCATGGGTTGCCTTTCCTAGAAAAAAAGGTAGGACAGATTATCATGGTTAACGCAAAATAATGTATGCGGGTTTTATACAGGATGAAACTTATTGCAGCAGGTTTTGGAGTATAACCAGAAGCTCATATAAAATACCACATATGGAGACCTTTGACAAACAAAACTAAAAATCTTAGTGCATGAACTGAAAGTAAAGCCACGCTACTGGAAACTGGTGACAATGATTAAAATGTGGTGACAGACTTCCTTGAGACCTATCCAGCACAAATCCTCAGGACAACCCCTAAATACTGGAATTTCCAGTTGAAAGTCTTGAAAATGGCTGTAATTTCCATAGAAAGTCTTGTCTTCCTGGTCCATAGGTGAAGCAACATGAAATAGAAAACACTTTGCCCTCTAGGAGGTTCCCAACACCCCCAAATGGTTTGGGAAAAAAACCCAAAACACTAACCTCTCCCCCCCGCAAATGCTCTACCTTTGCTGAGGTTCAAAGATTGAATGAATACTTATTCTGCAGAAATATTCAACAAATGTAGAATATTTCAGAGAGAAACTGTATTAATCAGATCAGGCTTCTCTCCTGGATGGTTGCTTTGCCTGTCAGTACCACTGGGAAGCACTGGTTCGTCTTTCTCCTTGGACAGGAGCATGGCTGAGCTGAGAAGCCCCCATCTCCCACCAGCACCATTGATTACCAAGAGGTGATTTTGGCCCTGGGCTGAGAGTACGCAAAATATTTTCAGGCACCTCAAACAGATGCTTACAGTATGGCCAGTCTGCAGGTGATGAACTAGAGTTTGCAAAATAGATTTTGCCATTTTACATTAAAAATATAGGTAATTTGCCAACTTTTCCCAACAGCTGTGCCTTTTACTAGAATAGCCTACACCTGCTTTTGAATATTCTTTTATTATTTTCACTGAACAGTAAAACTTCAGTAAAAATGCAAGCCTTGAGTGAACCTATAAAGCCAGCAAATGCAGTAAAATGTCACTGCCATGTTACAGAATTGCTTTACTACTTAACACTGCACAAGGAGTGTGTTTTCATAGTTGTGTTGAGTTTTAGCTACCTGGCTCCTACTGACTTTAATGGGAATCACACAGCTAAAACTCCATGCACCACTTTGTTACTTCAAAGTAATTTTTCAGTCCCCTGGAGAAGGTCACAGAAATATTAAAAACTAAAGCATTCTCCAAGGATCTCAGATTAAAGACTTGCATCAGACTTTATAAAAGTGATTGGTCAAATATATAATATACTCTTAATGTTCTAGCTCCTGGTTTGTTTTCTTTAGAAAGAACCTTTGTGATGCTTTTCACAAAAGGCAATAGAAAGCGTAAAGAACAGCTCAGCAAGGCATAACGCAAAGACATACAGAAGAGTTACTTGATACATTGTTACAGTGGTAAGGAATTACTTATGTGTTTGAGTATTATATTTGGGCAAATTCGGGGCAATTCTTAATTAAGACATTGTTACAACTCTATACTGTTTGATTGCAAGAAATACTGTAATGCAAATATTTCTATTGCCTTTGACATATTCCCTGTCCTTTTTTGTCCCCGTAATTTACAATGTGGCTATAAAATTCCCTTCCCATATGTCTCTCCTAAAGCAGGTTGACATAACTGCTCTTTCAGACCCCAGCATGCACCTGCTCTCCTCTGTAGTTGGTTTCTGGACATGCACAACCTTCTTTCTGCTTAGAGCTTTGTCATCCTCACAACCCCGTTAGACTTGCCACATGAAGGCAAACTGTATCTACACCATCAGCTTCACAGATAGACAGTGAGTAAAAGCCTTAGGAAAGATAATAAAGTAAACATGAATTCAGGAAATTTATATTAAATTTATCTCCAGGTTACTGATGGCACAAGCAGCAACCAAGGTCATAAACTAATTGGTGTCTCGTCGTGTTACCAAAAAATGGTACTTTTATATAAAAAATAGTAATATAATATCCTCAGTAAAAATAAAAGTAGTTAAGAGAATGTAAACAGATTAGTCACAGAATCACAGAATCATTTAGGTTGGAAAAGACCTCTGAGATTATCAAGTCCAACCTTTGACTGATCATCACCTTGTCAACTAGATCATGGCACTAAGTGCCCTGTCCAGTCATTTCTTGAGTACTTCCAGGAACGGTGACACCACCACCTCCATGGGCAGTCCATTCCAATGTTTAACAACACTTTCTGTGAAGAAATTCCTCCTGATGTTCAACCTGAACCTCCCCTGGCGCAGGCTGAGGCCATTTCCTCTTGTGCGGTCCCTTGCTGCCTGGGAGAAGAGGCTGACCCCCACCTGGCTACAGCCTCCTTTGAGGCAGTTGCAGAGGCTCCCCTGAGCCTCCTTTTCTCCAGACTAAACAAGCCCAGCTCTCTCAGATGCTCCTCACAGGACTTACTGTCTAGTCCCTAGCCTTCCCTGGGTCTTTTCTTCATACTGAACTCTACATCTTGTTTAAATTTTAAAGCTGCAAAGGCAAAACTAGAAACAAATAGAACAAAATCAAATGCACAACCCCCCAAAAAGAACATTTTAAGAATGCAGCAAGTGCCTTCCATACAGTGATGCAATACCTTCAGCCTTCCACCTGGAAGCAAATTGAGAAGCTCACTAGCCATACCAGTTCTCCCAGAATACTACATCCTGCATAGAAGCATAGCCAAAGCGCATGGAATAAACCCATCTTTATTACCAGACAATCCCAGCTATAATCTTAAAAATGTGAATCGGGATAAATAAAAGCATGTGTAAATACACAGAAAAACTTCAAAGTGGACAGGCATGCCCCTCTCACACCTCCAAACTATCACATACATACATTTAAGGAGAAGAAGCATATACATACATGCAATAGATTCCTGTAAAACTGGAATTTTTGTTTGTGTTTCCATCATCCCTACATACAGTTGTCAAGTTACAGACCAATTAAGCTCAAATAACCTTCTGCTAAAGTCTTGAACACAAACCAAAGCACAAGGATGATGCAAAGCAAGTGTTACCATCTTAGCCAATTCACATGAAAAATGACTGTGGCAATATCATCACACTATAGGTATCCTAAAACAAAACAGGTCATGTTTTGCTTTTTTTTTGTCACAGGAAAGGCAAATTGATGCATAATTAACAATTGGCTGACGCAAATTCTTTTACATCTTTTAATTGGTGTTAATTAGATTAGAAGTAAATTTTCTTTTATCTCACCATTCTAATGCGAACTAATCTTCTCAGCAGCATGTCAAAGTTTCCCTTTTAATTAAACTTTTCAGCTGGGAACTTTGGCAGCACTCAGGCAGCAAAAGATATAATTTAAGGCATGAGAATTGTGCTGGGTTTTATGAATGGAACATCAAAAATTTAAAGTAATGATTAAAAAGGCTCAGCAGAATTTCAGAAATCTGAACTTTGTGGAGGCAACAGTGAGCTTTTAAAGCCACTTCAAGAATGCACCAGCAGCACTCTCCAGCCACCCCTTCCACATTCAAATCCATCCTTTTATAAAGGAAAACTACCCCAAATGTAAAACATCTTCTGTGAATTAACTTCCCCCTTTCATACTGCTTCTCCCAAAATATTGCAGCTCCTCTAAAATTGTTAACGTGCAGAATAAACCACAAAATACATTTAATATCTTTTATGGGAAGTTGACCTGAAATAAAATTTTATGTAGTTAAGGACTTTTGATAGTTCTTCATCCAACTTTTTTCTCTCTCTATGGGGCAATGGTGATTGAAACCTAATGTCTGCTGCACAAAAAGGCCATAAAATGTTTTACGCAGAAGTAAAACAGTAGCCATTAAGTTTTGCTATGATGTTTGAGTAGATATGCAGCATGAAAACATGATAAAAGAGCCATAAACTGATTGTGATCAAATGCAATTACAATGACTTCTCTCCAATGAATGACATGTACTAAATGCACTTACAGTTCCTTGCAAAATTACTTTGGGCAAAGGACCAAGAAAACACTATATCCTTTTTACGAACGGCAGCTTGCCAGGGAAATCGCAAACACACAAGCTTTAATATCTATGGCCAAAAAGCACTTGGGAACTCATTAGCAAAAGGTTTAAAAGACTCACTTGTGAAAGACAGCTTTTTTTTGCGATCAGAGCAGCATCCTGGA
The DNA here is from genome assembly GCA_013397865.1 of Struthidea cinerea. Lineage (NCBI taxonomy): Eukaryota > Metazoa > Chordata > Aves > Passeriformes > Corcoracidae > Struthidea > Struthidea cinerea. Next base: position 164,687 of record VZTI01001968.1, read on the forward strand.
GAGTCCAGCATTTGGGGTGTTGGGCAGAAGTGCTCCCAGAAAAAGGAGAGAGGAGCCCTAGGCAGGGTGGGTACCCGTTTTCCTCATCATGTTTTTACTTTTGTTCCTGACAAAAGTATGCTCGAGAAAAAAGCAAATTGCTTTGCAGTTTTTCCCATTAAAGTTTTATATCATGCCTTGACAGAGGACTGGTGAAAATGGCATCATAGCCTAACATAGATTTTGCTAGGAATATTGTCTTTCAGCATTGAATACCTAAGATAGGAGCCGACAGATTTGAAATAAGATGAATCTGATGACTCTTTTCTGTGAGAGTGGTGAGGCACTGGCACAGGCTGCCCAGAGAAGCTGTGGATGCCCCATCCCTGGAAGTGTTCAGGGCCTGGTCTAGGAGACGGTGTCCCTATCCATGGCAGGGGGGTTGGAACTAGATGGAACTAAGGTTCCTGCCAACACAAACCATTCTGTGATTCTATGAGTCTGTGAAGTGTGGGTTTTTTTAAAGGTGAATAAGAACCAAGATCTTGGGAGTTTCATCCCTTTTATTGTGTTTTGAGATTTTGATTTGATAACCTGGTTTAACCTTTACTTCTCCAAAGGACTTCTATATTTTGAGCAGTCAGATCAATCCCCTGGATTTCCTGAGGGGTACACACCAAGGAGGAGACACACTCAGGCATGAAGTGTCAGAAGGTGGTGAGCAATGCCAGGTCACTCTTTGGCTAACAAGATTTAAGGAAGATGGTGTAGAGATATTCCAAGTTATCTCTGTGTCAAAACCAAACATGCAATATTAATGTGTCAACAGTAATAATTTCCTTCAGAGTGAAATTGCCCTGAAGTATTTTGAAAAATGTGCACCTGGTAGCACTTCTTCTATAGTACCATGATTTTCTACATCTACTTGGAAATTAAGGGAATGGAAATCAGGACTTTCCCATGGAACTTAAGGCATTTTTCTTCATACAGAAAGGACAAAATAGAGTTGGAGCTAGAGATGTAAATTTGCCTGTGTTCCTATTAAAAAAAAGAGAGCAAAAAAATTCACCAAACTGTCACTTCCGTTGTCTAAGGAACTACAATTATTACATTTTAGGGGCACCTAGAAAGTGCAGAAGTGACTGCTGATGCTTAGTACAGGCACTTAATGGGCTACTGAAACTTAGGTATGCAGGAGCAACCTGGGAAGAGCAACCTCCTTAGTGAAGAGTAAGTTCCCACCACACCACTGGGATTTGCTTAATGGAAACTTAAGATTTAATTAATTTGATTTTATTTCATTTCATTAATTTGATGTTATTAATAGCTTATGGAGTTGCTATGAAGTTGAATTATTTATCAAAATAAAAAATAGGAAAAAAAATTAATACTAACCAGGATTATTCTAACTTATTACTAATAGTGCAGAGCAGGTTTTTTTATAGTGGGGTCAGGTTTAGGGCTTATCAGTCCATTTTATAAAAACTTTGGGTTTATAACGTGCATTAAAATTAAGCCAAACATTTCAATGGTATAGAAGGTGTCACTGTAAGCACCTCTCAGTACACTGCAGAGTACAAACCAGAAAGGACAGAAAAAATCCTTTCTAACCCTCAGCCTGTCTGAAAAATGTCACGCTAGATACCCGTATCACAGTAAGAGAGTGAGGAAACACACAGTAACATGAACTCCTTACCCAGAAAGGCAATAAATCTCTCCTCCTAAAAACCAGAGCCTGCTCAGCCTTCTCCTGTGTTAGTAAATCATAAACTACAAAAAAAAAAATCAAAGCATTGCTGTGACTTCATATAATTACTGTAAGACCTCCTAGACTATGTTAGAAGATGGGAGAAATATTTGGACATGAAAGAGGTGAAGTTCACTGCTCCAGAAGCAATGCTATGATGCAGTACCAGGCTTCAATGGTGAGGAACCTCCCTCCTCCAAAGAACTTTCTTTTTTTAATCCTATACATTAGCTTTTTAATATTAATTATCAATTTTGCCACAGTGACACCAGTCAGTAATTACTAATGGTAATTAAATTCAACTGAAATGTAACAAGGGAAATGTCTATTCCAAGACGTAGTGCTTGCGGAACAAAAGCCTTCTACGGCAGCGCGTTAAATAACAGAAGCTACAGTACGTTTCAAAACGGGAACATTCAGACTGGTTACACTCTCCCTCTCCTTTTAAAGTGTGTTAATATGGTGAGGAATAGTTCCATCTCTAGGTTTTTCAGAAAAGCCCAAATTCATCACTGCTAAACTTCTACTCCTCAGGTAAGTGCAAATTGCGCTTGAGCATGAAGTGGCCCTCAGCAGTGGTGTGCACGATGGGTAAGACACGAAACAGCGGCACTAACAGTTTAGATTGTGCAAGTATAAAGACTATACCAAGGAGTGACACAGCCTGACTCTGACCAGTGTCCCCCAGCATGGAAAGAGTTGACATTTGCTTTGCCAGTGTTTAACATAGCACGAGCACTACAATTCCTTCACAAAAGAGACAGAAGTCCCAGAAACAGTCATTGACTCGAGGCTGGAGGAAGCTCCCACTTCTCTGGGTTTTCTGAAACTCCACTTCCACCTGCACCAAACCCACACAACCAAATGAACAATATGCAGTAACATCCAAGAATAACCTTCTCGTTGCCTAATGGTGCTCGGTCAAAGGGCACATGTTCAAGGATTTTGACAGGCTATATTGATTGATGTCTGCTGTAAAGCTAGAGCTGCATGGACCATGCAGCATCAGCTCTTCCCTCACTTCCAAAATTGAAGAATTGATGGCAGCCTGCTGCAAACACGAAAATTACTGCAAGTGTTGGACTTGCAAATAATATTTAAACTCCTCCAGAAGAATAACCACTTTAAAAAAAACCCAAACAAAACCCTCTGGAGCAAGGTCTGCTTCTTGACGAAAACTCTTCAGCTTTCTCTTGCTAAATACCTGGCCATTATAATCTTGGCCATGCCTCTAGTGTCTGGAGTTAAAATCCTGAAAAAAGAATGTTGGCATTTGTCAGGCAACAAAAAATTTCCTTTTGATGGGAAATAGAAGATTTGGTGAGACTGAAATTTACACACAATAGTGAAAATTCCCCACAGAAGCTACAAAATGTCCATGTGCACAAAAATTCTGTTTTACTTACAGAAACTTTTTGCTAAGCCGCTGCCATGGAAGGACGATACAAGGAGCGCCGTGCTGCTACCTCCAACATAAAGTGTCTGCTGCTGAGTCTCTCGCCACCCACTCAGCCCTCACCAAACTACTTACTCCAAAACGAAATGATCTTTGGCACACATGAGTAAATTGCTGCAGCACAGACATATCTGGACAGTAATTAATCACTTCGAATGCTCAATGTGTTTCGATATAAAATTAAGAAAGTCGGGTTGTTAAAAAATGACAGATTTAAGCACCATCTGGGCTCTGTGGCCACAGTGGCGCGAATTCCAAAGGAAGGCTTAACAGTGCATGATCCGAGAATCCCATCTGTCTCAGCTGAAATGAAACAAATAAATAAATAAACCAGCAGCCTCATTTACAAGGTTTTCTCAAGTTTCCAATCTAAAAATCATCTTGCAATAGGAAAGAATATAGATTTGAATGTATTACATCTTCAAAATGCATCTCATAGCTCTTACATATATTATTGAAGTATTATACCTCAGTGAAAAGATCTCTAGAAAGGTACACCTATACAGATCACACATTTTGAGACAGCATTTCCTACTATAAGTATGTTTTCATAGAAATATAGTGATAGTAAAGAATTGATGCAATATGACTCTTCCATTGATTTGGGAAAGCCAAAGTGCCTTTCTGGCCTCCATAATCTCCCTCCTTTCCCAAGCCATGGCTCACCTGCACCTGCCCCATGGCAGATCTGCTTGTGGATGAAATGCAGCCTCCTCAGTTGCACCTCCCTCTGGCCACCTTGCTACAAGGGCAGAAGCCACACAAACCAAAAAGTCACCTGCAACTAGTTAACCTGCAGGATGTCTTCAGTAAAACTTGCCCAGCATGGGAAAGGTAAATAAATAAATCATCCAGGACAGATGAACACAGAATACGATCATAACTATTTGCCTCAGAAAAGCTTAGCCAGGTAGAGATTACGTATAGAAGTGAGGAATACTCTGATGAAGTTCCTGGGAGTCTGGTCCAAGTGCTTCCCTCCACCCAGCTGAGCACCGGGCAGGTGATTGAATGGACAACGTCTAGTTCTCAAGCACCTTTGTGCCCCAGTGCTCTGGATGGTGCTCTCTGTGTCAAGGGGCCTCTTTTGCTTGCAGGAAAGATGAGACTTTCCATCCTTGGCAGCTTCTGTCCTTGGCACGTACTCTGATCCCCACACTGGCTCAACCTGTATGGAGCTCACCCAAAGGAAGAGAAACCCCAAAATCGGCACCCATGAAAGCCATACCCTCTGCTCCTCCCCCAAAGTCACATGCTCACTTTTCCTACTGATATAGGCAAAGGAAAGATTTCTGTGGGCATCTGTGGGTCTTTTCTGAGGTCTTAGGGAAGGGGATTCTCCAAGGGGCTTGACTCTGCCTCATTCTTTTCACCAGCCAACAAGTGACCACCACTTATCTTGCACAGCCACTTTTCACTAAAACTGAGCCCTTCTTCCCATCCTGCCTACCTCCAACAGTTGGAAGAGGCTCTCCAGACCTATCAGCATGAAATATGACCCAAAAGTACTAGTTAGTAGTTTTAGACTTCAATAAGAGATGGCATCATACTGTAAAATATTTTAGCTTCTTTCAAATAGAGACATTTGTATAAAGGCTAAATCCCAGAAAGATATTTTTCAGTACCTTGATTTTACCTTCAGTAGGTCTCTTTGCACGTGTAATATTGAATATGTGGGTACATTCTTCTGGATCAAGAATGTAACACTTCTTTGACCCTGTTCTTATGATACAATTTCCAGTGTACTTTTTTGTATGGGAATTATTTGGACCCAAATGGACAAGCAACTATATAATATATTCTGTCACTTAAAATTGCTTTTAAATAAGTGGCACTAAATTTGCTTATTCTTTCCATTTTAAAAAATTTGTTGTATAGTTTGTGGGGGTCTCCTTCCAGAAAACACATGCAAACTCCTGTGGGCATCACTGACAGCTCATCGAGATGACAATATAAATGATGAGTTTCCACATAGCTCCATATACAAAACTGCCACACATTAAAAGTAAACAGACTGTATTATATTCCACAAAATCTTCTACAGGAATTTGCTACAAACAATAAAGAACAGAAATAAGTAGAGGGAAATGTGATTATTCTTAAATCTTCTTTCAGAGGATGTCTAGCAGGAAGATGATCTCTGCATAACTAGAGAAATGAAGGAATCTGGAAAAATCACACACAAGAACAAGCTTCTGTACAACAAAATGAAGCCAGGGCGTGATGCTGGCAAGCAGCAGGCAGCAGCCACTGCTCCGTCGAAGCCGCTCCACGGGCAGGTCTCAGCGCCTCTGATGCTTGGGCTCTGGGGCCCAAAAAGCTGAGCCGGCAAGGGCTGCCCTGCTACTCCGTGCTCTTCCACTGCTATCGGTCTGCTACTAAATAAATGAGATTTACCACCACAATGACGGAAACACAGTAATTGATGGGCAGGCCATGCCCCAGTGATGGGGATGGCCGATGGCGAGCACAGCACTCGTGTGCAGAGGTGACCGGCAGAGCTCACCCTGGCATTCCTAAGCATCTTTCCTGGGAGCACTGCTTATCTGAGACACTTTGAGATGCCCTGTTTTTGGAAGATGACAAAAAATGCAAAGTACTAACATAATTTTTGTAATGCACCATTTCAACAAATATTTTCTCAATAAACACTATGAAGTTCTCAGGAGTCAGACAAAAGACGCGTTTGTTCTCTCAGCAGATGTTGCATAAAAATGAATATGCTTCCCAAAAAGGGACATTCATTTTTTCTCTGTAAGTAAACCAGCACATACTTATAAATTTTTCTTTGTTCATCAGTTTCATCAGCTCCATCAACTTTAATATAAGATGAAAATGCATATTTTTTCTGTAGATTTTTGATGTAAAACCCTTGGAGTGCAAAAATAGGCAGGGAGCACTTCAGATAAGCTGAAACAAAATATTATATTTTATATATTCTCATATTATTGTATGGCCTATTTAATACATTCACAATACAGTAAAATAAGCTATACTAATAATAACATACACTTTACTCTTCTATAATTTAGTCTTTATCATTCTGGTTCTTTCATTATTAAGACTATATGCTGGGTTTTATATGTGCAAAACTGGCACAAGTTTCCCTAGGAGAGAGTTTTTGTACTGGTTAGTTAAGAAATAATGAACGCAATCCTCATCACTACACACCTTCTCAAGGACACAATCTGCAGAAAGGGTAAACATTTTCATGTGTTGTGGTGGGCAAGGCATGCTTGGTGTGCACCAGAGTGGAATCAAATGGCCCACAGGCTACCAATCCATTTGCATTGCATTTGGTATCATCTCCTCCGTTTACAGAACAGCTGTGTAAACTGAAGGGCAGGGAAGGGAGGGCAGCAGGGATTTAGGGTGGGGTTTGAGGGTGAACACACACAAGAAAGGAAAGAGAGAAGTAGGGCCAGGCAGTCCAGCTGCAGCTCTGACACCGGACACCAAGCATCCCTTTGCTATCCACATGCAAAGCAAAAGCAAAGCACCTTGGTCTGTGCTTTGCACATGGGGACACAGCAGGAGCCAGCACTGGGAAGCCCAAGGACAGCAGGGGAAGAGCATAGTCCAGCTTGGCCAAATTACTTCAGAGAGGGCACAATATGAGGGGCTGCCAGAGACAAAACTACTGCTCCAGAGAGCAGCCTTTGGACATAGAGACTGCCTGCTTTGGGGCACCACGGAGGGCAGGTGCATCTCCAGCGGGCACGCTCCTTGTCCAGTGGGAGGCTGTGGGGCCAAGGAGCCGAGTGGGGTGGGACAGCCAGAGCTGGGGCAGCCTGTGGGGCTGGCCAAGCACACATGGGGCCTAAGTACCCCAACAAAAGTCATTACATTTTCTCTTTTGGGCTTGAGAATGTTTTGCAGTCCTTGGATGAACTGCAACCCGTCTGTGCCTTGCAGTTTTTTGACCGATAAAAGGGCTTGAAATGCATGCCCGCCTGGTAGTGCTCTGCACTTTTAGAAGGAATTGTAAATACTTGAAGATTCTTGGTGGAAAGGAGTAAAAATAAAATTACCATAAAGGAAAACATGTAAGAGTTTTCCTTATGGGGAATGCCTCTTGCTTTACATAAGTTTTCTATGCAAATTAACCCAAGGTAATTCTAGCCACATGAAAAAAATTACATCTCATTAAATGTTTGATTTGCACTAAATGCTGAAATCAGCTGGGCGACGCTTCTGAAGAGTTCTATCAAAAAAAAGTAAAACTTAAGCGAGTAAAAGGTAAAATAAAAGTCCTTCCTTAGTGCTGAACCCAAATGATGGTGAAATCGAGTTAAACAACAGCATGTGTTGGTGCTAATTTCCACTCTCAGAGACAAATTATGTCTGAAATTCCCCAAACTCTCTGTAATTACCCAGCCAACGTTGGCTGCCTCAGACCAGGCACGGCACCATTTCGGCAACGAACCTTTACAGAAGCGGTAAAGCCACCGAAGTTATATGAAGATTAATAGAAATCTGAACCCCGCTACATCTAAAATAAACAAAAGCTTTTGTAGCCGCGCTGAAAGGTCCATAAAAGTAAACTACAACTTCGGCAAAGCCTTTTAAACTGACAAAACAGGACGGCAGAGGTCAGGGAGGCAGGCGGGTCAGCAAAGCCCTGCCTGCAGGTTTGGGGGTCGCTCCGTCTCTCCGCTCGCTCGCTCACATGGGGGCCTCGCCGGGGCCGAGGAGAAAGCCCACCGCCGCTCCTCCTCCGCCGGAGCAGGAACACTTGAACTGCCCTTCTGTCTCAACAAAACTTTAGTTTGCTGATTGGGCACGAAACAAAAGAAAGACAGCGGGACGCGATTTATAAGGGGGCAGGGTAGGCTGACATGCTATTGTACTCCAGAGGTATCCACAAGCTGTTAATTCCATTTTAACATTGTTAATAAGACTGTTAACACATCTGACTTTGTTTAGAGACTTTGAAAACATCAACAAACTAAAGAAAAAACAAAACAAAACAAAACAAAAATCAAGAACCCCACCCGCACTAGAAGTAAAACATGATCTTTTCAAACAGCATCAAACATCCAAATGTGACGCTTCTGCCTGTCCGGACCTGGCAGCGAGGAGGAGAGATGGCAGGGAGGCTCGGGAACGTGCATTCACATATTCTTAATCCTCTCGTTAGACTATTTAGCTATTCACATTTTCCAGGTTAAATTTAAAGGTCTCGTTTCTAACACCATTGCCGTTTTGAGAAGAGGGAATAAACCTGGACTCCCCCCTCCGCGCACACCTCCTCTCCCTCGCTCGCACTTGCACGCAGGCAAATGTGCAGATTTAATCAGTGTGGAATGTTTTAAATGAATAATTGGGTCTGACAGATTTATTGCAGTTAATTTTGCAATAGAATGGAAAAATGTTTGGATCTCAGCCTTTAAAGTATTAGGAAAACAATTAATCCATCACATAACGGAAATTCCTGTATTACACCCTCATGTCCAATTAAATAATGTCAAGTAATCTTACATTGTAAAATGCTGAAAATTGAAGCTCAAATCATTGAGTGGGATATGTTTTAATTTTTTCAGGAACCTTGAAACAAAAATCACATCAAATTAAAATCAGATGCTTCGATAAAAGGTTTTTTTGGTTTATTTTATTTGGAGGGGGAGATGTTTTTAAATGGAAAAGAAAAAACCCCAGCCTTACTCAAAAATCCATTAATTTCTCTTTTTCTCTCCAGTTTTTGCATCAAGAACGCTGCCTTAGCAAGGCAATCTGAAAGCAAATCAAAAGCTTTAGGATGAAGTCTGCGACCGCATTTTAAAAGACCGCATTCTTTTAAAGAACTTTAAAAGGAGATAACCAGCACTTCTCTTTTCCAGCAGGCAGAGGGGCTGATTCCCGGGTACTTACTCAGACACAATTCTCCGAGACTTCAAGCCGTGTTTTGCTTGAATAACGTCCCGTAGGATCGAGTCCCCAGCTGAGGACCGACTGACAGCAAACTTCTGAGACTGAAAGTAAGCGGGATTCGTTTGGTTTTGTTTACAGCCCAAAGCTGCTAATGCTGTAAAATTGCTTAATGTCACACTCCATCTCCTTTTTATTAAAAGTAAGGTAAAAGAAAAAAAAATAAAAAAGCCTGCAAATCAAAGAACTTTTCCAGAATAACAAAACCACCGACTTACAAATGTCTTGCCTGCCCCTGAAATTTGAAACTTGGCAAATTCATCTCATTCGGCTGCTGTACAAAAGGTCCCTGAAGCGTGTTACAGTAAGGACTCGCGGGCTTCCCAAATACTTTGGCTGTTTCTAAACTAGGGGATACGGGGCTGCGGTTTCAGGGCTCCCTCAGCTAGAGCGAAATGAAAGCGGTGGTGAAATTTTAATATTGCGGAGGTTTAAGAGGAGTACGTCTGGCTGTTTTTACAGAGGATTGCCGACAGTCCTGTGGCAGGCGAGGTAGGGAGCGCGGGGACAAAAAGGGATTGGAGCACGTGTCGCCACAGAAAGGCAGAAGAAAAAAAAGTTGGAGGCAATGAAAAAGGAGTAAATATAAAACATAAGGAAATATCCTTCTTCTAGCATGTCAACGGCAAAAAATAACAAACTGAAATCTCAGGTCGCATTTAAGGGCAATAAATACTGTAATGACTTGCTGGCACCTTCGTTAAGGCACTGTCGGCATGGCTGGACAGATGAAAATGGGGATTACACTGAATGAAAGAAGTGTAAGACTTGGCCACCACCGTTCAATTTGTTTTTCCAAATACAACACGCTGCTTATTTTGCTGGTTTCTTACAGTCTTGACGTTCTGGATACCCACATTGCCACCCAACTATTTCCGTTGCCATAACAACATCAGAAAATTGTTCCTCGATGTCCTTTTTAATAAAATAATTTTGGGACTTGGGAGCTTTCAAAGACGGACAGTTTCTCAATTTAGGCAGCTCACACCTTTCCCACAAGGAACCTATTTGTTTCTGTTCCCCCCCAAAAAAAAAAAAAAAAAAAAGGTAATTTTAAAGCGATCCCCCTTCCTTCCCCCCTTGACTTTGGAAACAGGCCTGTTGCTATAAACAGTTTTTCTGGGGGACTTAGATTTTCAAGAAACAGGCAACCTACAGCAGCCAGGGGACCACCTCCTAAGGCTTACAGAAAGGAAAGAAGTACTGTACATGCAGCTCAGCGTCTGAAATAATGGCCAAGTTTTCACCACCTAGCCACAGGATGGGTTTCAAGATCTTCAAAAATTAAATATGCAACCAAAAATTACTAAGAAAGTATAATAACGCTGTATATTTTGTATCCTGTCACTTGGGAGATCCTCATCCTTCCCTCAAGGCAACTAGAGCTCTCTTCGAGAGCTGCCTCTTGGCATGACTAATATTTTTTTTTTTTGCTTTCTCAGATCAGCTCAGAATGAGTGGAATAAGAAGGGAAAAAAAAAAAAAAGGCAAAACCAAACCACCAAACAACCCCTGGCTCTTTACCATTAAATAAATTTGATTCCCAGCACAAACAGCAAAACAATGGCCAAGAGGATGTGACTAACAAACGCCGAGGGAAGAGTCAAGCTGCCCTCTCTTTGCATATGCAGCCAAACAGAAGTCATCGGGGTTGGGATTTTTTTTCCCTTCCTATTTAACATATCTGTGCATTTCAATAAATTGAGATGAACAATGCCCGGCTTTCAAAAGTTGCAAATTACTAGGAATACATTGCAAAACGTGAATAGCCCGTAACACTGGAAGATGTTTAGAAGTATTTTTCTTTGGGTTTTTGTTTTGCTTTGTTTGGGGTGAGGGTTTTTTGTTTTTATTTGGGGTTTTTTTTGTTGTTGTTAGTTTGGGGGTTTTTTTGTTGTTGTTAGTTTGGGGTTTTTTTAAATGAGGAAAAGAAGAGGGACAAATCATAATGCTCTAGGAAAACAAACCTAGACTGGGAAAAAGTGTGCCCGTGAGATATGCAAGAAACTTCAACGGATAAAAATGGTTCGAGTGTATATTTTGCAAAGAGCAAATATCCATTTATCTTACTGGCTGGTCCAAGCCAGACAGGGAGTTCTTGCTCATGTGCATTGATGATCTTTAGCAAGATGTAAATATTTCTTGTCCTCGCTGCCGATGGCAAGCAGACACCGACACACCTGCACCTCGAAAGGGGAAAAAAATCCCCTCTTCGCTGTTACCGGTGGCATTTCCATGGTTGCTAAAGCAGCGTGATGGGAATGTCGCCTTTCCGAGCAGCCGCTTTGGCAGCACAAGTCGCAGGGCGCCCGCCACGCTCAGGAGAAGGGAGGGGAATACCTCGACACCCCCCTCGGTAAAAAAACAGAACAAAACCAAAAAGCCAAACCCAAACCATCCGACCCTTTTAAACCGCGATGTGTCCATGTGGAAATGTCTCTTTCTCGGACACTCCGTGGGGTGGGACGGTCACCGCTCGCTTTGGGGTGACCCCCCCGCGCCTCCCCGGGCCCGGCGCCCACGCCACGCCACGCCGGGCGGGAAGGCGGGGCCGGGGCGACACCCACCGGCAGCGCCGCGAACTGCAGCCGCGGCCGCCCGCCCCGACGGGCAGGAATGCGGGCCGGGATCCGGGCAGCGATCCGGGCTGGGATGCGGGCCGCGATCCGGGCAGGGATGCGGGCAGGAACGCGGGCA